>VZSR01001854.1:85359-111023 GCA_013398615.1 Brachypodius melanocephalos | reverse complement strand
TGTTCCCTGTGATAAAATATACTTGAACAGAGCAGACTTTTTCTTAATTTAAAACGCCAGTAGAATACAAAACAATAGAGTAAAGGCAATGGAGTGACATCTTCACCACCTAAGTCAAATCCATTGACACTTTAGAAACAAGCAATACCTAAAGTAAACATATCTGAAGTTTTCCTGGCTCATACTAAAATCTGTGATCATTAGGAATAAACGATGAAATGGAAATGTCCCTTGCAAAAAGCTGAGAAAAACACCTAACATCTTTTGAAAGCAGTTGTAGATAGCCTCTCGTACAGGTTAGCAATAATTTACAAGTTTTCTGTCTTCTCTGAGTGTAGGCTTTTTTTAGCCTTACAAAAGAAGCTGTGAGAGATGGAGGAAGGAAGCATGAGAAATATGGGATTGTTTTAAGCATTGTGTTTTTAAGCTTAATTTAACTCAGAATTTCATGCTGTTCTGCTAGAAATAAGAACGACTAACATATGTTCCAATTTATTGGGGTTTTCTTTGAAAACGTTTTTGCATGAGCTCAAGACAACCGCGCGTTTGCTAGTCAAGAAATAAATGAACCGTTTTTCACTTGGATTCATTATCCTGCAGATCACTGCAGTTGGTAGGGAAGATACAAGGTAATAATGCACTTTCTAAGTACCCCAAACCCCTCTGAATCAATTTTTTAGACCATGCTTTTAAAAATTTTCTTGTTATTAGTGCTAGGGTGCTATGTCCATTTATTTGAAGTAACATGCAAAATTTACATCAAGTAGTTTGAGTTCAAATAGTTTCAAGAACAACATTGATTGCAGTGAGTTCTGGCCAATCTTTGCTTAGGCTTATCTATAAAGAAGATGTTTCCTGAAACATCTTATTGGAGAGGAACTAATAGTTACTGAATCTTTTTTGTTTAAAACAAATAAAAACTTTACCCCAAAGGCTACACAGCTGCTTACTTGCTTACTGATTTGGGGGAAGTAACATCATTGGAAGGAGTATTAAAATATAAATTGAAACTGTTGCTGTAGTTTACAGACAGAGGGTTTTTGAAATTCTACTTTTCTCTTTTGAACATGGTTTAAATGTTTCAAAAATATTTCGGTTCAGACAGATCTGATATTTACCTTGTTTCTTCTACTAATCACCACTAACAGAATCACACAGCCCTTTTTTTTCCTTGTAAATTAATTGCAATTAAATACAAATTCAAAGACTTTTTTGCTTTTGTCTGCCTGGGTATGCTCCTCATCAGGATGTGAATTACAAACTTGCATCTACTATTCTTCTTGCCTTCTAAGGAAAAAGGATTTTGCTAAAGTATTTGAAATTAGGAAATGAAGCATGGGGGTTGGTGGTGATAACAGACATAAATTTGTCCACAATGACTGTTCTCTGCCTCTGGCCTTACCACTGTTTGGGGGATAAGTTGTCTGTTTGGCCTTTAATTCATGCCTTCTTTATCAGGTTTTCTAACTGATTTGACAATTATTTCCAAGTTTGGTGTTTAATTGTAGTAAGTTCATCATTCTTGTTTCATATTGGTTTTCAAGCTCTCCTGCTATCTCATAGATGCCTGACATGGGCTCAGTTTAAACTCTTCATTTATATATTCCCCACAGTTTGAAAGAAAACACAGAACCAGCATAGCCTCTGTGATTGTATTACAGTTTCTAGGATAGCTAGGCTCTGCCAACAAACAGGTTTTCTACTGAACACAATGTTCACTGTAACACAGAACCAAACAGGCCATTTGCAATCAATGGAAAAAAAGTAGGATGCTAAGCTTCAGTGAGCACTCAGATGACTGTGGATCAATTGTGCAAAGAATTCGAGGTAAGTTAAAACAGCTTTTAGTATACTGGCTGTTTACATGAGTTTAACGCAGTGGATAAGCTGTTGATGCCTTTTGCAATTGCATTAGGGCCTGTATCCATTCCAATCTCCTTGGCCTTAGTGCAAGGATCAGCACAATAGTGTTTGTCTCCTGCAGCACTCATCTCGAAACTGGCCAGGTGTGTGTAATGAACAGAGGGGGTCAGCTGCTGCCTGTTAGAGGATGGGGGAAACCATAACTGGGAACACAGGCCAGGTGCAACTGGGATTACCACTGTGGGTATTTCTTCTCTGAGTTAGCCAGCAGAGACTGATTCTCTGAGAGGAAAGGTAAGTGCTACTGCAATTGTTTTTGGTTTTTCTATTGGCCTTGAATTGGAAATATCTGATTTATTAAGCCACAAAGCTTAGTTTGTACCTTATAATTTAATTAGTGTGTGATTATAAGCTCACTTAAGTCAGTAGCTTATTTCTTTGAAAGATATATGAGAAACCAAAATGCCTTCCTGAAACCTTATGGAGGATTAATTTCCTAAATGGCTTAATCCTACTGATCCTTTTCAGTGAGAATCCTCTGCTACCTGTAGCAGTATCAGGTGTCTTGAGAGAAGGTACATAATTTTATAGAGTTGAAGGCTTTTTTTTTCTTTTTTTTTTTTTTTTTTGTTGGTTGTTTTTAAAGCAGCTGTTGTGTTTTTGCTGTTTGCTTTTCACAGTCGTCTCATGCTGTGGCAGCTTTGTTCAAATATGTAATACCTGTATTGTTATGTCAAGCAGCAGTAGTTTTTTGGTCAAAATGCTGGAATACCAGACTATATCTATGCCTGTGTTTGTAGGGCTTTTGCTTTACCATGAACCCACAGCTCTGTGCTATTGGGGATGACAGTACTTGTAACTGGCAATTAAAATCCTCTGAAAAAGGAGAGACAAAATATATTCTTCATACTGTCACTGAAAGATGGGAATAAGGCTCTCTAGCACTGTAATTTCAGTATTAGAAAGTGGCATCACTTTTATTTTCAGCAATGGGTGTAAGGGGAGTATTTGCCCCTAACCCACATAGAGCAGCTACCTTACAGACAGTTTTCCCCAAATTTGTTCATATATGCTAATCATTCCTGCAAATTTTTTTGCATATTTCAAGTACTTCTCAAAGCTTATTTACATCAGAGTAGGACTCTTTTGAAGGTCTCGGTGGTTGTTTGGGAAGCATACCGTTCCTCAAATTACTCTTTTTTTGGTTATAGGCTTCCAAAAAATTTTCTTCTCTTTGGGTGTGTACCAGTGATGTGGTCTGGCCAAGACAGACATTCTTGGCAGAGTTTCTCAGGCCTACAGTCTTAAAGGTTAAGATAGCCACTTGCACCTAATAATACAGGACTAAGCCCTGTTGCTAAAGGCATTCATAAGACTTAAACACTATTTGTTACAATTAAAGATTTCCCCAACAATACTAAATATGTTTTTTACGAGAGAAAAAAAGAAGCATTTTTTGGTTGCCTATTTAATTTGCATAGATTTACTCTTTAATTGGTTTTTTTTTCTGCTTAGATGGACTATAAAGGTCTATATTTGTATCATCAAATACTGTATAGCTTCATGTTGGTGATCACAGTAATGGTGGTAACGGAGGCATGTTTCTGAAGAGTAAATTAGTCCTGCTGTGGTTGGGGTGCTCTATGACACACAAAAGACTTATATGTTCTCCTGCTGTTCCTCCTGACAGAGTGCTCCCACAGCACAGCCAGTTTTTCCTTCCATTAAAAAGTTCCTGCCTGCACACATGACTTTTATTACCATTATAATGTAAAACAACATGGGTGCACTTAGGGAGTAGTGAAATATAATAATTGTGAGAAGTCCTTATTCAGCACCCCAGGATTTAAACTGATTTCTGCTGTCAATATTTCTCCCCTCCATCTGTCAAACTGGTTTTCTTCTTATTGGTATTGAAGAGAGATTGTCACTGTTCACTTGAAGCAGACAAATTTCCAAATATGTTTCGGGCTTGTTTGTAATACCTAAGACTGAACATCTGAAAAACTGCGTTCCTAGATTACAAATAATAGTCACTTGGACAAAATATGTTTGTGAGTATATAGATACTTACACACAAATATATGTACTTGATTCTTTATCAGGGAAAGTTTTACTATTTATTTGCCATGATTATATTGTTTTGGTTTTTTTTTTTTTTTAGTTCATGGATGCTAATGAATAAGACTGCTCTTAATGAGAACAATATCCTATAGGATGCCATGTGTCTTAAGATACAGTACTTGCTTCTCCACTGCCTTGCAGCTTGCATTGTTTTATGCTTACATAGGCGAGGATATCAAGTAGTGTAAGTGCAAACCAGTACAGGCAATGGTAGAAGAGTGGATGAAAGCAATACTCAAGACAAGCATGGCCCTAATTGTTTCTTGCAGTAGTATTGTGCTCATAAATAAATATAATAAATCTCTTTTGTCTACTAAACAAAGCAGAGGGGTTAATTTATTTCATGGGATGTAGACATGATGGATCACACCTTGAGCCTTCTGATGTTGCAACAAGCTGGTGATTTATAGTTTGTCATCTATAATTAAGAGTTCCCAGCAGATGTGTTTATTACTCTTACATAACACTGTGGCAGTAAAGCAACACCTGCACGCAGTGGTTGCACAAGTATATGACTGAGAGTCTCAGCACAAATGAATTGAATCTCTAGGTCATAACTGACTTTTTTATTGCCTTCAAATGGAACTCATTTTCTTTGACTGTAACGTGTCAAGTTTGAATTAGTGTCCTTATCTTATGTGGGTCTAAAACTGATTGACATAAACTCACATTTTTGCTTTATTTTCTACTAAATTGTGACAATGCTTTAGGAATTTAGGTCTCTAGAAGATCAGGTTTTCCTGACTCTCTTATCTGTACTCTGTATCTTCAGATATGTGTATGAGTTTCTCACTTCTTTTGATAGCCTTTCTGCAAGTACCTGGGTGAAATGGGCAGAGTTGATTTGTATTCATACGCTACTCTACAGCTACAGAGCTGCGTTGAGTGTAGAAATTTAAAACCCAGAATATTTTATTAGTTTTCTTTCTTTGATATTTTTTACAATACATTAACTCCTGCGGTTTTTGTTTTTCATTATTTTAAACAAGTGATGATGTTTGGTGGGAGGGGAGTTAATTTCCAGACTAGTAGGATAGCATACTATTGCTTTGATTTAATTATGTATTCACAGCTTCTTTCTACTATTTGTTTCAGAGTAAATATTTAAAAACTCCCTGTCTCAAAATCTTTACATTTGCGTTTGCATCCTGCATAAAATTAAATGCTTTCCATATCTAATAAAATAGATTGACATTTTTTATTATATAAGCATTTGTTGATGGAGTCAGATGTAAATATGAATTTAATACTAAGGAAAAAGAATCTAATGTGATTTCTGGAAGTACCAGATTTTCACTTTTTAAACAGAATCCGTTATTAGTTGGTAAATGGATTTGTTTGACACCCACTCATGTTTATTCAGATTGCGAACTGCCAGTTTTTCTGCTGTTGAGAGAGCAGCAGGAACTCAATATTTAAGAACAGACTTAAATAGTACTTACAGTTTAAGGAAGACTTCCTACATTCTGATCACCTTTTTACACTTTGCAAAATGTTATTGTCATAATGAATACCTGAGACTTTTACAAAGTTTTCTGTGGCAGTCAGTAAGTAGTGTTACTGTGCAGCACAGGAGAGATCAGCTCTTGCTGGAGATGTAAAAGTCAGTGCTGAGTAGAGGGGAAGGGTCTTGTCCCTCAGTATGCTGACAGGACTATTCAGATGCCCCCCTTCTCTCATGGTATGTTATCTTAAGGCACATAAAGCAAAGTTCTCCTAGTAATCTTGATAATTTTGATTAGTTCAGTTCTGGCTTTAAAGGCTTCTAGGGTCTGATTTCATATCGAAGCCGTATGAGCTCGGTTTTACTGTGGCGTTTTTGAGCAGAAAAACTCAAGGAGTAATTCAAGCACTTAAGTCCCATGGAGCATATTTATTGGCCCCTAGCCTGGCTTTCGAAGTTCCTAGGGAATCCCAAGGGCAGCCCAGAGAGACCCTCTACTTTGCATCATGGAGAAACTCTTCAATGAGGTTTATCAACCAAAGGATTTACCTAGAAAATAATCTCCTTTGAAGTAAAGGCTGCAGCTTATTTTCTATTGCATTGACAACTGCAAAACGCTGGCAGTTTTTCTGTTACAAATTCTGCCCAATACTGATATTCTGAATGGTCTTTGGTAGGGCTTGAGAAAGGAGCGGAAAGGACAATAATCAGAATGTCTGCAAGTGAGCTGAGTAAAGTCATGGAGAAGAGAACATCAGTTTGTTATGAGAGGAATTGAATTCAGAGTTGCTTTTAGAGTCCCAGTAGAGCACTTTTATGCTGAGAAGTGCTTATTCAAGTTCAATTTGAAATATTTTGCAGGAAGCTATTTCTAAAAAAAAAACCCTTTTGACAGCTAACATAATTATATTAACATTGATATATAATAACAGTTTGTGTCTAAGATAATTGAAAGAGTGACTGTTAGAGTCAATATATGAAAAATGCCTTCCAGCAGGATTTGGGAAAGAACCAACTGTCAGCATTTTGCAGTGGTTAAAAGTGCATCTATACATTTGCCATCTCTTGAGGGCTGTTACAATTCAAAACAGTGCTGACTGTCACCACAGGGAGTGAAAAATTTCTCTTTATAAGTAGTCTATTTTTTGCTTGATACTCTTGAGTAATTTTATGTGATAATTACTCTCAGTGGCTGTTACAAGTCTACCTGCTCTATGCCTGTGGCCAGTTTGTGTCCTTCCGCTCATGGTGCTATTCTGAACCTCCTGCAAGTTGTTTGGCCCTCCCTTCCCAATAGTTATTATTGGACTGAAAAACTTAAAAGTTGTGGGGCCTGTGTTACAGCTAACTGCAGACAAGAAACTGGTTAGTGACAGTTTCTTGAAGAGACAAGTGTATAAAGGGAAAGGATATTCCTGATTTATTAGCCCTCCTATAACCAGAATGCCACCTGAGGATTGCTGTGTTGGATCAGGATCTGTCCCATTTCTTCCTAGGGTTGTTTAATGATGGGATAGATATTGGTCACTTTTGAAGGAAGAATCTATGTTAAGGAAATAGTGTAAGTCTTGTAGCAATTAGAAACTGGCCAAACTCAGCTGAGGATGCAAGAGGTGGCTACCATTGGGTGGTGCTGCTTTGCAGGGCAGGGTCTCTCCTCCAGGAGCTTCCCTGGTACATCACAGGCCTTCAGCAGAATGCTGGTGCTTAGACAGGGGAGGGAGAAGCAGTGACCTGCCTGTAGGAGGAGGGGAGCAATCTGTGTAGAACCAGAAAAGACTGAAAATAGATTGATATTTCTGTGTAGAGACCTGGCTACCAGAGGTGGTGGTTTAGGTGGAAAGCTGGCTTTTTTGGCTACAAGACCCTTTTTAAAGATGAAGGCTTGCTGTGGAGAGGAGGATCTACCTGACCAAATGGGGCAACAGCAACCTTGGCCAACCTGTTGAGGAGAGGGAAAGGGAAAACTTGGGAAGTAAGGACACCATATATGAGGATGCAAAATGGCACTTAACAAGAGACAGCTCAGAAACGATATAGTAGGGCAAAAGACCCCTGTATAAAATGTGTGTATGTGAGTGCATGGGGCCTGGAAAACAAAGGGAAGGAACAACCACTCTGGTTGTGGCTGCAAAATCCACAGTCAAGCTGCATCACTTGCAAAAAAGGGCATTGATTAACTCCCTTGACTTGTCACTTGTTAAGCCATATCTTGGGTACTGCATGCAGCTTTGGACGAGCCCCCTTCTCAGTCCAAGAAAGACATTCAGCAGAGGCCCCCAAGATGGTCAGGGTGGGAGCCCTTTCCCTGGAGGAAGAGGCTGAGGGACTGGGGCTGGGAGCAGGGATGTACTTGGGGGTCCTTAGCAGCAGCCCTGTATGCTTGTGGAGAGGTTGTTGGGGAAAATGACCAGCCACACGTGGGCAGGATGTGAAAGGCAACTTGCAGAAGCTGAAATTAAGGGTCCAGACTGCATGTGAGGAACAAAGATTTCCCCATGAGGACAGCCCAGCAGGGAACCAGGCTACACTCACTTTGGTGCATTTTACTCAGTAGAAATTGGAGAAGTTGCAATTTATCACAGTTCTGCCTTGATAATCTAAGGAGAGTCAGGAGTGATTGACATGTACCTAGATGATCTTATCTTCGTGTGTGGATCAAGTGTGCCATGTCATCTCATGGGCTTTGGGGAATAATGTCACCAGCTGCTCTATGCATGTTGTTAATTTCTTAGTCATGTGCAAAATCATCAGAGTGTAATGCTGGTCTTCGAGGCTGTGTCTTTTCTGTTCACAAAGTCATTGGATATGCTGGCCTCTTTTAATACCTTAGAAGTGTTCCAGTTTTCTGTTTTGGAAGGAGGATTATAGGAGGACTATGCTTGTAGAGGTCTGGGGAAGCTAGTTCAGCATACAGCTCTCTGCAATCATAATTTGGTTACTAATTTGGTCTTTCTCATTTTTTAACCATAAGATTTGAGCAAAATTAATTCCTATGCTCTACAAATATCTGAATCTGCAGATGCAGGGATTTCACCATTTTAAATATAATATTTTGATTTTGCAGTAAGTGAAACCTATATTCCTTGTTCTGGGAACAGTGCCTTGATCACACACTTAGCCTGTCATAAATTATTTAGACAATTCCATTTTAATATTAGAGATGTGACAGTTCTATCCAAAATAAAACTTCAGTACAGATAGATTCTGCCAGTCTGGCTTTAGGCCTCTGCCTAAAACTCTAATTTAAGAGCTTGTGATGTTTCAATTCAATTTGTAGAAGCTATATGTAGGGCATCCAAAGTAAGAGATTATAGGATGGGCATTGCAGACTCCTTCAATCATATCCAATCCTCCCACAGTACTTTTTGCTCTTCCCCAGTATAAATTCAAATTCATTTCAGAGGAATAGATATTTCAGAAAGAACTTATACCTACCTTATACATTACGAATAAAATTTGCTGCTGCTCTGCACATACGGATGAATTCACCTTGTATTTTTTGGGTTGCACCAGCCAATGAGCCAGAGCATGTAATAAACATTCACCTGTTTCCTCACGGGAAAGTTAGTGTAATAGAATACTAATTCAGTTATCTTCAAAAGATGATACCTAAGTGGTGAATAATTTTCTATATATTCAAATCTATTTCTCTATAGTACAGCATCAGTTTTTGAAGACCTGTTTCTTGACACCTTCACTAGTTTGATTTGGCCTTGGGATGTGTTCTTGTTCTTGGTCTCTCCTTGCAGAGATTTAGTTGTTAATTGCTTGTTTGACAGTAGAGTTAGATATTTGATACTAGGGAAGAAATCTGAAGCAGACTTATGGAATATGGCCCCCTTTTCATATAGCTTGCACCATATCTTTTTTCTGTTTTGTCAAAAGATTTTTTTCTGTATTTTTACACTCCTTCTGACTGCCTCTAAATTGTGTCTTATATGTGGTAACTGTTCCTGTACTCTGTCTAGAGTAATGTTTAGAGATGAGTATTGTTTCCAAAGGGATTCACAGGGCAGTTCATGCATCATTTCTTTTATAAATCTATTTGTGTTTTAGACTGGGTTTGTATTTTTGGTGTTGGTATGAAATCTGTGCACCCTCACATAGGCAGTTACATATATGTTGTGCTTAGTTTGGGGAAAAGACCCCCAGAGACCAGATTATGGTACTCTGGATTTTACTGTACTGGAACAAGGGGGTCACATGCAGTAAGATCACTGATTTACCATGGATTTAGTCTCTTCATTAAACTACAATGCATGGCTAAAGAATTAAAAACTGGAGCATACTGAAGAGCTGAAGCTCCAAACACTGTATGCAGAATGCCGAAGGTCTGTTCTGTGCCTCTTTCTTCTGCTTGGTGCAGACTACCCTGAAGATGAAAGAATTTGGTCACATATTCAATAATTTTAGCTTTAATATTTCAGACTTGTATCTGGAAAGTGTAACATAAAGGCTTTGAAGGACAAAAAGAGCTGATGATATAATGAGACTGTTAAAAAGTCAATGAAAAGTGAACCCAATCTTTGTGTAATCAAAGTGCTTTACAGACTTAATCCCTAAGAAGGATTTGGACCTCTATGAGCAAATTTTGGCTTCATGGTTTAAATGTGAACACTATTCAGATTTGAATGTGCAAAGTGTCATGCATAATAGATATTTTTCCCCTTAGCTAAAGCCTGATGAGGCTGTGGTTGAAATGCTTGACTCAATATCTAAAATCAGTATTTTGCAGGAGTTTACTATCACACTCTGATTGCTCAACTACCTTGATATTTTAATTAGTTGGCTGAAGATATTTTTGGTCTGAACATAAATGTACCTTGCTGAATTTGGCAGGCATGTGAGTTTCTTCACTTTCTTAGGGCTGGTGGCAGGTTATACATGTCCTTGAATAACTTCTGTAATTATGGCTAATGCGGAGCAACTTTTGGTCCTTGATCACTTTTTTTTTTTTATTTTATTTTTTTTTTTTTTTTACCTGCACAGTTGCACAGAGAAAAGATGACCTTCAATTTCTAAGCTGATAGCAGTTTGCCCAATAAAGAAGGTGAGGGAAATCTAAGTCTCTCATACTGGAGCTTATAAAGACCTCTAGATAACTAGCTTTGGATGGTAAAATGCAGTATTTCTTATATGAGAGTAGCCTGATGGCTTTGGTGTAGGTTACCTAACCTCCTTTCCACATTTGCAGATACTGCTCAGAGAGCTTGAGCACTTCCCTAACTTCAAATGTTTCCAAAACAGCTGCCCTGACAAAGTAAATCTAGTGCCATATTTTGAATTATCTGGAATGTTTATGTATGAGTAAGAACAACTGGTTTAGTTGTATTGATTTATGACTAAGTCATTCAGCTATTGATTCAATATGTTATTGGCAAGTAGCACACTGCATTGCAGAATTATATGCTTGCTAATCAGCTCTGTTGTTCACCACTGACTGATTTGGTTTTTCTTTCCAATGGAAATGAAATCCTTAGCTGAAAAAGGCTGAAAATGTATTTCTCTTGCTGCCTCTCAGTTTCTAACTCTGACATAACACCTGCTGTTGGCCTGGTTCTTGCCATGCAGTTGCATGCCAGGGGCAGTGCAGTTGGTGTTGCAAGTTTTTCTGGACAGACAAAATTTAGAATACTTTAGAAACGTCACAACTTCCTTCTGAGAAACAGGTCACTTTTCTGATCAGCTGTGTCCTGCTGAGGCACTTGGTCCTCCTGGCCCTCATCAAGTAAAGCACGATGTTTTTGGATATGCAGTGAGACAGAGCATGAGCCTTAGTGACTACAGGTTTTCTGTGTCTGGTTGGGTACTTCAGGGACACTCCCTCTGCAGCTGGGCTGTGCAGCAGCTTGGCTTCTGATCTGTACTGTTGGACAATAAATTCATGCAAAAAGCAGAGTGGATATGCTATATTAAACTAGCATTGTTCTATATTTGTCTGGCTGCTCCCATGGGATTTCACTTGTACTTGGATTTGAAGCAGGAAGCTGAAGGGGCAGTCCCCCCAACATGAGTGCCTGCAATCAGCACTGAGGGTTCAGGGAACAGTGAGCTTGTAATAGCTTTTCTTGTCACTTAAGAGGAATCAGAAACTGAATTATTTATATTTTTTTAGCTGTCCCTTTCTTCTTCATTTCTTGCAATAATTTTTAAATTCTATAAAAATAGTTCCAAGTTATTCACTATTCAGTTCAAAGGCCCTCTTGGAGAAACTGTGAGATTACACAATTCTGCTGGCTCTTGTATCAGTGCTTTTATGAAAGTTCTCTGAATGCTAAAAAAAGCTTTATTTGGAAGGGAGACTTGCCCTCAATCAGTGTGTTTGACTTTCCCAAAGGCTATTAAGCTGCTAGTACCTTACTGAGAGACCAGGGGACAAATGGTGATACATTACTGCAGGAATTCTGATTTTCTTTGGAATATGAGAAGGCTGCTGCATCAAAGAAGTGCTAAAGTCTTTTTAAATAAAAGAGTTTATTAGAGATGAGATACCAAGTCCTTGTTTGAGTCTCAGTGTTTCTGTACTGAGTTATAGCTGTAACATTTACCCTTGTATGTTTCAAGTTACCACAAAATGGTCATAAAAAGGAATTTTAAATTAATATCATTCCAGTTACCTTTTCTTTTAAGGGAGCAGGATGTCTTAGAAAACTATAGTGTTTTGGACTAGAGGCTTTTATTTTTCAATGAAGACTGTATAAAACACAGGTCTGTGTTTTAAAGTACAAGGTTGGCTTTAAATTTCCTGTTTTAGAAACTTAAGGTAGATATTTGAGAGCTGAACTAGAAATGGAGCAAATAGCATTTTTTATTATGATAAACATTTTTAAAAGTATGGGGTTATAATATTTTGAGAATTTATGTATGTGTGGAATGGTTGTGAGCCTTAAGTTCAAGGTGTATGTTCTAAGTGAAGTGCATTTGAATTAGTAACTGTTGTGTATGCAATAGAAATCTGAGATTTTGATTGTTTCATGTAAATATTTAATTCTGAATTTGTTCTGCTCCAGCTGTAATGAAGATGTGAGGAGCTGAGCAGCAGTCACTACAGTTGTCACAAAATTAATCATTGTTGTAGGATAGGCAAAGTGAAAATCACACTTTCAGCACTTTCTCTCTGGCCTGACAGACACACTTCAATTGCTGCTGCTGCTGTTGGTTAAATATATTCCCCTTTGCAAGGGTAGATTTTCCCTGGGCTTCAAACAACAGGCATGAGCTATGAGTCGCTGCTTGCTGGTGAAGAATGAGAGCATGCAAAGAGTTCAGCTTGGTTTCTAGAGCTGGAATATGAAGTTTGCCTCTGGCAGAGAAGTAAAAAGGATAAGTGCGGTTTTCTCCTCATGAAAATAAAAGAGATTTAGCAATTATTTGTAATAACTATCTAGGGCAGTTGGTTTTGACCATACTGATTTATGGAATGAGGAAGAATTAAATTCTCTAGTAAAGTATTTCAAATCTGTTGAAACCATTTATTTTTTAAATTCATGGTTTTGCATTGTAACATTTTTGAGTCACTATTTCTAATTGAAGCTAAGTGCTGATTTTGGAATGAAAAAAAGTTACAGTAGACTTGGTTTGTTGGGAGAAAGGACTGAAAACCTTTGCATGTTGAAATGACTGAAGGTCTTTGCATGAATCTGAAAATTATGCCAAAAGGTTGTTTGGGTTACTATTTTTTGGGAAAAAAGAAGCTGGGAAAGGCAAGTGTCCAGAGCAAAATTTCTTCTAATCCTCCTATTTAAGAGTGCCTAACCCTTTTTAAAAAGGAAGAAATTTGGTGTCTTACTGTGCTGGGTGTTCTAGGGTCTGCATGACAGGTGGCAGATCAGTGAGTTGATGATCAGCGAGTTGCTTTTGAAGTGAGAATCTGGATGACTAATAGCTGGGACCATTTTTGGTGATGTCTAACAGGAATAAATATTTGATAACTGGGTGATGTGTCATATTTGTGTTTCTTGGTTTTGAGTGAGGATGGCATTCCATCCACCAAGTAATAATTTTAAGTAGTGTTCTTTAAGAATTGCTTGCTGAGATATCTTTGTGGTTTTGCTTTTAGTCTATTCCAGAAACAGCCTGGAAGAAGCAACAATGCTTACAATGACTGTGTTCCTTTCCTAATTACCTGGTGTTGAAAGCGGGAAGAGAGGTTGCTTAGATGCGCCGCTTTCTAAGAGTTTATGGAATTCATGAGAGCTAGGAGAAGAGATACATAATGTAAAGCAGAAAAGAAAGTAAGGGACAATGATAACCGTGGAACTGTAGTCTGCTACTCCTACTTAATTTACCTAATCTTAAAGCCATTAGCTGTTGTCTGTATGATACTTCATACTTTTATAGTGATATTGCAGGAAGTTAGTGGTAATTTCTCACATTTTAAAAGGAATTGATGGAAAATCTGCAAGGCTTGACTCTTTCTGAAGAGCAGTCCTTGCTGTGCTGCCTTGCAGCTTCTTTTGCTCCAGCTTACTGGCAGAGCTTGGGAAATTGTGAAGTCACTGACTTAAGGTAAGCCTTAGTTAGCAACAAACAAAACATCAGTGTGTTATCATGATTTTCATACTAAGTCCGAAGCACAGCACTGTACCAGTGACTAAGAAGAAAATTAACTCTATTCCAGCCAAAACCAGGAAAGCAATATTGGTTGATTAGGCACTACCTTGCTTCATATTGGTGTTTGGGCAGAGATTTCTGAGAGATGTGAGACATAAGGATAACAAAGGCTAGAACAAATGGAACCCGAAACAACTTTATGTAAGTATGCTGAAGGAGAAACAACCTTGCCTTTACTGATATATTTACCCCCTCTTCACACACTTGATGTGTCACTGGGAAAGGAAAAGAAATCCTTCAGGTCATTCCTCTGAATCTCAGCTGCTCAGCCTGCAGAAGCTGCACTGTATCAGTGATCCTGGGGGAGGCAAATGTGTGTAGGTAAAAAAATTCTAGAATTCCAGCAAACTAATTTGGTGTTGATTATAAACAGTTTACAGACTTGTGAGTCCTCCCTTGATAACACTTGTTGGCATTGCACCTAGGTCATGTTGTACCTGCTTCACATAAGAGAACTTCTCATCTGAACTTTCCATTTTGCTTATGTAAGATCTAAAAACAGACTAACTTCATTGTTCCATTTAAATCTGACCCTTTATAAACCATTTTCATAGTAACTTATTCTCTGTTCAAACAGTATACTTATGCTTTTATGGTCCAGTAAGTTTCTAAGTTTTCATTCAATTTCTCAACTGGCTATGTGATGGTGGGCCTCGCTAGAATGTGTACCAGCAGTAAATCCTTGCATTACAAATGCTTTTGTAAGATCTGCAGATGCATGTCTGGATTTCTTCTCTCCCCCTTACCTTTTGACAAGTGGGGGAATCAATTTCTTACCTGCCTGGAAGATGTTAACTATAAAGGTGGATGAGAAGTTTGGGCTGTCATTTGACCAGCCATTCTTTAGGGTTCTTGACTCATCATTTATGGGATCAAGCTATTATTCCTCTCAATTTGTAATATGAATGGATGAAGGGAAGAGGAATGTTTTAAGTCATTAATTATTTTAAAGAGTCCATAAGAATTTATAGCTAGCTCGCTTGAGGTTAGCGACTCAAGGTTTTTGGCATTCGGGCCATTCAGTTCTGCATTTTTCTATGGATAGAGGATAAACATAAAGTAATTTTACATTCCTTGAAATCATAATGCTCTTAAAAAAAAAAGTGGTTTGTTTTGGTGTTTTCTTTTAAACTGAACTGTACATTTTTGAGTCAGAACATTGTTTTCCCTGTTGGGAGGAATAATTAATATATGAGCCTCTATCCTTTTTTCATTCCAAAGTACGAAGTACTAAGCAATTATATATGCAAAGATCGGCTTTTTTATTCAGCACAGCAGCATGCTGGTCTGCAAGTAGATCTGCTGATTTAAATGGTGTTGTTTCTGAATACTGTTAGAAGAGTTAGAACAAATTTAGAAGGTCATGTTTGATTTTGATGAGGCTACAGCTGCAGAAAAGTGTTTGAAACATGTACAGGTTGAGAACACAGCCTTATTACAAATGGGCAATTATGCAGATGTGAGTGTTGTCTTGCATGTGTGGAGATGTCTTCCTTCAGCAGAGAAATTACATGTTTTAGTGGTATACCACCTTAGATCAAGGTGGTGTGAAAAACATTTCACCTATTTTCTGTTTCAGAAATTGACTATTCTTGCATTTATTTCAAAATTCTGTTCAATGGGTTTGTACATAAAATTGCAAAACAAAGATTCTTTTTCTTGTTTATCTGTTATAGGCATTTGTCCTGGTTTAGGGCAAATTTTGAGAGGAAACCAAAAGGGGTCCCTCTAGAAAACAGATTCAAGTGGCCCCTCCCCCTACTGCTTTGGGAAAAAAATCCTTTGAGGAAAAATGGAAAAAAAGATGTTTATTTAGCAAGTAAGTATACACAAGCATAAAAAGTGAATAATATAAAACAATAAAGCCTCTTGCTGTTCTGAAGAGATGGCAAATTCAGAAAGTCCTTGTCATAGGGTGTGGCTTGGCTCGCTCAGTCTCTTGTCAGTCTCTCCAGGACTGGAAAATGCCACATCCCAGGTCCTGGTGGGCCACAGGTGTGAGCTCCTGGTGTTCTTCTGGGTTTTCAGTTCAGAGCAGGTTTGAACAGTTCCAGGAAAAAGAAAAACCAGAGTCTGGGGAACTTCTCTGCCTCAGCTAGCTGAAAAAAAACCCTAATAGCAGAAGAGAGCTCTCTCTTGCTGTCTGTGCTGCAGACGACACAGTCCAGAGCAAAATGCAGGGGAGCAAGGGCAGTTTCTGAAAACAAACTGTGCTTCTTCTCCTGTCTTCACTCTTGGAACCAGTCTTAAAGGTGCAGAATTTGAATATTCAACATAAACAGAACAGAGGACTGGGGATACAAGCATCATAAACTCACCCCAGGACATTCCACCCCTTATCTTCAGATCATCAGCTTATTGTCACCCCAGGACAGCCTTTCACAAGTAGCTCATGGAAATGAGGATTGGAAGTCATTAAGAATAACATCTTTGTGCTCTGTCATATTACTGGATAATGAACTGTTTGCTGAACAGCAGTGGTGAATACCCGATGGCCACCAGCAGCTGATTCTCCATAAAAATGATAATATTTTCACAGATGTAAGTATTGATTTCATTTTCCCTTTGCCTTAGGGAATTACATGATGATTATAGTTTATTATCTCTTTGGCTAACAGAAGTTGGTAGTGCAAATGCTGATAACATAAATTGCTGGGTCTGTCAGGAACCTGGTGAAGTATTCTCTTGGATGGGCCTTTACAAGTCCAAAGGCCTCTGGGGGAGGGAAACAATGCTGTGTTCAGTGCTCTGGCAGCTGATTTTCTTTTTTTTTTTTTCCCATCTGTGGAGAAATATAGCAAATTTGAGTGATGAACTCTTAACCCTGACTGGATAAGGAATGTCCCTCTTGCTACCATAAATTTTCACTTGAAAAATCTTTGCTATGTTGGTGTGTAATATTACTGGTTCTGCAGCTATGTATGAAAAAGGGATCGGGGCTTTTTGATGTTTAAGTAGGAATAAGACAATACTTTCCTTCACCTCCTCTCAAGTAATGAACCCAAAATATTCCAGGCCTGTTGATTTTCTCTGTATTTTGACTTTCTCGGACTTGAACTCTTTTTTTTTTTTTTTTTTTTTTAATAGGAAGTTTACCTTTGTTTTGTAACTCTTCATATCAGGCTCTGCCTTAAACTGAAGATCTTGCTTGCCTCTGGTTCTTCTGGGAACTCAGTTATATCCTATGCAAAATATCTTATTTCCACAGGAGCTCAGTTTCGTTATACCTCTTGTGTCCAGACAGATTTGGGTTTATATGTCAAAAATGGTTGGAAAAATAGTTTGTAATACTATTCCTTGTTTGCCTCACACAGGAGAAGGTGTACTTCTTGTCAGCTGAAGAGGGAGTTAAACATCAGTCTTCATCATTTACTCATTTAAGGAAATGAATTAATATGTAAAGATGGGGGAAAATTGTTTGTTCTTTATTTGAACCTTCTGCATGTTGCTTTGAATGTGGGCATGGGTCAAGATGAATGTCACCTGATTTTTGGTTAGCCCTTCAAAATGCAGCAAGGCCAGGGAGTAGAAAAGCAGTACCATCTTAAGAATGTGGTCTGGAGCTCTGGCTTCCTTTTTTATGGTCACTTGTTCTTGAGGCTAAACAACTGTTCTCCTGCTTGTTCATTACTTTTTCAATAGTAACACAGAGGGCTGCTAAGTCTCTTTTCTTCCAGTAGAATGTTGTCAGAACATTTTCTTAATCAGTGGCAGGACTGGAAGAAATCTGTGAAACAATCATGAGAATTTTCATGGGAGAAGAGAGCTTGCTGTGACTGCTAGGTGTGCATTACTTTCTAATGGGACAAGAAATGTATTGAAGTGTCTAGACTTTCACAAGAAGTAAGATGGTCTAGTGGGCAGGATGAGAGAGATACATTTTTATAAACAAATTTTTATCAGTAAACATGATTTTCCTCACTGAAATGAAGAGGAAGTGTGAGACAATACTATGTTAAATAGGGTAAATATTAGCTGGATGCAAATGCAAACTCAAGGGGTTTTTTAATACTTCACTGAAACACTGGATTAATGTTTAATTCTGATGACTAAATCCATTAATAGATATATTTCTTACTAAGTTAGATAAATGAGTTTTTCAGGCAATTTGGTTATTCCCTCAGGGCATGGGTTCCACTTGCCTGAATATTGCTCTAATTAGATGATGACACAGTATCCCAATAGCTCTTTTTAAGATATGGGACCTCTGCCACTAGACAATAAGTTTAGTTCAGCTTCTTTGTTTTTAATTAATGGAAAGGAAATCTTTTGTTTGAAGAAATCAGATGATACTCTGGGGATATGAAGTATTTATATCATTCTGGGTAGGGTAGAACAGATAGACTGAACATAGAAAATATGGAAGATCTTTCCTGCAAAAGGCAGTTCCTATAAGTTCTTCCACGTTCCCCATTTTTGTGGCTCTTGACATAATTAAATTCTTATTTCACCAAATTAAGAATGATGCTACTCTGACTGACTTTCAAACAAAAGTCATTGTTTGAAGTCTATTACAAAAATCAGGGGCATTGAGGAAGTGGAATGTTTTAGAAACAGTTTTGTAGGTGCAGTTAACTGAAACCTATCGAAAGGTTGAGTAGATGGTGCAGGCTGTTCTTCATGTTGTGTGTGGTAACTCCTGAGTGGAATGTGGGCTGCTGATGTGTGGTTGACATGGGAGGAAACAATCTGGCTTTAGATAATGAATCTGCAGGGAAAGAAAAAAAGCTCTTTTAAGATCAGCTACAAAGTTGAGGCTACAGTGACAGGATGCATTTCCCAACAACTGTTTCCATAAAGGGTTTTTGCCTGGCATAAGGCACTGCTGTGTTTCTCCCACCTGTTTGTGTGACAGCTGTCACTACTCTCATTGCTCTGGTTCATGAGCGCACCAGAATGTGAGTCCCTGGGTGGGAATTACCTTGGCTTTCTTCCTACCTGCTGGATGTAGAGTCATTCTCAGCACATGTCAACACAAAAGAATGACTTGTCTAGCTTTATCTAGAGAATAATATTGGGCAACCATATTTAAAAGTAAAGCCTACAAATCTTGAATTATGGAATGATAAGAAGCCAATGAAGGTCATCTGGCCCTTGCTTGAATTAGGGGCTGAACTAGCTCCAGGGTTTGTCCTGTTGACAACTTATGGCCTTGTCTTGCTGAATTTTAAATAGCTCTAAGAATGTAGAACCCCAGATCTCTCAGGGCTATCTGTTCCAGTGCTTATCTATTCTCACTGTGAACCTTTATTCCCTTTTATATCTAGCAGTAATTTGTAGTGTCTCAATAGTAACTATTTTCCTCCTTTTGCTGTGCTCATCTGAGAAAATGGTGGCGTCATCTTTATAACCACTCATGAGGTAGAAGACACTCTTTATTCCTGAGATCTTGAAGTTAGACTTGATCTGAGTAGAATAACAGGTAATATCAAGAAGGCATGAAGAATATAGATTTCCAGCAGTAGAGATGTAAACAGAAGTCTGATGATTGGCTGTTGGGATTTGGGATACATAGGCTCAAGCTCTTGTTCTGCTTCAGTCGAAATGTAGATCTTTCTGCCTCTGGAAAATAAATTATGTTAGAGCTTTAGTTTGTTAGGGGCTATGACAGGATTTCTGCATCATGTGGGTTTAGAAAATCTTCAGTGCCAATATAGGGCACAACCTAACTTTAAGGACTTTGGTGACAAATGGCTTTTTATCTGTTTTCATGGGCAGTGGTAATGTGATATTAAGTAACTATTAGCTTTCATAAAATGTGTGACTTGACAGGAGTGTTGATATGGGTTTTGACTTTTTCTTAGGGGAAACTGATAAGCCACAAAGTTTAAAAGCAGTCAGGTAGTCTTGAGACTGAGAATAGGCTCTATTTTTTTTCCTCTTGAGTCAACTGCATGTGTTTGCTTTAATTCCATTTTCCCTAAATGAAACAAGCCCTTTTACAGTCTCATTTTGAAAGAATACAAAGAGTGAGTTCAGCAAATGAGGTGTATAAATGTGTGAATAGGAGGCAAAATATCAACACAGATTTGGCCTTTTTTTGCATTTGCTGTTGTCACTGCCAAGGGTGTAAGTGACATTCAGTATTGGCTTCAGTATTATAATGTGGCGTTCCCCTATGCCAGTATCCCAATGAGGCAGGCAGGATTTCACTGTGAGAAGAGCTCTGCAAATATCTCTTTTTTTCTCTGTTTCTTTTTAATGAGCAGTTTCGTGATGTTTTCCTTTGTGTGAAAAAAAACACTTTGAAATAGCAAAACCTAAGGCAAGTAAATGAACTGCTAGTGAAAGACTTTCTTCTAGGGCAAGAGTTTTCAACAGAGGAGAACACAGAGGATGCCTCAGTGGCTACAGTGCCAGAGAATGGAGCTCATTCAGCTTCTTTCTTTGAGAGATATTTGTTATTAAACGGTTCTTTCCTCACTACCCGTGAGAAGGTTGTGTTTGAAAGGCGCTGAAAACAGAAAGCTGGAAGGCTGAGAAGGGCACAGATTGTTAGTTGTTGAGAGCTATGTTGAGACTTGTGTGATAGAAATTCTGATTTCTAGATCCAGCATTCTGGTGGAGTGGTGCAGCAGAGTCGTCCAGGTCTCAATGGGCAGTGATCCTCCATGAGCCTTTATGGAAGGGAATGGTACCACCTGTCACTCTCTGGATACAGAAGTAACTTGAAATCAGGCTGAAGAAGGAGAGATCAAACAATTTTGGCAATTTCAAGGTGCACAGCTTGAGTGGTGATCTGGATCATGACATCTTAGCAGTCTTTCAGAATCGCTAGTAGGTGCTAAGGTGAAATGCTCCCCTGAGCAGCGCTAAATTCCACCAAACCTGTAAATGCTGAATTGGGTTCAGTCTTGTACAAGGCAAATTTAGACAGCACTGCTTTACCTTGAACTTTTCTTCAAAACATTAAAGCAAAAATTGAGATTGTTTTCTGGAAGTTGATCTTGTGATTAGAAAGAAAAGAGATATAAGGGATTGAGAGGGCTGTTTTTTGAGTGTTTGTGGGGAAATTTGTTTTTATTGTGTCTGAGTTGCAAGAGCTACAGGAAACTGCTTTTTTTATCGGACCTGGCATGCCACCAGCTTTATTCTTTGGAATATCTGTGATTCCATCCAAGATACCTGTTGTGAGTACATGTGCTTTTTATTTTCCACCAAGCAAGGGAATGAAAACCATGCTTACATGCTCATATAAGCCATGCTGATGAATTGTCTGGAGAACATTGGAAGAATGAGATTTACTCTAAAGAACAGTTAGATAGTGCACTGTCTTTGACCTTGAGGTTTCCCAAGTGTTGGTTGCCTCTCTCATGTTGATGGCAAAGTAAACAGGAGGGGTTTTTCCTCATCCTTGACCTCTTGCACAGAGTGGGGTGTGGTGTCATATGCTGGATCACCCAGCCCCTGCTCATGAGTTCATGAATAGTTTGACTGACTTCCTTAGTTTTTGTTTTTTTTTTTTTTTTCCTCCTCCCCAGTAAAAAATAAGATATTCGACTGTTTAGGAAAGAGTATTGTATTTGTATCTCAACAGTATGTTTGATTACTTTTTTAAAAGCTTTTGTAGCTGGTCTCAATAAATTAGAGGTTTTGCGTATTTGATTGTAAAATTATCTGATTTTGTACCTACATTTATGCTTGTCCACTTTCATGTATTTTTAGTCCTCATAGTTGCAAAAGTTAAGACTTCTATGCACCTTGAGCTTGGATTTCAATAAGTTTTATGTATTGATTTACAGCAATGAAGGTCTTCTATTTTTGTCAGCTAGTCTTTTTTTAAGCTCTTTCTTAAAAACAGCTGTTTTCTTCAGTGATATACTGTCATAAAAGAAAGAAGTACATAAGTGGAATTAAGTGAGTTCAGTGTTCTTGGTTGCTATGTTTGGCTTATTCTGATTGCTCAGAGAGCAAAGGTTTGACAACAGATCTTTGATTAGGTTCTACACTTGATAAATGTTTTCAATACATATATTTGTTTCAGACCCAAAAAACTTGTAAATCTTCTTCTTCACCCTAGTAGGCATTCTTACTTCATGGTATCTTGATGTGGACTTGATTCAGGGGAGAGCTTAGTTATTTATATTTAGGTGATTTTATCCATTAATTCTGATTTGTAGTATTCTGTTTTTGAAAATTTCTTTTCAGTGTCATGTTCACTGTCTTCCATTTCAGTGTTTCCTCTGGCAAGTCCAGTTTTCAAATGTCATTTGTTTTTGTTTTTTTTTTCTTGCCCAAGTGTCTAAATATACTCACAAGCTTTTGAATAGTGATTAAAAAAAAAAAATCAAGTGCTCTGACTGTGACCTCAGATTTATTCAAAGCCCTATGGGAGACTTTTAAAGTGTTAAAATTCCACATATGTGATACTTCTATGGGACAAGAAAGTAACTGTGTCTAATTTAGTTCAAAGTACTGAGAAAGCTTGAATGTAGCCATGTTCTAGATGGGTAAGATTAAATTAGTTTTCCAGCTGAAACATGGTAAATACACTCCTTATTTTACTGACTTGCAGAGCCACCTGTATCTTTTAAGATACCAAGGTCCTCCTTAAGTCAGAGAAAATGCTGCTGCTGGGTGGAACTGTGAATCCTTGGTTTGCTCTGTCTCTCCCTGCAGCTGGAACAAAATGAAATGAATACGGTAAATACCAATTAGTTATGGCTTTTCGATGCAGATGAGACTTGGAAGATACCTGGCCTGTCTCCTGCTGAAATGTTTGGGAAGGAGCCTGGTGCTATATTTGGAGCAGAACTGTAACTGGACGGATTTTCTGACTTACTCTAAGCCATTTAAACAGCAAGGTTCTTGTCCTGCTGAGTGAACGTGGGGTGAATCTGGCTGCTGCTGAAGAAAGTCTGTGGATGCACCATGCAAGAGAAAAATGCCATTAATGCTTGATGCCGTTGAGCAGTTGCTGTACTGGTGACTGCTTCAGCAGTTGTAATTTAATGAAAGAGGGGTCTACACATATGCACATATGATTTGTGTGCACAGTTGATACGGAGGTGTGGATTACAGTTTGCCTGCAGCTGACTGAAGATCCTTTGGATGAAAGATGATCTGCTAATGTGCTGCTAAGTTTATTAATATCCAGCAGAGCAGCTATTATCCATTTTATCAACAGATTACAGTGCTTGGTTTATGGCTCCTTTTTTGCCTTCTCATGACTTGTCAAATTGCTTCCAACTGAGTATCAATGTTTCAAATCTACAATACCTGCAGAAGGCACTGCAAGTATACAAAATCAATCTTTCATGGTGCAGCTAATTTTCTTTGACTGCATAACACCAGTGCTTTCTTAGTGGGAGGCGTTAATGTCTATCTGCATTTGTTTTTCAAGGAATTCATAGACTTTTACTGAAAACTTGATTGAGCATCACTCTGACTTAGAGAACTTGCTGTAAGTTCTCTAAGTGCTGTACTTGTCACCCAGCAATCCAAACACACAGAGCATGCAGATGAAAACCGAGTACAGAGTTCTGCTGTGGAGTTTTACTACTGGAGAATTTTTTTCTGGATGCAGCTCCTGAATTTTGAGTAATTGAATAGGAATGATTGAGCATAGATAATTTTCCCATGTATTAGTGGTTTTTAAAAGCTTGTTTCAAAGCTTATTGAAAGCTTATTTGTGGAAGAGTCTTTTGCTTTCTTAATAACTTCTGAAACATTCAGATGTCTATTAATTAGTTTGATGATCTGCATTATTCTAAAATCACTGGTATTTCAGATATGTTATTTGAAATTTGACAAATTTTAGCAGAAAGGAGCTCTGTGTGTTGCTTATACTCTGTTTCTGTTCCTTGGGCAAAGATATCTAAATTAATTATTTAATGAGTGAAGAGGAAAGGCTATTGCTCACTGTGGTTAATTACTACCATATGTCCCATGCTTGCTTTGCTACCATTAATCTTCCTAAATCTTGGGAAATTTTTTGTTGCTTTTTTGTGTTTCTGGATTAGCTGGAAGAGGACAGCCACTTGTGGAGTAGTGGCCAAATTGCACCTACTGTGAGATCCTTTCCCAAGCAGGTTTACTGTTGTCAGGAAAGTCGTTCCCCATCTGCTCTTCCTTACTGCAGAAGAGTTTGTGCATCCATTGCCACATCATATTCTTCCTCCTTTCTCTGGCGTGATATGAAAAGGTATCTGTATGGACATAATATTGCTCCAAAACATAATGCACAATCAAAACTGCTGCACTAGACTGCTGCAGTTCTGTACTGGGCCCTGGCATGAAATGTCCTAGGGACATTCCAAGAGCAGACTGAGCACTGTACTGGCTGCCAAAGGCAGCACTTTGTACTGTCATCCGTGATGGATGCTGGTTAGTAGGTCATCTCCCTCCCAGAGCTGTTTCTGGTTTTGGCACTACTTTACTGCAAATAGAGCTGTAGACTGGTTTTACAAAGGCTTAACACTTGACTAGTGGTGCACAAGCAATAGAAATGTCCCAGAATTTATTTTATTTTATTTTTTAGTTTCCATGAACTGACAGATTCAGGGTATTTTAAGCTGCTGAGATACCCAGACAGGGCAGTTACTGCCTGCAGACAGAGTACTTCAACCTCAAAGGAAAAGCACTGTGCTAAATAAGCTTCTAAGCCTTTAATATGAATTTTTCAGAGTCTTAAAACTACTATTAACTGCTGTTCCAGTCTGGTTTTGTAGGCTGGATATGGATTACTTGTATTACAACATCTGTGGACTGTAACTCAAGTGAGTTACTACTTTATTCTTCTGGATTTAAAACAGGCTAAGACAGCAAAGAGCAAACAGACTTAAGGATTGGAAGAGGAGGATATAAAACTACATGTTAGAAGTGGCAAAGCTTCCACTTCATGAGAGTAATTCTGTTTCTGCTGTAAAATCACTTAAGAGGGCACAGGAGACTTTTTCCTTGGAGATTTCTGAGCTCAAGGCTTTTCGCTGGTCATCACTGAAAACATGTATCAGCTATGGTTGTTTGAAATTTCTGTACAAACTGAGAATTGAAGAAACTGTTACTATAATATTTCCAGTGGAAAGTGCTTTTTTTTTTGCTAGTGTGTTTACAGAGCTGAAGAGAATGGTAGGCACACATGGACAGCCATGAATTTGATAGGAACAATGCTAAATCAGATTGCTGACTTGGAACATTTCTGTATAATGCATATTATCCACTTGTTTAGAAACTCTAGCTGGTTTCTCAGATCTCTGTGAGTGGTAGGTGCTAGAAAACATGGAATCTTCTCTAGAGTGCTCACAAAAATTGGACTGTCCCACCTCTATGGGAGAATACATGCATATAAATATATACATATGTATTCAAACAAAATTAGAGATCTAGTAGAATTCCACAGCCCCACCCCTATCCCCCAACTAGTTTACCCTTAAGTTAATTTCTGTTGATTTACTTTAGTAGGGAGAGGAAAAAGAGCCATGGAGGGAAGTTTCAAACTTATGTACTCCCTCAAAAACTGTGAAGTTAAGGATTTTATTTTGTGAACAGGCTTCTGTATTGTCAAGTAGACCCTTCAGTATGGGAAATAGCTAAAGTAAAGCTACCCTGCTGCTTTTAGTGCTTTCATATGCTCTACAATATATCTGTGCAACCCTTTCCAGTTGGAACTTTGCCT
>VZSR01001854.1:14946-85063 GCA_013398615.1 Brachypodius melanocephalos | reverse complement strand
ATGAGGAGGAAGACTCAGTGGAGAGGCCACTGGATGTTAGGTGAGAGCATGTCTCTTGTACTCAGAGATGAACTTTACAAAATTGTTTTCTTTTTTCAAGACTTTAGGGAAAAATACATTCCTTCTGTTCCTAATTTCCAGAGGTGTGCAGAGCTGTGTTTGGAACTAATTAAAGGAGTTTGAATGTGTTATCTTGTGTAGCAATATTGAGTCAAGGTGCATGGAGATAAAAGTTCTTTCTGCCAGCCCAAGCCTAGCAAGCAAAGCCTGTGAATTTCTAGTGGAATCTTTCCTACTCTGTGGCATAATTGCATTGTGGAAATGCTATTTTTTTAAACTGTATAATGAAATACTTCTGCAGCACAGGAATTGTCACCAATATTTTTTCCTTCTTTTCTGCTGTTCCCCCTTTCATTCAATTTATCTTTTATTCTTGAATAATTTTTGATAATTTACTTTCTGCAAAGCTTTTGCTGGGTGGTATTTAACAGTCTTACTGCAATGTCAATAATTAAATCTTTTACACTGTTTAAGATGTAATATCAATAAAAAGATGTATAAAAGCTTTTTAAAATTAGGTTTTTTCTTGGTTTTAGAATCCTGCACAATTCATTGAAAAGCGAGCAGATGAACTAATTTTAACGCTATTATGCATTACTGTATTCTCCTGCCTTCCAAACTGGATTGTTTGAAAATTTCAGAGAGAAAATTTCCACTTTCTGTAATCCTCAACTTTTGACTGACCCTCTGATTTTGTCACTTTCCAGTTAGCTGTGCTAGACTCTAGGCAAGCCTTCTTTGAAGGGAGGAAGAGTGCTGGCAACATAAAAGACTGGAGAGGCAGGGAGGTCGTTGAATACCATAGGCAAAAAGAAATACCTGGATAACATCATGATGAAGAAGCAGATATGAAAACAGAAGAGACTCATACCTCAGCCCTTAAGATAATGGTTCCCAAATCTGAAAAGTTGAAGAGCTGTATGTAACTCTGCTCTGAAGGTTTGCTACTCCTTACAGCAATGGGAACATTTTCAAGACAGTAGGAACTGCAGGGCTGTGACCATGGTGGAGCAGCTTCCTTGGTCGTAGTAGGGATAATTTTGGAAAGTTTGGAAAAGGTAGCAGTGGGTAGAAGCTGTGAAGCCAAACAGTGAGCTGCACTCTAGGGTCACCTAGAGTCAACTAGTGGATGTGTAGTTTGTCATGTGTTATTTTGAGAATCTTTAAGACGGCATTACTTTTTGTAGGGGATCAAATTACTGGGCTGCACAGATAGAAGGAGTAAGGACATGTATTCAGTCATTGAGTATTTCAAACTAGAGAAGCATCTGAAATAATCCCTTATATTCAAAATGGAGACATAGGTAGTGCTTCCTTTCCTGCCCCCCTGGAGCCTTTTACATTCATAAGGCAGCATCTTTGTGACACTGATTCCTGTCTCTGCAGGGTGTTCTTCAGGCATGATGGTAGGGTACAGGCTTTACCTATGGTTATCTCTCTGCAATTATTTGCCTTTTAAAACTGTTCAGAGCAAGAGATCATCACTTAACCTTCACCTAACAAGTGGATAGAGAATGTTTGCAAGCTGCTAAATTTGAATAAAAGCCTTTTGGAGTCAGTAGTTAGCATGGCTGGCACCAGAAAGCCACTGCAGGGTTTGGGCTTTTTGTATTCTCTGGTGTATTGTTGGAAACTACAAGAAAAACAGAGATAAAAGGGAGGAGATGATTCCCCTAGAACATAATAGAACAGCAAAATGTTCTAATATGGCTGGCAGGTTTGCTTATCTAGTGCTATTTTAAGTTAATGAAAGCAGTATTTCATCCTTGGATCAAGGTTTATACATATTCTTACAGTTGTGAGTGTTGTCAAAGTAATTGATGTACTGCCAAAACTGCAGTGAGGATACAAATAGATTTTTGTGTGGGTTGGAGTAGATCTCATGGTAATTTAGTGGCAATTGGTGTGTGTAGGAAGACTATTTAGTCCCTCATTCTGAGGTTAAAACAGTCCATTTGTAATGTAGATCTTGAGGAATATGGATCTTGCCTTCCTGAAGAAGTCCAGTAATTTATCTAACTTTGTATTTTGCTTGGATCAGTGGCTAAAGCAACAGAGGAAGATGCAATCCTTTTAAAATTTGAGCTCTTATGGATAGCCTGGACTAATTTCTCTTTGCATCTGCATATGAACATTGTTTTCTCCCTTTAACATGAGCGAAGTTCTGGTCCCTGTGATCAGCTGCTGGTATGGATGGTTTGTGGGAGAGGGAAGAAAGTATTCACAAAGCCTTCTTTAGGTACCTAGCAAGGAAGCAATGCAGCTCACTGACCTTCAGGATCCAGTATTTCCTGTGTGCCAGCACAAAGCTGTGTCATCTTTCTGGGTGGTGTGACTGTTCTCCTCCCTGAACCTCCTTACTGTGTTACAGTTCAATGTCTTGTCTTGTGGTGTGTTCTAACCCAGACTATTCCAGATCAAGGCCAGAGCACATGGGACCTCTCCTCTGTGCTTCTCATCATAAGAAAAATGAGGCTCAAAGGTGAGGGAGAACTGAACCCTCCCCACCAATCTGTTCTATTACAGACCTGTACAGTTACAGTGTGGATCATCACAGTTCAAAAGCATTTCTAAGTCCCTCATTTAGATCCAGGAAACTCTCTGTCCATTTGACAGAGATATTTTGTGTTAATTTTTTTCTGCCTGCCGTGGCTTCTAGTTAGAAGACAGAGAAGACTACCAAAGGTGTTGAATGTGACCATGTATTTCACTGAATCAACAGATATTTCTTCCTAGTATCAAAAAATGTAATGGTTCTGTTGATGCTATCCAGTTGAAGCATGTCTTTTGCTCTCTTGAAATTAGAAACAAGCTCTTAGATGCAAGTTGTGTTATTGCTTTCTAATAATGTATCTTAAATTCTATATGCGTTTATTTTGAGAAGCTTCACTTTGTTTCTAGAGTTGCCCCTCTTGAACTAATGTTCCTTCCAAGCAGAAGTAATGAGATCTTGTGATGTGTCAGAGAGAAGCAGGCAGAGAACTGGTCTAGCGTTTTGATTTCATTCTTCCCAATGAAGAATAACAGGAACTTGACAGACAAGAGTGTGGGAAGGCTTTGAGCCCAGTAAAATATAGGCAAGGACAGATACGGGCGTAAATGACCTGATAAAGATGAAAGAAGATATTTACTGTGTTCAGTGACTTTTCTTGAAGATGAACTGCATATTTTTCTGCTGTTCTTGTTGCTATACACTTTAAGACAGATCGAGTTGAAACTTTTTTTTTTTAAATCAGCAACGTAGAGGGAAATATATAGCGTTTTGTTTGGGGAAAGCCTAGCAGTGATCTGTTTCTGCTGTGAAGCTCCAGTTGTTAGCCACTGGTGTTACTGATACCATGTATGTACAGGCTGATGTTTATCAGCTTGACCTAGTGAGGACCTACTTGCTTCCCTTTATTTTGTCTGATTTGGCATGAAAAGAGTTTTAACCTTTAAAAGAATGAAAAAGCAAAGTAAGAGTGATAGTGTTTTTCAATAACCATGAACTATTCTTTTCATTTTTTTCCTTTGTTTGTTTGTTGGCTGGGGAGAAGCGGGGGGGCTAGGGTTAGGAAGCGCTGCTATTTTAATGGTTGAACTAAGTGATTTCAGTTTCCTTTCATTTCGATACCCTTTTGCAGTAGAGGTGAGAGAGCACTAACAGCTGATTTAAGCCTGAAAATAGGTTTTCTTTCCTTATTGCTTTTTATGATCTTCACAGAAGTTGTCTGTGGTCTTTCACGGGTTGTTTTATGACTGAAAAACACTAAAGTTATCAAAATCGGCGTGCCGGGGGAAAGCGAGTGATAGCAGTGATGGGATTGGGCCAGTAGATGGCGCAGTCAGAAAAACTATCCTTCGGAGACCTCGGCTGGAACGGAGAGATTTTGGGATTTGTGACTTAGATCCGGCAAAGTCTGGCTCCCGACACAAATCACCTGCTTGGGCTGATCTAATATTTTCTTCTGTGAAAGTGGATGTTGAAGCCTGTTAATCTCAGCCGTAGTATTTAGAGCCAACTATAACTGCTACAACGCTCAAAATGATGAGTTTGGGAATAAATAGGCAGCTATTCTGCTCGATGGTTGAATATGCTATTGGATTAAGTCTTGTCTAACCTATAGAGTGCAAACTAATACTATGACAAATCTAGTCTTTCATGCTTGACCAAAATATTTTGTATCTTTTTAGCATCACCTGCAGCTGGACCTTTTGAAACATCAATGTGCTCCAGCTTGGTTGTCTTTTAAACCAGAGGTTGTCATATTTTAAGGACTAAGAGTCTCTGGTTAATTTGAATATTGTCTGGGAAATGCTATTTTCCTTGGGGTACTGCGAATAATTACTCTGAAAGCATTCTTCAGTATGGCTGAATTGAAAAGTTGCAGATTTTTAATGCAGCTTTTAGAGACTGTGCTTGGAAATATTTGGCATGAGGGATCAGCTACTGCAATATGTTTCAAAATATTAAGGGGCAAGTTTTTGGAAGGATTTGGTTTGAAATTTTTATTTGACATTCATAAGGGGTGAATGTATACCTCTGAGCTGGTATAAAACTGAAAGTATAGTTCTCTGCTATGAATTGACTATTATTCAAATGGTTATGCACTCAAATGAATGGTTTTGTGATTGCAAAATGAAAAATTCCACAGTATTTAAGAAATTCAAGGAAATATTTTATGATAACCTGCATCAGTCCTTTAGCCTGTGAAGCATGCTATTGGCCATGGAACAATCAAAGGAAAACCATTTCTCGGTTCTTGAGCGCAATCTAAAAATTATAAAGATGGGATCAATAGCTGTCCAAGTACTGTGATTTTGTTTGTTTGAATAACTTTGTGGGTGATGTTGAGTACATGCTTTGGAAGGGCTGTTGACAAGGCCGGAGAATGTGAGTAGAAGGGAATGGTAGAGCATAAAGTGAGACAAATTTTTGTAATTTTGGCTAAAAGAATGTCTTCAACTGTCTTGGTAGTTGCTTATTTTTCTCAACACTAAGGCAAATATTTTCAAAAGCAATTGTAACAGTGGCATACATCAATTTTATGCACCAGGGCACTTGTATTATATTCTTTCCTCCCTATAAATGCTCAATTATTGCTTTGCCTATTATAAAAAAGATCTATTCTTTCAAGATAATGCTAATTGAACATCTGAAAATTAAGCCACTCAGTATCACTAGTAGAATCTAGTGAATTAGGCCAAGCTTGAAGAATGAGCTGATATTGATCATTTTGGCAAAAGGGGATAGGAATAAAGTTCTTATAAAACTATTGCTCCAGGTTTTGTTTTTTGCTGTTTGTTGGTTTTGTTTTTTGGAGAATTTAACTGCTTTAGAAGACTCAACCTAGTTTTTGACCCAGTCACACTGCCAGAGACATGTTCAACCAGAAAGGTTTTCATGCTTCCTCTGCATGGAGTTGTCTCCCACAGATCTCCAGTTAATGAATGCTGTGTTGTGGGAAATAGTAAATGTAAGAAGACTTCTAGAAGCTGTGAAAGCAGGCCTCAGAAACAGAAAGAGCAGAGAACTTAGAGCTAGCTGCAGCTGCGCAGCCTGAAAGAAGAAAAGATACAATAGTACAACAACCAAGGACATGAAACAATAATTTGAGTTTTTAGGCTTGGCTAAGATAGACCTTAAGACTGTAGAAAATTATGCTTAGCAATTTAGTAGAAGGTTTTGAGCTTTATAATGGAGTATTGTGTATTGTTAATAGAAAGCATACAAGCAAGTACTGTTTGAAGCAGGTCTATGTGTGCTTTTAATGACTGGTTAGAATAATTGTTCATAAGGTTTAGCAATATGCTATTGGCTGGACAATTTAGATAAGATAGACTTTAAGATTGTAGGAAAATATGTTTAGTAAGATAGGAGGATGTTTCAAGCTTAATAATGTATTGTGTATTGTTAATAGGAAATACATAAGTATTGTTTGGAGTAGATGTATGTGTGTTTTTAGTGGTTGGCTAGAATAATTGTAAGCTTTAGTAATATGTTATTGGTTGGAAAATTTTTAAAGTGTCTTGTAGCATAGAGTTTTGGTTGTTTTTTGTAAGATGTGAGCTATTATTTTTTTAATTATCTCAATTTGTAATGAGGTTGATGTGTAATAAAGCTTAAGGCATTTTAGTAGTCTTGTCCCCTTTGTGAAAAATACCAACACAGTGTTTCAAGTCCAAGCAGTGCACCAAGTTCTGCTGCTGTTTTACATCTGTGAAATAATCTTGCTTCCAGGATTCCTGGTCCCCTGCTGCCGATAGAGAACACCCTATACTCACTAAGACTTTCCTGACTGTTGTTTGCAAGGTGCTAACTAAAAATTTGCACTTGTGTGCTGACTCTGTGAATCATGGTATGCAATACCTAAAATGACAGGGGAATTGCCTGTTTCCCCATGAGGTGTTGCTGCTTTTCTTCTTCTTACAGTTTGTGTTTCACTATAAATGCCATTCATTTGGTGTTGTGAAGCTGGGGGTAAATCACAGGTGCTCTGTTTGTCTGTGGGTTATGAACTTGATGTTCTTGGAGAATTTAGGGACTTTTTAAACAAAGAGTGTGTTATTTCTTTTCGAATGTTGCTTTGTCATTGTCCCGAAGATGGCGGGAGACTGCATGTTTTTAATCTCCAGCCTTTCAGTTCTTCATAAGAAGTAGATGTGCTGTTAATATCACACAGCTTCTTTAATTAGGTAATTAGCACCGGAACAACAATTTTAAGAAACCAGGAATGGGAAAAATAATAGACTTTCCAGGCCTTAACAGTCTATCTGTTACTACAGTAGTCTTTTAGCCTCATTCCCTTATGAACTAATATTCTCGGTGGTACTGTCACATCTATATCTTTATTCCCATCAATGAAGCTGCACAGCCTAATAGATCTGTCCCAGGTAAGCAGTTTTCACTCTGCAGAGCAGAGATGCTTTGCCTACTCAATGGTCCGTATCAGCTATTAAGTACTGACGATGGTCTTCCCTGAACGGCCTTTTAGCAAACAGCTTATTTCAGTGAGCTAGCCTGGTGCAACAGGAATGTTGAAGGGTGGGGTTGTTTTAGTTTTTTGATTGCTGGTTGGATAATTTAGTATTCAGTGTTAATTCAAGCAATATTTGTATCTTTATGTAAGTGTATAAAAATACATCCTTACTCAATGTGGCTTTGTAAGAAATTTGTGCACAAACTGTGAGCTGCCTTTAGCAGTTCATGCTTCTGGTCACAGAACACATTTATTAATAATTCAGTACATTTTGCTATTTTGATAGTTGGGAGAACCTTTGAAGATGCATTGTTTCACAGTTCATTCATTTGGCTTGGGTGTTTTTTTTAGCTTTTTCTTTCTTTATTTTTTTGTTTGGTTTGGTGTTTTGTTTTGTGGGGTTGTTTTGTTTTGTGGTGTTTTGTTTTGTTTTGTTTTGTTTTCCAAAGAGAGAAATGGTAAAATATAGGGTTTTCTTTATGCAATGTATTTGACTTTCTCCAGCCTGCTGTTCCTGAGATGATTAATTGCTCAGGCTGGAAGATAGCACTCTTTTCAGAGTCCTTGTTATCTGATAGAAGCTAAATTCATTGGGGGTGGGGAGAGGAAAATATATTAGTTTTGGCTTGCAAAATAGCTTGTGCGTTTTAGAAATAAAGTTTGAAAAAACCCCAGCATTTGTGAGAGAGGCAAGAGAGAAAAATCAAGGCAGCTCCATGAAGTAAATCATGTTTGTTGTTTAGAAACTATTAGACTACTTGCCAATGGGAAGAGTTAATTCTATATGTATACAGGAGACTTAATTATGTATTTATAGTAGTGCATTCATCTGCAAACTAAGCCTCTGGACTGCTTGCATGACACCTTGTGCAAAGTCATTCACTGTAGCATGAGGTCATGTCTTCAGAATCATCATCTCCAGTGAAAACTATCTTGGTTTGTCTCACTGGAGAAGGGTACTCAGTATCACCTTTCTGGGAGGAAGGTTGGGCTGTCATCCTGAGTTCCCAGCTGGCTCCTCGGAGCCTCCTGAGAATGGGGTCACTCTGTGTGGAGGTTTGCTACATGCCTCAGGAGAGATGCTGGATGGTGGCAGAGCCTAAGGGAGGAGCTGGGGGAGAGGCTGCTCAGGATCCAGAGCTCTGTGCGGATTTTCTCAAACAGTAAGGTGCATGAAGGACCCTGCTGATCCTGGTGAGAGGTACAGATAGCCTTGGGAAGGTGACAGAAGAAAAACCTGTTTTCACTTGTTGTGCTCTCTCCTAAGCTCAGATGCTACCTTGTATAACAAGAGCTATTTGCTGAGGATTTCCTTTAGTCTGAGCTTGCATGGACAGCAAAATCTGTGAGAACAAAATGACCTGTATGGCAGTAGTCATAAATAAAGAATCCAAAGTGATTTCTGACCTGTGTTGTGGCCTAGAGACAAGAATCTCTGTTGTAACCTCAGCAAAGGATGGCCTGTGTGTATCCCCTGCTTTCCCTCTCTGTATTTCACTCTGTGTGCCCTTCTGCAGTGAGTGTTGAGCAGATGGGCTGGACTGGCATAGGCTGACTTTCAACAGCTGCTTCTTCTGTGATGCAAAATGAGGAGAGATCAGCTTTCTTTTAGCAGCTGTGAGAGTGCCCCTTTGGTGGGGCTCACAGAAGTTCATCTGCAGCCCCATCTATGTAGGAAAGTTTGCACTGGTTTGATTCTTCTCCAAAGTCATCCCACTTTCTGTTTTTGCTGCAATGATATCTCTATGCCACCGAGGAAAGCTACAGTGTCCTAATGTACATCTCTAAGGTCTTGTGACAGTCCAAGCCTCTTGCTTTGTAGCATGTGGCAGTGTTAGAGCTGATCTAAATCCAAGTGTCTTGGCTATCTGTGGAGTTTTTGACTGGGATGGGGAAAATGAGGGAAAATTTTGTGAGAAGGGAAAATCCACTTACTTCTCTCTCTGTCTTTTTCCCTACTAGCTTTATGAAATAAAAGTTGTAGCTTTCAGGTCTGTGTATTTTCAAATAATATTGCCTTCTATGATTGTTTCAAGTAAATGAAAAATAAAACCAAGAATTTCAAGTTCTTCTAGAATAAGTAGATTTTCTGGTTTTCCTTGAAAAAAAAGTTTTGTGCACAGCCTTTGGTATTTTAGCAGAACATTTAGTTTTCTATACCTAATTTGCTACTCCTGCTTGTCTTCCTTATCACCATCCCAAGCTGCTCGTCCCACTCCAGATAAAACTTAAGAGGCGGCTGGAGTGCCAGAAGTATCAGACTGATCTCTTAGTCACCTCAGAAAGGTTTTTTTTTTTTCAACCAGTAAGTTGGAGAAAAAAGGAGCAGCACTGGAGGAGAAAAAAAATTGGGGCTGTTTTGGAATGGAAAATACCTGTCACCTCTGTCAGCTCTTCTCTTCAGCCTCCAGAAATGCAAGCATTAATCCTGTCCCTGAATATCACTTGATGGTCTAACTCTCAAGTCCTTATTTCTTTTAGGGCTTTGCTGCCTTCCTCTCAGTGTCATTCATACTGTATAAATACATTCTGAATTATGGGAAATGGCTCCTTCCTGGAAGTGGGTTGAACTAGCCATTTGGTACATACTGCTCTAGATATAAATAATCCATCTTTAAGACAGCCTAGATGGTCTCTGGAAAATTTTCCAGCACTTTGTTTCTGTTGTGGGCATGAGAAAACACTGTCGGGTTTTTGTTTACACAGTGTAGTTCATAGGCTTTTCTTTTGAAAAAAAAAAAAAAAAAGCTTGTTTTTGGTATCAGTTTCTTCTGCCCAAAACTTACTGATGGCTGCAATCTTACCTTGTTCGTGTAAGATGAAAGACTATAGCTACCTGCTAAAACTGACTGATGGATGATGTACTGAAGAAAAATAAAAATCTGGCGTGAGAGCTGGGGGTGAAAATAGGGCAATGTATATCTTCTTCTAAAGAGGTCTCAAACATATAGTTGTTCCAGGGGAGTTTTGGATGGGATATTGGTCAGGCATTGGGAGTGATGGAATCACCATCCTTGGGAGTGTTTCAATAATATCTAGGTGTGGCACTTGAGGACATAGCTTAGTGGTGGACTTGGCAGTGCTGACTGAACAATTAGACTTGATGAACCTAAAGGTCTTTTCCAGCTGTAATGATTCTGTGATTTTTTTATGGCTGTTTTACATGCTGTACTGGTGTGTTTACAGCAACTTCTGAGTAAGAGGCTGTTTTGCCCCCTACAGTAAGGTAGGGGTTTTTATAACCGGGCCATTTGCTATAGCTGCAAAACAGATTTCTCAAAATAGCAGTTAAACCTGGAGGTGAACAAGAAACAGGAATAGCACAAATAACATACTGTTATTCAAGCATGTTGAAATGCTTCAATAATAATCCGGGGAACAGAAAAGCTGAAATACTCCATCAGCTTTTTTACTTAGGTTGAGCAGTTAGATCAGCGAAGTCAATGGCACCTTGTGTACAAGAGAAAATCTAGGAGCATCACTGTCTGAAGAGCCCAGCTGGAAAATGACATGATGGCACATTTCTTCCTGCCGGTGATGTCTCCTTGTCATCAGAATTGTCATCATTACCGCTCTTCTTTCAGGCTGCTATACTTGGCTATTCATCAGATTTTGTCCTGCTTACTTAAAAAATGCATCCACCACAGCTTTAGGTGGTGGCTGGAAGAGTTGCTGCCCTTTTGTGTTGGGAGCAGTAATGTGGTGACATAAACAGCAATGGTTCCTTCTAGGGTGGTAGAAGAACAGCAGTTAACCATAAGAAATTTTTAACTGGTTTTATTTTCAATATTTATCTAAATACCTTTTTCTTTAACATGTACAAAACTGAGTTGGGTGTTTCACGCAAACTGCCTAACTCAAAATTCCTTCTTGTATTTCTTATTTCCAGTTGGGCCAGAAAAATAAAGCCTGTGTTATCACTATAATATCAAAATTTTAGAATGAATGTAAAATACTAAGTTCCTATCTATTTCTATCTATTTTTCTTTTCCCCCTGTGGCTTTGGTTGGTTTTTTTTGGTTTTTGTTTTTTTTTTTTTTTGTGGCTGTATTTGTTTTTTGTTGCATCTTCAGCACTGGGAAAAGTATTTGAGTAGTGCTTTGCTCTGTCTAGGATTTATTCCATTACAAAAGGTTGTCACTTTTGCTGGTCGTTGGGTTTTTTGTTTTGTCTATTTGTTTAGGTTTTTTTTAGTCCTAAAGTACTAAGATTTTCTCTTTCCCTCTCAGTGGATAATTTTAATTATTAAAAAAATCAATATTTTTAATCTCAAGTGTTCTCTAGATATTGTTTAAGGACCTTTAAGTAGATTCTGGAAAAAGGTTGTTTCATGATGGTGAAGATGCAGGTTTTGGGATCCTTTGCCTCTTGTCTAGAACTGTTTGTGGAAAAACGCCCTTCTTATTTGCTGCATTGGAAGGATTCTGAATTTGTATTGTGGCTGCACTTGGATTCATTGGCACAGTTGTAAAAATGAGTTAGGTGGTGCCTAGAGTGTATTTAGGAGTTTAACTGTGTAATATTTTAACCTACAGTGAAGGTAGGAAAACAGGAAAAGTTGAACTGTTAGGTTTATATCGAGTACAGAACATGTTGAGTTTTAATGAGTTATCTGGAGCATAAAAGGGAACAAACACAGAATCAAAGTAGGATTTTGTCATTGTTGTAGAAAATAAGAGACATATTATGTTATTTCATCCCAAAGAAGAATGGCAGGATGTTGTTTTAATATTATTGGAAGGTGTAACAATGGAGTCCATGTTGGGAGATGTAGTAATGTTTGAGTTTTTGTAGCAAAGGCTGATCTCAAAAATAATTCTGTTGGGAAAGATGAGCATGCATGAGCAAATGTGATGAAAGATACATGTGATCTTATACTTGCAAAATAAAATCATGATGAAAGTCCTGGCCTCAGCTATGTTGTGCTTACAGCCTGTCATTGAGCATATCTTTATGACTTTTTATTTAAGAATTTTTCATCTTCTTTGTTGTTATGCAAGACAAGCAGCAATTTATAATTACCTAGCATTAAGTATTATTTGGAAAAAGTGGGGGAGAAGAGAAGCTATGGACTCAGAATTGATAAAACTTTTTTAACCAGAAATGCAATTACAATGACTATTTTGAGAAGACCTCAGTTTTGCAGCAATGCTTCCTTCACAGATTACTCTTCTCTGCCTCACATCTGCCTCATATTTGTTGTTAGGGCATGGGTTGGACTTGATGATCTTGAAGGTCTCTTCCAACCTGGTCATTCTGTGAATATTGATAGGTTAAGAGAAAGGGACATAATCAAGATACGATTTCAAGAATAAAAGAGTAGAGACATCTTGTCCATTTTTTTCCTGTGATATCTCTTTAAGTGTAGCATTTGCTTCCCATTTAAGTAAAATAAACCAAACTGCAAGTTTGTAAAATGTGCAGCAGAGTCTCTCTTGACAGGAAATTTGAGGGAGGTGATAAGCAGGCAGATAAAAAAAAATAGTTTTGGCTGCAATGTACTTGGTGATTACTCCAACAAGAACATCCTGACTTTTGTTTTCCCCCAATCCTATCTCCTACCTGCTAGTATGTATGTGACATCTGTCAGAATTCTGCCAATCAGCTGACATGATTAGACATCATTCTGTCTCTGCTTAAAAAATGTCTTTTTCACTCTGGCCCATGAAAGCCTAAAAAGGAAATGTCTGATGACAAAAAGACAAAACTTTGTAACTCATTAAAAGGCCATATAGAAAGAAAGGGATTCCTTTTTACAGCATTTAAGGTTGTGATTTGATTCAGAAGTATGAGTTCCCACTTAAGTTATTTTCTTGGATTTGGGTTTTTTGCCTTTTTTTTTCCTTGCGGTTTGTTTTGTTTGCTTTTGTCAATAAACGCAGTACAGAAACTCCCCAGGAATAAAGATGAGTACTTAGTATTGTAATTGTGACAGTTTTTCAGGGAGTGAATTACAGGTTTTAGACCTTATCTGTAACCACAGGTGGCTTTTCTCCTAGATGGGCACATCTGATAAGTGGTCTGACATCAGTATCATAATGAATTCTTGATGTGTCACATCTCCTAGGCCTGTTCTAAAGTCTTGCTGGTCCATCTTTCTGAAGGAGTTTGCTCTGAAGCCAGGACTGAAATCTTAAAAAGCTGTATTGTTTTGTTTTGTATTTTTTAAATAAATTTTCTTTTTCCTCCTGCTAACAGAGTGGTGAACCTTGATCTTTCCAGATTTTATTCTCTAGAGTTTTGAGAAGCTTCTTTCCCTCAAGCTCATTGCAAACATTGCACATCCAGTGAACACAAAAAGCACTACTTGACCAATTGCAAATAAGCAATATAGTCCACTTGGTCATGGGTAAATATTTCACAGAAGGATCTGTGTGAACGAAGATATGAAAAGATCACTGTTTAAATAGCTTCCAGATATGAAGAGACATCAAGACCATTTCTATCATTGAGGAGACTGAACTGGCTCTGTTCAGTCATTGCTTAAAGTCTGGTTTTGTTTGTGCCTTGGTATTTGTTTTAGTAATGCTGTCTCTGTGTACATATATTTGGCATCCTGCAAAAAGCAGTTTAATTTGTGTGCAGAGAGGTGCAGTCCAAGATTCCTGATGGAGCACTTAAGGATCGAAGGGATTTGCATTCTGAATAAGATCATCCTCATTTCTGTGTATAAACTAATATCCTGGTACACTTGGCTACTGCATAGATTACCAGTGTTGGTTGGTGTGAGCTGGTGTGGTTTTTTTTTTGTTTTTTTTTTTTTTTGCTTTGATGGGTCCAGTGGTAGAATAAAGTATTTTGGTAGCTGAATGGATAACTATATTTAAACTAGCAAATACTTAGTAATGAAGTATTTTAAAAAGCAAAACACCAGCATTGCAGTGCTTTCCCTTGACAATAATGGGAAAAAAAGCCACAATTCAGAAATAAACTCTTCCATTGATTAGAATAAATTGTAGTTAACCAAACATTGTACTGTTTGATGCAAGAATAGAAATGTGGTAGCTCTTTGCTAACCCCAGTGTGGAGCCATGGTAAGTAATAGGTGGAGTGTATCTGCCTGACAGCCTTGTCATAGTTTAGGAATAGTATTCCCCAATTAAGTGCTCCTACCACAACCACACTGCTGCTTGTTCCCCCCACTTTTGTCCTCCTCTTCCCCACTTTGGGATGGAGAGCAGAACTGGAGGCCCAAAGGCAAAGATCATTGGTTGAGATAAGAACAATTTACTGGAAACTGCAATGAGATGAGAAAATAAACAGTAACAGCAACAATACTAATGACAGAGGGTGCAAGAAAAGAAACAGTTCACATGGAAAATACAACCAATAATAGGCAACACTGGACAGCTCCCTGTGCCAGGGAAGGAACCACTTCTCCCCGGGAGAGAGTCTTTTTCCTGTGCCCTAGCAGTAGTGTGACGTGGTACAGAATGACCTGGCCATGCCCTCTCCTGTATACTGGAAAAAAAAATAACCCTGTCCTGGCTGGAACCAGGACACCTGCCCATAGAAAATATGTTATAATTAAATTGTTGCAGAAAACTATGCAAGTCTTACACCAGATTTAAGAGCAGCTACTTTCTGCCTTTCTTTTTCTGTGGTGTTTTTGATGCAGAGACTGCAGAAGCTGCTTTGGACCCTTTCCAGAAAGTTATTGAAATCAGTCTTCAGTAACTGTATTGGTTTTTTTACTGTGCACCAAGGTCACTGAGCTGCATGAGCAGACAGCTGTGTTAAAAACAGGATTTGAGGATTTTAGAAGGTGTCTTTTTACACTTTGAATAAATGAGGCATATAAAAGCATGCCATACATATAGTATTTACTACTTTTGTCCTGATCTTCTGCCTCTTCCCTGCAGCTGTGGTCCTGCTGGTCAGTTTGATATCAGTAGCAGCTCTCCAACATTTATCATGTCAAAGTCCTGAAAAGAAGAGAGGTATTGGCTGTCCCACTGCTGCTGGCACTGATAATTAGAAATACAAGTTCATATCCTTTGAGTAGGATAGTGTTTTGTACTTCTGTACAAAGGAGGTGGTAGTTTTTGATAAAGTTGCTTGGTATTTTCCAGGTGAAGTACTGTTCTCAGCAGAAATAAAATCATTATGTCAAAAAATTGACTTCTTTCTGTCTGAAGCTTCAAGATGGTCATGTTTGAATGAAACTTTTTCAGCTTTTGAGAAAAGTAGAATTTTAAAAGGACATGCAGGTACCAAGGTTGCTTTTACTATACCCACCACAGCAGTCTTTCCACCCTAGTATGAGGCCTGGGTTCAAGCTTATCCCCTACCTGAATTAGACCAGTTGCCAGAACCAGGTGGGTGTTAAGACACCCAGCCGTGATTTGCTTTGGGGTGGATCTCTTGTTTCTTCAAGCATTTTGCTTCATGCTCACACTGATAAAGACATTCAATAATTCAGCCTAGGTGGAGGTGGGAAGGGAAAGGTAGAATTAATGTTGTTGTGGTTGTCTTTGCTTTCTGTTTTAGGGGTAGATCTTGGATGTCTAGAGCAATAGTGTCAGGATAGTTTTATGAATCTCAGGTACCTGTAGGAAAGGCACTTCTTGCAGAGTTCTTTAGGCTGATTGAGATATGCCTTTAATTTACTTACATTAGAATGTATGATGGAGAAGGACAATATTTTAGAGAAAAGATCTTGTAACTGGGGTGAGCTTCTTCAAAAAATGTAGTATCATAGTAGACACGTGGAGGAGGACTTGGGAACTTGCAGCCTATGGGGATAACATGACCTGTAATTCATTTGTTATGACAAAAGGTTAAATATTTATTTATATTTATTTTTTTCCCTTGGATTTTTATTTCCTACCACTATTGACTATTTTTAAAGTCAGAATAGCTGGCCAAAGAAGCTTCAAAGCTGTAGTTCCTTCAACAAAGGGTCAAGACATATAGCCTTTATTGTAAGATTTCTGTGAACTCCATATGATTTTGTGTTGTCTGTTTTATTCTCAGAAATCCTCAGAGATGACCCCTGCCTTTGTCACGTTATCTTTTCATAAGGGGAACTTCTCTGAATATGCATAACTGGCTGAGTGCCTTCAGCACTAACAGGCTTATTAACCACTAATCCAGCACAACAATTGTAAGTGCAGCTGCTGCAGAAATGCACAGTGAGGAAGCACAAAAACTGTGCCTGAAGACAGAAGAATAAATAACAGTGTAGTGATAATTGCCTCCTGTAGGTACTGCAATGTGGTAGTCATCAGAAACCCATTCAGTGTGTCTGCCTTTCCTTCTCTCCATGATGAGTTTCCTCCATCCCCCCACACTAGCCTGCCTGCAGCCTTTTAGAGAAGTTCTCTGGATTATGGCTGAAATGCTAGGAGTAATTGGATAAAACATTGCTATCAATTTCTGTGAAGAGAAATAAATTTATTACCTCAGTTGAATTCAGGCCAAAACTTAGCTTCTTTGATATATAAGTGGTAGGATGAACAGACAAATAGTTGGGTGAAGTAATTTTACTTTATCTACCTTCAGACAGGACAAAAGGTAACTAACTGAAATGACTAAGGAATCGGAAATCTGTCACTCTGACACTGGCTTGTTTAATCACGGTGAAATACCTCACCTTCTGCATAAACTGCTGAGCACTCGCTTCTTGTGTCTTACCTTGTCAGGCTGAGGAGCCCTCCCAGAGAAAGGTCACACTTTTAGCTGATGGTAGGTTGTTGCTGGCATGAGTCAGGGCAGGATGGAATCCTAATGCGTGTATCTTCCGATGTCAGCTGGAATTCTTTGTAGGTGTGCAAGGAGCGGGACATCAGCACTTCCAAATTAATCCAAAGTGCCCTGTGGCATATTGGCCGCTTGCATTTGATGAGTGACACACCTTGTGTCTGAAGCTCGGGATCTGACTGAGGGTTACTGATGGCTTCCAACAATTCTGCCTTAAGAGTTGTATAAGAGTTATACAACTGAATATATCTTGTGAGCAAAAACAAGAAATCAGAAATCAAAGTTTTGAAATTGAGTGAATCATAGGAATTAGGGCAAGCTCAAGTGACTAAGCAAAGCTATTGAATTTGATGCTTCATCAAGATGTAAGAGTGTATTTGGTGTGATTGTGACTCAGCACTCGCTGGTGAGTCATTCCTCATCACTAGGACATCAGTGCTGTTGGTTTTCTGGCTGGAAAAGAAAAGAAGAGTGGGAAGAGATTTAAACCTACAGAGAAAGTTTGAACTTCATGAATGCAAAGGAAGGGGGGAAGGTGTACCTCCAATTAGATTATTTTTCTTGAAAGACTTTATTTTTAACTTCTGAATATGTATTTTCAGTGGAATGAGATGAATTTTCCCAGCGTTACTTATAGTGGATGCTTTCCATATTTTATTTAGGAGAAAATTCATTTTTGACTACATAAAACTATCAAACCTTTAAGGCAATGTGGTTTGCTTTTCCATGGCTCTTTCACACAGATGGGTTTAAAATACTTCATACCAATAACTCAGTTGGGAGAAGACAATAATAGTAGAGAAGAATTGAAACCAATAAGTACAAACAGGAGAATAAGGGTCTGAGAATGTACAAGTATTTAATGAAGTATGTATGTGTAGTGGAAACTGCAGAACAAAGTTTTGTTGTAGTCTGTGTTCATCACATCACAAGTCAGTAATGGAAGTGTGAGGGTTCTATCACCTGTATCCAGCCAGAGCAAGGGAGCCCCCCTTCAGCCATAGTGATGGTCAGGATGACAGGGTTAATCTTTTTGTGAAGCTTCAAACTTAGCAATTAAGAGAGATGGGTTTGTTTGTGGGGATGATTGGGTGTACAACTGTGTGTTAACCTGTTGTACCAGACATGGAGATCAGGAGGGAAAATACTTTTTCTGTTCTATTTGCCAAGTCTGGCAGAGGCCATGGGGGAGCTGTAGTTTGTGTTGTAATGTACAGCATGGGCAGCTGCTTGGGAGCATCTGGGGATCCCAATTAACAAGTTCTTTGCACTCCTACAGGGCTAAGGTGCTGGCAGTGCTATGGATTCTTTTTTTTTCTTCCTGTGTCAAATTGAAGTTGTCTTTGGTCTTTTTATTGCAAGTCTCAGTATATTATGATCCATTCCTACCATGTCCATGGTACAATCAGTATGTATGGATTATAAAGAATTTCTAGATGCAGCATTAATTCAAAAAAGTTGCAAAATCTGGAGTGCTTTTCTAAATGCAGATTTTTAAACCATTTTGTGCAGGTGACGTGCTGCAAAATACCTGTAGCGTCAGATCTCACTGTTCTTTTTGAATCAAAGGACAAGATAAAATCATTTAAGGTGGCAAAGACACTGTCATATGTGCTCTTTACTTGTTTTGATCTCCAGACTCTGAGTTTGGTTTTCAAATGTAAGCACCTCCATGGGATTTGTGAATCTCTGATGGGTGTTTGGTTTGGTACATTAGGTACAAAAGCCATGCCAGTGTCTCCTCTGGAAACTTTGACTATCTGGCAATGCTACATTAAGGAACATAAAAGAAGATGATTAGGGACAGACAAGGTCTATGAAATACATCTGGAGGATTTAATAAATGAGGACAGTAATTTTTAAGGGATATATTATTCTTTCCTTACACATACGCTTTCAGCACTAGGGGGAATTATCACTGGTATTTGATTTATGTTTAGAAGTGATAATATTTCTCATGCTCGTGCTTTTATTGCGTATAGTTGGTACTTTTCCAGATTGTTAGGCAATTATGTTTAAGTGGTGACTGAGCTAATGTGGAGCCTGGCTTAAAGTCTGAAGAAATGGATATATGGCAAAGCCCATAAGATCTGATTCAAAAAGATCTGTTACTTCAAAAACCCCATAATTAGTTTTATGCAAATTATGGAGGAAGATGCCTTGGTAAAGTAGAAAGAAACAAAGGAAGGTCCCAAGTTAATACTTTCATCCTTATTTTGTTACAACACATGAGTCTGGTGATGTCTGTGGCGTGAGAAAATCTCTGTGCTGGTGTGAGCCCATCTCTGCTGCATCCTCACAACATGCTGCTGCCGTGCTTTCAGGTGAAATCAAGCAATGCAGTCCTGGAGGTTCTACTTCAAATGTTATCTCAGGATTTAGAATTTAAGAGCTGTTGAAAGTAGCTTTCAATTTCTGTGCTTGCAGTGAAGAACAAGTGTCTAAGTAACGATTAGACACTGATTTCCTCCATTTCCCCCCCTCAAACTTATAATAACAAAGCAGTTTAATTTCATACACTATTGGGTATTGAGTATCTTGAGTATTTTATGGAAAATGAACAGAGAGAACAGTTCTGATTCTCAGCAGGTTTTTGGGATTACAGGTTTAGTCCTTTTTTTCCCACATTAGAGCAAGACTGGAGTGTTTTGATACTGCACAATAAAATTGCACAGAAGTTGTCCATTTTCAGTTTTGAAGAGCCAAGATTTTAATTTCAGCTGCTTTAGCTAGAAACTAATCCCACTGTATCTTGGATATCATCCAGGTGAAAACTTTAACCTGTTTCACTAGAAATGTTCTAATTAGTACTTGTTCCAGCTTTAAAGTCTTTTTAAAACAGAACAAAGCAGCAAACTGCTAGCAAATGTGAGCCAACAAAGATACAGTGTGCAAAGGATTAGACCCAAGGACCCTGAGAAGCAGGGCTGTAGTCAGGGCTTAGGCCAGATCTAGCTCAGCCTAGAAATCCTGTTGGTTTGAACAAGATATTTCTCAGTTCTTGTCGCTTGCTTGTTTCTGAACATCCCAAAATCAAACCATTATTTGTTACTGGAAATTGCTCAATATATCACCATTCTGCATGGCTTCTTCAATTTTGATGTGTTTCTGTTGAGCTGAAGCCAATGTGAAAACACTTCAGCTGTGCTAGAAAACACATATAAATTTGGTTTGTTTAATATGCTTTTATTCAGATTTTAACGGGATGGAAGCTTTTTCACTATTAGATACAGAATATCAAGAAATGTGAATGACACACTGAGTTTTCTGGTCAAGTAATTGTTTTTTCTTTCCAAAAGGGACCAGCCTCCAAAGTTAACCTTGTCAATATCTGGTTGTTTCTGCTTGCAAAATGATGACTGTTCCTTAGTAAGGAGTCTCTGTTCCTGTTTGGGAGGCAGACATTAAGGAAAATAGTGAAGCCATATTTACCCCCTTCACCTCATACCTTCAAGCAAATGCTTATAATTTTATTTGTATGGGCTTTTAAGTATTCTCCACACAAAAGACAAGGGAAGAATAAGGATGATATTTGATAAATGTGCAATTTGGGATTTTTTGTCTACACTCTCCGGGCTTGTTGACTTCATACTTCTGCTGCAGATTGTAGGACTAGGATGGAGGATGTGAGATGTTATTTAGCCTGCAGAAATTTCAGTTCAAACTCTTCTCTGTCTAGGCAGAAGTGGATATGGATTATTTTTAGGGTTATTTTAAGATTATTTTAGGATTTTTTTTAAAGGATGAAGACACTTTTCCACTGGGGAAAGGCCATATACGTGTTACTTCTCCCTTTTCACCATTCACCAGGTGAATTAGAGCCCAGTTATGCACTTCTGCATATGACTGATCTAGTGGGTTTGGGAGGTTCTAGGAATAACTGTGATGTAAACAATATACTGGGATGAGTTTTCCTATGGCATTACGCACTTTTTCCTGGTTTAGATCATGCAACTTTATGGTTTCCATGGTGTTGTCTATTACATTACTGCAGCAATAAATGGATGCAGCAGACAAGTGGCTGTTACTTGTCTCTGTTCCATATTTAAAGGTGTTAGGTCACTACTTCTCACCTCTGGGATGTGTTGAAAATATGGTAAAGGTGGAAACTATTGCCATCAAGCATAATACAGTTTGGTTATGTGAAGATCTTTGTAATTTTATTTTCCTGTGTTTTTTTGCTAGTAAAGAAACACTGAAAACCTTTCCTTTGCTCTTGAAATGTTAGTGTTTGTAGTTGCTCCTTTATAACCTATATGTAGCTGGACACTGTCACTGTTATTGTTATCAGTCACTAAAAGAGTCAAAAGATTAATTGAAGCCTTTTGTACACCTGATTTTGAAGAGTACATGTTTGTGTCAGCAGTTAAATCTCTGCATATAATCATAGAACCCTGCTTTCCACTGATTTCCGATCCCCTCCATCCCATACAGTGTGCAGTCAGCATAATGAATTGGGGTTTTTTGCATGGAAATGGAATCCACTCTATTGTTTGCATGCATTGGATTTAGCATGGTGTGCTACATGCTGATAGAGAACAATAACAGGCAATGCTATTCATGAGTGTTTCTGTAGCTCTGACGGGAACCCATCAAATAGATTTTGTTATTCTTTGTTTAGGCTTTGAGACCTGAAGTATAGAGAAGGAAAACTGAGCCACAATGGCAAAGACTGATCAAACCATTTGTTTTGCACAACTCCTTTTCCAGTACATCACTTCAATTTCAAAGAAACATTTCCTGTGCTGTCAGTTTTCCTTGATAATAGTTGCATGTTTGGTGGTTAAATAGTTTCTGACCCACTTATTTGCTTTGCACAAGGACTTTACAATAATAATTCTTCTTTCTGTGAGTATTTGTAACTCTAGCTATTGAAACACACATTGATTTTTCACTGGTGTTGGGTTTGTTGTGGAACTGGGAGAAAATGGCTTACTTGCAGCTGTTAAGGGGAAAGTCTTGGGATTTTAAAGCATTTGAAGATTTGCCTTCAACTAATGATAGCTCAATATTTGACACATTCTGCTCAGTTATGAACATTCTGCTCTCTTCAGCCTGTTTGTTTGTGTACTGATGGAAATTGGTTGCTCTCTCCTTACAGTCTGCCTATCAAAATTGCAAGACTGGGCACTGGGATTCAAGATCTTGCCTAGTTACTTGGGTGCCTTGTCAATAAAGAAAGCTGTTGTTCCTGTGCCAGAGGGATGTAGGACAGAAGCAGACTATTATCATGAGAGAAGCTTTGTTTCCAAATGCATTGTGCTCTGATGGAGCAGGGTCCTCACTTATGTAAATGTTTAAACAGAATTATCACTGCATGGGTATTTCTGGAATATTAAACAGTTCTACTGTGAAAGCCTTGTCTATGCAGAAGAACATTCTTCAGTAGTCCTTCAAATTGTTTAGTACTACTGAAATTCTTCAGTAGTTCTTCATAATCTTCTAGTAAATATTGATCAATTGATGATCAGCAGGAGGATTTGATCAGTTTGCACCAAAATTTCAGGGTGATATTGGTACTCTCAACAGAAACATGTGATTCTTCTCATGTAATATTTGTTTAAAAATAAAAAGTGCTCAAAGCTCAAGATTTGAAAAACATTTTGTCTATATTTATATAGATAAAATGCTCTACAGCTCCCTCATGGGGAAAGCAGAGGGGCAGGACTGATCTCTTCTCTGTGGTGACCAGAGATTGGACCTGAGGGAATGGTCTGAAGCTGTGTCAGGGGAGGTTTAGGTTGGATATCAGGAAAAACTTTTTACCCAGAGGGTGATTGGACACTGGAACAGCTCCTCAGGGAAGTGGTCACAACACCAGGTCTGGCAAAGCTCAAGAAGAGTTTGGACAATTCTGTCAAGCACATGGTGTGATTTTTGGGACTGTCCTGTGCAGGGCCAGGAGCTGGACTTTGATGATACTTGTGGATCTCCCTTCCTGTACAGAATATTCTATGACTCTGTATCAAATTAAATGTATTCCTTGCTCCATATTATTTGCTTAGTTTTGAGATTTTGATGACTTTGCTTGGTTACCAAGGTCAACTTGAAAGAAAAGGTGACCTACTTTCACTGAGGAAGGTATGCAGGGTGTTGCTCTTGCAGGATCACTAAAGTGGTGATTTGAATGCAGTGAGCAAAATGCACAGGAGGCAAGATAGATAATAGCTACAGAAAATATTCAGAAGGTGGTGGCTGACCCCAGCCCACAGCAAAACTCTTGCCCTAATCATCTCTTCCTCTCCTATCTAATATGTGTAATGATTTCTTGGAAAGACAAGTGCCTTTATGAACGTCCCTGCATCCTATCCATTTCCCAGAGATTTTGTTGCTAAGTATGAAAAGGAATGTCTGCTTAGTCAGTGGAGGCAGCTGTCCCGGCTGTGCCCCCTTCTAAGCTTTTGCCCACCCCTAACCTGCTGGCCTCTGAGTGTGTGTGAGGTTGGAGAGAAAACCTTGGTTCTTTGTCCTTGCCTGGGCAAGAACTGTTCAGCAATAGCCAAAATGTTGGTGTGGTACAAACACTGTCTTACCTTCAAATGCAGGGAACAGGTTGCACAGGCTGCTATGAAGAATGTTACCTTTGTCCCAAGAAAACTCAGTGAAAATAAACAGGTTTTAGGAAACTTTAATTGCATGAATCTGTATTTGAATCTTAGAAGCATAAAAGATAAGCATCAAGCTAAGTGAAGAGGAAGGCAAAAAATCTACTAGGCAATCTCCAGCTTCCATGCTGACTTTAATTAGTATACTGCTGTCTGTAAACGAATGAAATTATACACTAATGACTGAAATATTTCTTAGAATGCATAGATTTTTACATGACAGAAAGTGTTTGAACTTTAATTACAAGATTAAAAGATAGCTTGACAGGTTTCTCCAGACAATATGTCCCTCGAGTTATTAATTTCTAATTATTAATAACTGTAGTTCTGACAAAAAAATATTACCCAAATTATGGTAGGATGCCATCTGGGATCTCAGTTCTGTATAAGTGCTCAGTGAGGCTTCTCGCAGTGGAAATGTGGAAGAAAGGCTGGAAGTACAGGCAGGAAAAAATTAAATCCTGACTCTGGGAAAGCTGTTCATTCCTGTTCTAGGAGCATCTGGTTCTGTTTTGAGACAGCTGTAGAGTTAAACTTGGATGAAGAATACTGTACACAGTTTTATATTTATTCATTTGGTTCATTGTGGCTGGTCACAGTTTTACATGTTACTTGTCATAGTATATGTTCTGCCAGTGCTCAAGTACCCAAATTCTTAGTCTCCAAGAGAAGCAGAGAAAGGTGGAAAGAACAAAAGAGATTCTGCATGTTCTCCTTGTATTTGTCCTGTTTGCAGTTATTCTTTGCTAAAAGCATAAAGCTTTGCTCAGAGACGAAAAGTGCTAATCAGTACACGGGTGAGGAACTTACCATTTTACACTTGCTGAGATGAGTGATCCTTTGCAGACTCTGCAGCACTCACAGTTGCTTCAATACCTCTTTCTTTAATCCTGATCTCTTGTCCTTGTGAAAACAGCCCACAAATGTTTTCATTTAAATCCACATTGATTGTGGGCACACACTATTGTCACTCTGACTGAGGTTGGATGTTTATTTAGGTATTTTTCAACAGTTACAAGCAAACCAAATATAAGACAGTCTTATACACTTGGACAAAAAATGACTTTCTATTAATTTTGGTATTTCCTGTCTAGAAATCTTCCTTCTGACTGGTCCTTATGCAATGATTTTCCTAAAGTTCTGTGTGACTCTGATAAAAACCTCTCCTTATCTGTCTTTTTGTTAAGACTTTTTTACAAATGGAAGCTCTCTGTTTACAGACAGATATCTCTGTAGCACAGTGAGGATTTCTTATTCTGCAGTGATGCCTAATTATCCAAGGGGCACAGGAAAGATGCAAATAGCTCTGAGTGTTTGGGAAATTAGGACTATTTGCCTTTTGTTCCCGGTTAGCAGCTGATAAACAACTCTTTCTCCAGTTTGGGCTGTTGAAGCAGAGACTGCTAATATGTTCATGTTAAAAATGGGACCAAATATTTATATGCACAGTTTGACAAACTCTTGACATCTTTTTGCAATTCTCTACAGCACAGAGACATATAATGCAGGATTAATGAAGATGATGCAATTAGTAATGTAAATGTAAAGGAGGGGTAAAATATTTTTCTGCAATTTATATATAGGTAGGTTGTGCACTGAGATGACACTTAGTGCATACATATGTTGTGTGTATATGCACACACACATATGCACAAAACACGGATTGCATGTATATGCAATCTCTAAATTTAATATGTTAAATAGCAGCTCTTTCAGATTCAAGTAGTAGGATATAGGGTACTTAAAATGTCCAAGGATTTCTGTCTAGTTACCTAGGCAGGAAACTAGAATGTGTACAGTGAGTTTAATTTTGAATCCATAGAGTACGATCTACTAACTGGAGACTAGAAAGTCTAATTTAAAGTGCCCTTATATTGATGTTTTGTGTAGAAGTTCAGGATTTTGGAAAATAAGATTTTGCAAAATATGTTAAAAACATATGAGAAGCAGTCACCCAGAAGTGAGAAGGGGCTGAAATACAGTTATAGATTTGGTGAAGTTTTACGAGTTAGCAAAAGCAATGTTCATTTGTGTTGCAACTCATGAATTAATTCATGCTTTATCTCAGACAGAAAATCTTTCTGGCAGTGACAGTGGCTTCATCAAGTACCTCAGTGTTCCATAAGCATAATATATCAGTAAGAGGCTAATGGATTTATGAGTGTTACTGTAATTGTTGTTTTATTTCTTTATTTTTACAGAATTTGCTATGGTAACTCTCCTGCTGTCAGCAGACTGGTAGCTACTCTGTGATCAGCTCATTATAGACAAATGTCAAGAGATGTGACCCAGCATGGTTCCTCTCTGAGTTCTTATTGTGATTTTGTTCTACTTTCCCCAATCTAAAAGGGTCTCTGTGGCTGCATAAGTATTTCCTGCCTTTCATATGGGGAAATCTGATGCTTGACATGCAATAAACAACATGCTGTTCAGTGCTGAAAATGCAGATGGATGCAGCAATGCCTCGCAGTCCTTCCCTGCGCCAGAAATAGCAGAAGGCATTTAAATTTCCCTCAAATGGCTTTTTCTTGGCAGAGAATTAGATAGCACTAGAAGCACAGAGCAATATGGTGTGGGGTTCCCAGGGCCAGCTGCAGCTCAGCTCTGTGGCCCAGCTGAGCCTGGGTTGATCAGGAGAGGCAGAGCCACAGCACCTTTCTCATGCAGACCTTGGTAAATGTCAAACTGACTTGCAAAAGGCTGTGGATCAAAATGTCTTGAATGAAAGACAAGATGAGGACGTGGATCAAAAGGATTGGATGAAATGCTGTAAGAACACAGGGTGAAATGTGATAATAGCCCACTGATTTTTTTTTTTTTTTTTTTTTTTCACAACTCCTAATATTCTGTAGTGAAAGCCATGCTTGAAATGAGATGCCAGTGTCTGGTGCCTGTTGAACAAAGCAAATCCTCCACTCTGAGTGAGGCTGTTCAGTAACATTAATCGGTGTGTGGACAGTTTGGGTAAGACTTAGCTTTTGCAAAAGGTACTCTGTGTATATTGAATCTCGAAAAAGGGGTGTACTCTATGTTTACAAAGAGAAAAAAGTTGAACAAACATTTAAGTAGAAATTTTTTATTGTGGAACAAGTTTTTTTTTTTTTCCCTTGCATAGAAAAAGATCCTGTATTTCATCACTGCAGAAATGTTATGTTCTTTTTCACTCAAGCAGACCAAAACTTACAGCATGAATGATTTCAATAAAAGTGGATGTCGGTTTTAAATGTAGTTCTGTAAAACATATCCTGGGGTAAACCCAAACCCTTCTGTGTGCTATATCTGAATTACAAAACAGCAGGACCTACGTTGAACTATAAAACAGCAGGATCAAACTGAGAACCTTTTAAAGAAAAGCTAACATAGGTGATGTACAGTGGGGCAATCAACACTAATTCCCACTGAGACAGCACTAGACCGTGCCCCTGGAGCGATGCAATTGATAAGTGATTGCAAGGCTGCATGGAGAGAAAAAGGATATAAAAAAGCTTGTAATAACGTATTAATAAAGCACACCTACTCTTGGAATTTTCACCATAGGATTTTCAAGCACTCAAATGTAAGCATTCAAAACATCAGTTGGTGAAATCATCTTCTACAACCTGGGTACTTTGTTCCAAACGAGCAAGGGGATTGATGCAGTGTTGGTGCCCAGGTGCTGATGCTGCCTGCCTACCATTTCTTGTGGTAGCATTGTTATGCTGGGCTAGGCTTTTATTTGAGTACTTCTGAAATTCCTCAGAGCAAGCAAGCTCAAAGAATGAGATGAGTGATAGATCTACAAGTTAAAACACTGGATTTCTTCCAGTTAGAATGTTTTTTTATTGTTTAAAAGGAGAGTGTTAATCAGTGTTTTGAATAGAAGTGCTTTGTTTGGAAAGGAAAAAAGAGATGCTGTGTGAAAATCTCAGCTTTACTATCCATGGTGAAAGGAAGGGGGTATGCATATACCTTCACAAAAGCTGGAACCCACTGCATAAAGTGTCAGGCATGTTGGCAATACTCCGTGGTCTAAAGTTTCTCAAAAGTTTTCATTTTTTTTCCTGTAGTGTAGTTAGAAAAGTTTTCTGAAGCTCTGTGAGTTGTCAGAGGGTTTAGTTTTTAAGGTGGTTTTCTTTCACGTTAGCACAGAGCCAGTGCACAGTGGTTCTCTTCCCATAAACTGGCATCAGTACACCCGTTAATAAGTCCCAGCTCTGACAAGGATGCATTTCCTAGTATAAACAGTGGACTTTATCAGGTCATTGGTACTTTTTCAGAATTCCTAACAAGCCAAATTTTACTTAATTATAGTGAAGATAAATCTGAATCCCTTTGCTGTGTTGAAAATGATACTGAATCCTACACAACTTGTTATCCTCTCAGTTGCTAGGATTACGTCAGGAGTGAAAAGGGACTGTCCTTTTTGCCCTGGCAAAATGTGAAGGGTTATATGATTTCACCAGTTCTGGCCATCTGTTTTTTCTTTTCCAGACAGTGGGGATTTTTTTCATGAAAAATCAGGCTGAGACCGAGCCACAAACTGTACAGTCTCATTACAGCATCTGTATCACAGTCCTGCCTTGCACTGATGACATGCAGCTTCTGAGTCTCCCCATGAATGTTGAGGAGGTCAGGCTGGTTTTTATCCATCTTTTCCTCTTTCATGTCTGACTAAAACGTTTTGAGTTCAGTGATCACAGGAGAAAGCTGCCTGTGGTGTGCTAGCCCTGATCTCCCTTTGTGCTCAGAGGAGGGCAGTGGTTATATTGATGAACAGGTCCCTGGGGTGGTGCTTAAAGGTGGGAGTTTACATTGCAAGGTCAGACACAACTTGTTTGTAATCCTTCCTGTGTGGGACAGACCAGAAGCTGTCTTATGTAACTTATTTCTTAAATTTAATCAAAATCTTTATTTCATTTATGAAGCTGAATAGAGAGAAATGTGTAAAGATTTATAAAAAGATTTAATATTTTAATAAAATTCTGTCATGTTTATCAGTTGAATCAGTTAGTGGAAGAATCACAAGGAAATAGCAATCCAATTTGTGATAGGACCTATATTTTCATCTGAGTTTCTTTAAAGAATGTTGCTATATAATTCTGCCTTTAGCAAGGTCTATACATCACCAAGATGTGCCTGTAAATAGGATGTGAAAGTGGTTGTGCTTCATTAGATGAAGACAGTAATTCCCTGGGCACTCAGACCTGCACTGGGCTCTTTTGGGATGCAAGCTTGCATCCCAAGGGTGCTGCTGATTTTCCAGTCAGGGTAAGCAGAAGGCATTTGGTACCCAAGCAAGTGTATGCTGCTGTGTGCCATGTATGTGCATGGCTCTTCCAAAAAAAAAAAAAAAAATCGAGCTGTAACGCATACTAACTTGTTTAAGTGGATGTGGCTTCCCTCCACGTATTGCATTCTGGAGTATTTTTATTTTCATCATGGTCTTTGTAAGATACTTGTGCTCAGCAGATCCTCTGTCCTGAAAAGGATAAACTTCTACAGTTAATTAGCTGTTAAATGTTAATTTCTGAGAATTTCTGTGATATGCCACGGTCTTGCAAAACATACATAAGCTTAAAAAAAACAAAAAACAAACACAAAAAAGGCATTTACTTCCCATTCAAAACTATTTTAACTTCTCAAGCTTTGTATCTTAGTCTAACTTTCCTTCAGGCTGGACATGGCTAATAGGGGATACAACTTTGGCTGGCAGGGGTCTGAACACTCAGTTTTTATTGAAGCAACCTTTCTGATCTTAGGCACCTTTAAAAAAAGATGTTCTGAGTATTTAATCCTGTTTCCAGTAGTCTTATTTCAACTGCAGTCTCTGCTCTTTGTCTCTAAGGGGAAGGAGAGGGGAATGGCTTGTGGTTTTCTTTTTAGTGGGAGTACTAAATTGAGGGATACCATTCCTAAACTATGACAAGTGAGTGTAAAAAACCCACACAATGTTCCCTGTACTTTTACAACTTTAAAATCTTGTTTAATGCAAAGAAAAACTATGCATTAATACTTTGTAAAAGTAGAATGGAGTATTTTGTTTTGACATAGAAGGATTTATCTTCAAAATGAGAATGCTATAGTACTTAGATTAATTTTAAAACTCTCCATGCTAGTGAAAAAATTATATTTGGAAATCAACGAAAGACTTTTGGTGTAGTTAGCACACATTCTAATTAGCACATTTCTATTCTTAGAAAAGCTATGATGCTATTGTTAGAGAGTTTTTTTCCCCTGAATAAAAACCGACCATGTATTTCTTCTGGCAGGACTGATTCTCCTTTTAGGAAGAACCTGAAATAATGACATAATGAAAAACACTCAGCGGATTTTTTTTGTTGTTCTTGCATTTGTGTGCTCTGCCTATTGTCGAATTTTTCATACCCTTTTGTAATTCAAATCTTAACCTCATTTTACATCTACCTCTCTTTTTTATTTTTGTTGCAAAATGTTTCAATTCTTCGTTGTTTGTTTTAGGGTGAATCATATGATGTGTTTTTAATGTTACTCCTATGCTGTGTTCCTCAGTTAACTGAGCTCCTAGGTTGAGTTTACATGCCTGGCAATTCCACATGATCTTTTCTATTTTAAGTCAAGAGGGAAAAAATAGTGTTAATATCTTTATTAAAGTTATAAGCATTTTCTATTTTGCATGAAAAAAACTCCAAAGTTTATTAACTTTTTGGTTGCATCAATGTGAAAAACTTCAAAACAACTTTAAGTGGAGAGAGACGTTATCATCTTTCCTAGAGTGTATCCTGTTACTGTTCTGTCCTTTATGTAGCAGACCTCAGCAGTGATTGTTTGGTGAGACTGTCAGCAAAAGTCACTGAGTGGGTCAGCAGCCATCATTTCATTGGGTCCCTGCTGCTAAATTGCAGTCCACTGCATGGCATCTTCTTTTTAATGTGAATTTATGAATTTTTCTAAAAGAGTATGTGTAAATTTGCACATAACCTATAGTTTCACCCTGTATAAATTATCAACCCTAGATTAAAGATCTTCTCTTTATTTCTGTCAGATGTAGAGGATTAATAATAGCCATTCAAAAATGTTATTGGTCAGAAACCTGCTATTTTGCATTGAACACTTGAATACCTTGCATCTTCAAATTTAAAGAATGTTGCTAACTTTATACAAACACCATTCATCATTAGTGTGTATAGGTTTTAACCTCTATCTGAAAAAAGCCTTTCTCTCGAAAAGTCTCTAGAACACGTTCTGAACAGTACACATGTGACTAGACTCCCTTGAAGTCGAAAGCGATACTTTTAATTGGCATAAATGGGACCAGATTGACAAATGTATGTACAAGGATTGTTTCTCCCACCAGTGAACTGAAGCCCCTTCGGGGGGTAAGGGCCAGTCTCTGTTTCACCAATTTTCTGGCTGTATAACTTCATTGATTTCTGCTGCACAACCATGACATGTGAAATGGAGTGGACAATCAGGCCCTAGGGATGGTGGTTGCACAGTCAGCTCTGCCTCATGCTTTGGGGCAAGAAGCATAAAAGGAGCTCTGTGCTCTCCTCACAAACACCTCTGCAAGCTGGGCACCACACCTGTGTCTCCTCTCCTCCTGTGTGCTACCTACAGGCAGCTGGTGTTCACTTTGTAAAGAGTGCAGCAGAGATTTGGGCACCTGGTACAGAAATCCAACAGAAGTGTCTGGATCTAGGCAGTAGTACATAGCATTCCTGTGCTCAAGAAACCCAGCTTGCTTCTGTAGTTGGAAAAATCCAGTATTCTTTAATAAAACTTCACTCAGCTAGGAGTGTACCATCTCACAGAGGGTATTTTGTGCATCCTACCTTATGTTCATAGATGCATGAGTAATGATGAAAAAATGTCTTTATTAACATAGCTTAGGAGGTACCAATCAAGTAAATTTGCAAATTTTTGTCTTTGAAACTAAGTTAGATCAGCATAGAATAATGCCTTTTGAAAACATTTCACTCTAAAAAAGAGCCATCTATATTTTCACTGTCCATTTAATTTTCTACATCATGTATTTAATCAATATGCCCTATAGTATAGACAGAGAATTTTTGCCAAGGAAAACTTGCTTTTACTGATGGCAGCAACAAGGAATGATGGGAACATCCTCAATATATCTTAAAATACATGGTAGCATGTAGCAGGAAATCCTACTTAAAAAATTTAAATTCGCTTGAATAGCACAGTAGCATCATGTGGGTTTCAGTCTATGTCATGTCTTCTATTAAAAGATACTGAAATGCAGGAAAGATTTCTAGGTTGAAAGGAGAAGTCCCTTCTGCAGATGTGTGCTACAATGAATGCTAACTGCAATCTTCCTGGCTCTTCTCTTCGGTAAGAGGTAAAAGGGGGATTATTATTTATGGAGTTAAAATACCCTTGTATATCTAATCCAGACAACAGCTTGCCTAGGAATGACAAGCAAACAGCAGATCTGTGCTGTGCTTGTGTGTGGCTGGCTGCAGTCTTAGGGAGTTGCCACTGTAAATAACTCTGTGTCACAGGCTGGGATGCCTTTCCCTCTGGTTTTAAAACCCAATTGGGGCTGGTGGAGCAAGCAGAGATCAGCTGTGTGTGACAATGCTCTCTTTCAGCTCTTCCAGGGAGTAGGGCTGTCCCTGCTCCCCTTGGGTTGTGCTCATGCCATGCAGGGCTTCCTCATGTGCTACAAACCACCAGCCAGAGCAGCTGTCAGCCTGATGGCAGTGCCAAAGTGCCTCTGAAGGAACCGAGCTGGGGTGAGCATTTGTTCTGCAGCCTGTGCTGACAGATTTGAGTCACTGCTGTTAAGCTGCAACTGTTGTGGAACATTTCATAATGGTGTAATGTTTTGCAGCTGTAGGATCCACTTACCAAGGTCTTGGGGCACCCTACCAGTGAGTTGGATGTTGGAAGGGGCAGTGTTGTTTCCAGCTGTAAATACTGTCAAAGTTTGGAGATGAGTGATTTTTCTGTAGGTATTAATTTAGATCAGAATGAGACCTTTCCTTGTACCTCCTATAAAGTATAGCTTTCCTACAACACATTAATCTTCTGTTTAGAGATAATACATTTCCCTCAAATGGACTATTTACACCTGTACGAAAAGTGAAGGATTGAGTTCATTTGCTCTCCATGTGCTGTCATGATAGCAGCAGGTGTGCTAATACACCTTCAGCTTTTCCACATGTTAGTATTTCTCATCTTATGGCATTTCTGTGCTCCCATGGGTACTGGCTGAATAACAGGACTAAAAGGAAGTTTTGATTTATAGCAGCTGGATGCAGCACCTCAATCCAGCTCCTAAAATCCAAGTTTTTGTGAGTGGGAGAGAAAAATCTGTTTCTTGAGCTGAGGATGCTAAGGTGTTTTTGCTTGTTTGCACATTTAGTTCTGTGAAAGAAGATGAATGTAGGGACCTGGAAATTAAAAGAAGTGTGAAGGCAGTCTGAGCTGACTCAGCATGTACTGGGTTCAGCTGAGGGTGGAAAATTTGGCTGATTTTCTTCATGGCAGTCCACACGGTGCTGTATTTTAGGCTGGTGACCAAATCAATGTTGGTAACACATCAATGTTTTTGCTATTGATGAACAGTGTTTGCACAGCATCAAGGCTTTCTCTTTCTCACTTTGCCACCTCAGTGAGAACTCTGGGGGTAGGTAAGATGCTAGGAGGGGATGGAGCTGGGACAGCTGACCCCAACTGACCAAATGGATGTCTCATAGCATATGATATGCTTAACAACAAAATGTGTGAGTTTGGGTGGGGGGTGTGGGTGTGGGAAGAGGGGGAGTGTTTTTCATAGGATAGCTGTTGCTGGGGCATGGGTCCACTGATGGGGAGAGGTTGCTTTTCTTCCTTTCTTTTTCATCATTTACTGAACTGTCTGTATCTCGATCCTTTATGTACTTTTTGTTCTTCCAGTTTTCTCCCCTGTTCCGCTTGGGGGTTCTGCTGACCATCTGCCAGCTGTGGTCAATCTACCACAAGCACTGTGATTTGAGAATGAGACTAGTGAGGACTCTTACATTTAGTGCTCAGTGGTCAGCATCACCTTATAAATCCTTAATTTTTCTTTCTTGAAATTGTATTATTAGCTGTAGTATCACACACTCAGCTTATATTTTTGACTGGTAAGATCAAGCTTAGTTAGCTCTTAGCCTCATACAGACCTGAGTAAGATCAAGTATATGTTGACAGTACACTGCCATATGTTCGTTCAATTGAATGAGATTCTGCAGAAAGCCTGGGTGAAGGGGTTGAGGTATTCTCCCAAGAGAACACCTTTATCCCCAGGGAAAAGGGTCACAGTCATGCCATGAATCAGTCCTCTTTTTGGTCCAGTAAATCACAAATCATGCTTTGCTTGGTGGTGTGGCTTTAGCAGGAAAATTAATTATGTCACACCGGACACCCTGTGTATGCCAAGGATGTACTTTCTGCGGGGAAATGTTTATTTCAGCCTCCTCAGGCTGAAGAGACAACATTGTTCAGTGCTTTCCTGAAAAAGTGATTTAGCCACTGGGCTATTGGATAAAAGAAGTACTTCAGCCACTGGGAAACAGAAGTATTTGTGTCTGTAATGTTTTAAAATGCTTAATTGTTGAAGTGTGCATGAAACATCCATTGTGCATGTCTCTCAGATTAAATCCTTCTAGAGAGCTGTGAAGAGCATTTAGTCCTGCATGACCACTGGAATGGTGTTGCTCCAAACTCCAGGGCCCATATTCCTGTTTCTCAACTGACAAGGATTAAGCCCAGGATGATATGTATTAATTTACATGGCAATAAAATTTACATGGTTCTTCTAACAGATTTCTATAAAGTGTGGGATTAACTCACCTAATGAGTTATTACTACTTGATTCACCTGTTTGTTAGAAAGTTTTTACAGAAATAAGGATCCAGCTCCCCAGTTCCAGACCACTGGCTTAGGAAATTGGACAGGACCTAACCAGTAAGGTCAAGGATGTTGGTTTATATATGGGGGTGAAAAATGAAAGAATAAGCTGGTGGACAGAGCTTTGTGCAAAAAGTTTGTCTTAAATTGAACTAGAAAATGGGAAACACGCATCAACCTTTCACAGATATGTACTTGTATTTTGCTTGTAGTTCTCCAGCTGGGGAAATGTGGAGCAGGCCTTATTTTGTCTTGCATTTTTGTAACAAAATGAATGTTTATGTCCATATATAAAAAAAAACCAAACCAAAAATGTCAGGCTATTTTATTGAAAAATGTACATCTCAAACTTCCATTTTTATCAGATTTGGCTGTAGTGGAACTATTTTCTATTTGGCATAAATAATTTTGGGAACTGGTTTGCATCCTGGACTTTGTACTTTAAGGGCTTGAAGTTCTGTCATTATCTAAGAAGAATAAATAACTGCTGTTAGTGATGTTGTTCCTTAGGTCAACACTCTTTCTGCCACCATCAGTAAATAATTTATTTATTAGTAAATAAATATTTTTGCTGCTTCCTTCACGTAGCTGTAAAAAAATTTTTAAAAAGAGCCAATTTTGCTATGTCTTTTTCAGCTTACCAAATTGCTATCTTGTGTTACTCATAACTTCAACGTACAAGGCACAATTCTACTGCAGTCCTTCTTACCAAGTATGCCGTGGTTGAATATGGTGACCTGTTTAAATTTGTTACAGAAAAAGAAAACTCTAAACAAACTTTCACATGCAAAGACAAATATGTATATGCACAATTATCCAGTGCTCCTGTTTGTGCTTAAATGTGGAAACCTAGCCATATTTGGCATTGTTAGTTTTTTAAATGGCTTTTGTATGTGATTCAGACAAGGCAATTTTGCATAATTGATAACTTTTAATTTTGCTTACTAAACAACTTCTTCTTGCTTCTGTAAGAATGCTCAAATGTGTTTTTTTGTATTGCTGTCACCAGGGATAAATGTGCATGTATGGAAGAGAAGGAACATTTGTTCTCAAGATTGCATTTGCTAGGAGTGAGTTGGATGTATTCAATTTTATCTTTTTTGTGTTGATGGTGGCTAAAAGCATGAGATATCTTTCTTCACTGAAAAATTTAAGAGAAACAAAGGGAGATTCAAATATCCATGGAAAATTTTCCTTTGAGACTCTGATGGTAAATATCAAATAATGTTTACCAAACTGGCTGTTCCACATCATTGCAGAGCCAAGAACTGCAAAAGTTGGCTTGTTTTTGATGGCAGTTTAGGTAGCAATGATCTTACTCTTTTTTCCTCTCTCAAGCCTTTTTAGCTTAAGTTTTTGGTTTTGGCTATTTTTTCTCCAGTGTTTACTTTATCCCATTTCCATGTTCCAGGAACTTAAAACAAGCCAAAATATTTACTTTTGTCTTGGAAGTGTGCAATTAATAGTGATTAATACATCATTTTTTCAATTAGAAATCTTGCTAGCCTGTTTATGTGACAACTGGGAAATACTGATGAATGAAAAATTTAAAAGTCTACAGAAATAGTCGCTTTTTCCTAATACAGAACAGGTATTCTCTTATGCAAAAGATCATGTTATACCACTCCTAAATGCTTTTGCAGATTGTACAGTGCTGCTTCTTTTCATAGCTTTACTGCCTTTTGAAATAGACTTTAAAGAATTATATTTCTGTTTCCTCAATAAAATGGGAATTATCATGTTAGTGATAGAAATAAAGTCAGTGTTTTAACCAGTTATCACACCAAACATGTTATCTGAATCTTTGAAGACACTTTTGTATACCTTTTTTATTTTGACAAATGTGAAAATGAGTGAAAGAAGACTTAATGAGTGAAAGAAGATAATTCCAAGTGCTTCATGGTCCAGGCAGGGATTAGTCTGTTCATACCTAATAAAAATAGTCTTTTTGTTTCAGAAAAAATATTTAGCAATATTGTGAGTGCAAATGCATGTGGATCATTGAACCAGATGCTTTCTCTGCAGCACTTTGGTCTCCTTCGTGTGGAAGCCCTGGATAACAAAAGGAAGGATAAATGTTTTAAGAGCAATGGCTGAAAGACTTGGAACCAAGCTGATGGAGCAAAAAGCAAAATCTGTCTTCAGCCCTCCCAACGAGACTGGAAGAGCAGTGGTGATGGAAGATACAGTTGATGTATCTGGGGGAGAGGAGGGAATGCAGTGAAAGGATTAGCAAACAGACCTGAAATGTTACTGCATTGCTCAAGATGTGGTGACATATTTAAGATGCATTTCTAGAAAAAAGAAAAATGAAGAATTGTAGGCCACTCATCTAAATGTGGCAAGGAAACAGCCTAGAAAAGAAAGAAATTCAGATGGCACTGTGTGAAGTTTGGAGCTGGTTTGGATGCAAGGCATAACTGGTGGGAGCTGCTAATGGTGGTGGTGGCATGAGGATGGCTTGCAAACTGATGGCCAAGTGGCACCAACAGGTCAGGACCACTGAAATATGACCTGGCTGTCTCTGGAATGCTTTTGTGTCAAGCTGTGAATGGTGGCTGCTGGAATGAAGGGAAAGCAACCAGCTGGATGAGTATTTGCTTCTCCAGAGAGAAAGACTCCCAAATTTTATGGGTTTACTTATACTCTAAAAATTAATTCTTATTATTCTGTTCACTTGCCTTGTTTACTCTTTTTTTCATTAAGAATTGAAATGTTTGACTGTTCTGCTTAAAGCTGTAAATGGGCAGAACTTGTTGCTGTGGGTGCAATTAGTATAATTTCCCCAGCTCCCTGCCTAGGTCTTGAAGCAAGTGTTTACCTAGGAGGTCCCTTAAATTTGAATGCATCTGTGTTCTTGTCAGCTGAATCATGGCAGGAAGGGTTCCCTGAAAAGTGATTCTGGATGTTTGTTTGGCTGAAGGAGTGATATATTGATTCTCAGGAATAGCAAATATAAATAATGCATATAAATGCACCAAATCCAATGCTGAATTAAGGCTCTGTTTCTGCTTTTGGCAGAAATCTGGATTTCAAAGGCATACATATTTCCTTGCACATTTCTAAACACAAGATTAGCTACGACTCTTACATGTTTATGTTCTATTTTAGGGAAAGGTAACAGTAGTTAAACATGGAATGAAAGACTTTTTCCTTTTTTTTCTTTTATTAATCTTGGCAAATATGTCTGAGCCTTTCTGCCTTGAGACAACAGAGTAAGACACTCTTTCAAAAGCAGGTATCTAAAGAGCCTCGCGCTTTCAGTATGTACAGCCCTTACCCTCATATGAAAGCAAATACTGCCTGTGGTAACAAAGCTGTCATGCTAGCTCAGAATTTAGGAGATGTTTTATGCATTGCTGCACTCAGAGAAGCTCCTTTCAGTAGAGTGGATTATAAAACCAGTTGCTGAGGAGCATTGTTTGTGACACGTTTTAGGTGATGAACTTTTGACTGTTGTTTTAACATACATAACTTTGCCTTTAGCAATGAGTAACTCTTCCAGGTCTGCTGTTGTCTCAGTTTTATTAAGCCTTAACCCAAAGAGTTATGGGGATGGAGCTTTTTTATTTATGTTTTTCTGTTTAAGTTTATTATTGCCCTCTGGTTGACTAAGTGGATTTAAATCTGTCATGTTTAAGTTCTTACCTTTAAATTTGTTTTTTACCCTTCAAATCCTGAAATGCTACTTGTGTTACTCTTACTATTGGCTTGGTCTTGAGGAACTCTACTCATTTTCTCTGGGAAGACTTTAGAAATTCTTGAAATTTGGCTGACAAAAGTAGTATTTCTCAGAAAGACTGCTTAACTTGTCAGTTTAGTTGTGAATCTTAGGGTTGTGAATCTCTTAGGGATGTGCATCATTTAGCAGCAGTATCTACAGATCTGTCAAATCTCATGCCTTATACATAGCACTCATTCATTTGGTCCCTGTCTATGGCTCATGTATTTTCAACAGTTCTACAGCTTCTCTTCTTCTCTTTGAGCACTGACATTAAGGCAATTGCTGACCATACAGAGGGTCAGAGGAAAATTTGGATTCTGCAGAGGTAATGACAAAAATATTGCCTTTCTTCAAGCAGATGTTGCCATCTATAGTGGGGAAAAGTAATTTTTTCCCTTATTGTTCACCTGATCTTCCCTAGGGCTGGTGGAGTTATTATCTTTTCACAACAGAGAGGATTGTACACAAAGTGCAGGCAGACAAACACATACATGTGGCCAAAGCCTACTCTTGAGCATTACTGAAGTGACATTATGACGTGCTTTCTTTCCATGCTGTCCATTTCACTTGCCTTGTTGTTGCCTTGCTACTTGGAACCTTAGCAATCAGTGGAACCTATACTTGTGCTCCTCTCTGAAGGCTTTCTGGGTAGAGATTTACGTGGTTGTCTTCACTCTCTCCAACTCTACTCACGTGGAGAATTGCTTGGCACAAATGGCTCAGTTCTCTGCTGGTGTTATTTTGAGATAAAGTGTAATATGTTGCTCTGTAAATATGGCACTTCGCTGCAAGAAAAATATTGGCCCATTCCTAATTCCCTACAATGGCATCTTGTTCTTTGGGATTTCTTGGCTGGAAATAACTACACATTTGTATTTTTACAGTGAACAGTTATAACATCATGTCTCAGGTATGTGAGATGTGTTGAACACATGTGATACATGGAATAGGAATATCCATGTGGAAAGACAAAATACACCCAGGAAATTCCAAATATGTGTCAAACTCTTCTCAAGTGTGACAGAAAGCTTTAAGAATGCTGAATAAATCAGTAAGAAATTGGGGACAAAGGCAGCTCAGGCCATAACTTGCATTTTTTATTGGATAGGTAGAGGAGGAAGGAATAATTTAATCAGTTTCTGATGAACAGAATGTGAATTAACTTAATAGAACATTAACTAACTTACATAATGTTAAAGAACTTAACCCTGTCTGTTGATACTAAAGAAAATTTAAGTTGTAGTGTTATTTTGACTTAGCATTTGGGCTTGGATGTTTGCTCTTTGGGGAAGAGAGGGTTTGCTTTTAGTGGTCTCAGTTTTATTTTCCCAGATCAATAGCTGAAAAACTTGAGGACTTCAAGATTTGATGTAGTGAGTAAAGGCTAAAATACAGGTTATTGTGAGACATTTTAGAACACTAATATAATTTCCGTTGCTTTTTAGTTGCTAGTGACATCTGTATTCCTGCAACATATTCTTGGAGCTACCTTCTTGCTGTCCTGAATAGCTCATTATTAGGTGACATGCAAAAGTAAGAAGCTGTGTAAAAAGGAGACAGAATGACATTTTGAGTAATTTGGGTCACTGCTAGATGGAAAGGTAGTCTGATGTTTTACATCTGAGTCATGGGTGTAGTAGAGTTTGTCAGGTGTTTCTTTTAATCTTACACTAGCAACTTATCTTTCACTTACAACTGTTATTTGGATTAATATTGCATGCAACAAAATTTGTCATAGTATCAGAATTCCATCATGTCAACAAATCAACATAATGAGATTTGGCTTTTTTTGTTCTTGAAAGTTCTAATTTGGTCACTGTTATGATACAACTTCGCCATACATAAAAAACAGGATTCAACTGCACTGTTAGAGCAGTGGTTATAAATCCAGCCAATGGCCAAACTATGCAGTGATTAACTAGTTCCTGCAACTGCATAGATCTCTACAGATAGCTGTAGCCTGCAAGGTGAAGTGTTTGCTCATAACTACTGAGCATATATCCCCATACATCACTGCATGAAGACATCAATCCTTTTCAAGGTTAAAGGGATATTTCTCAAAAGCAGCTGTTGCTGAAATTCACAAAGGCAAAAGTACAAGCAAGCTTTCATTTTTGAACACCTTTGTTGCTCTTAGAACTTCAGGATTACAGGCATTTTAAGCATGCAAGCCAGCACAAAAAAAATATGGGGCATAGTTGCAGAATACATCACCTTCAGGGCTCATTTTCTCTTAGTTTCCCCAGTTTTATACAGCAGAAAATGTATCTTTGGTAGAACATGCAAATGTAGCTGCTACTTCCATCTTCTTTCCTTCTTTTGGGCTAAGCTTCTATTTCAAATAGCAGTGATTATTATTTTTTTCTGTATATATTCCTTAGTTGGTTTTTTTGTGGTTTTTTTTTTGTTTTGTTTTGGTTTTTTCCCCTGGTCAGATGATACTAAAAAATGCATAAATGCAGTTACCTTGTAAATACTTTTCCATATCACAGATGCAAGTTCTTAAGGAGTTTGTTTCCAATTCTGGTGGTGATTTAAGTGTCTGGCTGGATATAGATTTGACCTTTTTTGAGGCCATTCCTTTCTTATTACTGAGATTTAATGCAAAATGTAACACTTACGTAAAGTGTTTATTATTCCATCACTGCTGCCACAGCCATCCTTACTATGAAGAAAAACTGAGGTGTGCACGTATGAATGTGGGTTCGGTTTCCAGTATTGCCCAAAGTATTTTTGAGTGATTTTAAGTGAAGAAAATATTATTTATCCTCTGGTAAAGTGGCAGTTTCTATTTGTCTTGGACCAGTTTGGGGAGAACAAATCCATTATTATATGTAAGAAGTTCAGAAATGGTGCTGACAAGGACCTCAAATCTAGACAAATAGCACAAATTTTTCTGAATGGAAAAAAGCTGCAAAATTACACAGTTTTGTTCCTTTTATCCTATCTTGTGTTTTTGTTTTTGTAATTCTCTATTGTCTACATAAATTCTGTAATTTCAAAGCAGAATCTGGCATTACCATTATATTGAGGAGAAAAGGATGTAAACCCAAAGTAAATAATTTTGTTCATAATCTTGTAATAATGATCTCCAATTCCCTTTAAGCATGAATTCAATTCTTTCACATTCCAAGAATGTACCCTTTTCTACTCAAGATCACATAATGTATTCTTAGATTCACTAGTTTCCCTAGAATGTACAAGAAAAGTAATTTATTATTTTGACGTAAAATCAATTTAAACACAATTCCTTTTGGAACATTAGTATTTGTCAGACCATTTTTATGTTCCTAGTGGTCTTAATGGAGCATCAGAAACTCTTCAAACATACTAGGTCTTTGTTCAGCTTTGTTTGCAGATGGTTATTTTTTATTTAGGAAAAATCCTATCCTTTTAAAATTGTAACTTACAAACTGACCTCAATAGGGGAAGAAATTGCTCTTGGACAATTTCAGTGGCAGGTAACACAACAATGCAGAAGCACAGTAACAACACATTTTAATGAGTGGCATGTCTAAAATCCAACAAAGTTTTCTCTTATTTAGAGAGTGGTAATTGATATACTAAAAGTTGTTTAATTATTTATCAATTAATAATTTAATTATTTTCTATTTAATGCGTCTGGCTGATATCAACTCTAACATGATTTTATTTTGGAGGTGTATTTAATGCATAGTTGTGGTAGTGTGTGTGAGTCTGTTCTGTCAATTTTTAGTAAATCTGTAAAAGGTGTGTGAAAAATGTCATGTCCACCATGTGGTAGTTATGTAAGGGCCAAACTCAAAGGAAGCATTCTTCAGAGGGCTCTAGGTCAGGTGCTAAATGACCAAGTTAAATCAGAGGTATCAAGCTCTGTGTCTGCATGGCTGTGTGGACACCATGCACTCTGAGAAACACGGGTGCCACAGAATGCCAAGGGAAAATGGGATATTTAGCACAATCTGGCATGCTATCAGTGTTTCCAGGCTCCCCTACCCTCTGCAGTTGGCTGACTACAACATTTCATGATTCCACTATTACCTGTTCTTTGATATAGCCTTTAGGCATTTTGATATATCCCATAATGAGGACATTTTCATCCTTTATGAGCATTGAGCACTAGATGCAAATGTCATTCTGGCTCTGTACACACAAAATATTTTGTGACATGCTAATATTATAACTTTGTGGAAGCAAAAATTCACTTGAGAATTCAATCACAGTTTTTGACACTACTGATTTATTTTTAGTATTTTGTTCACATTGTATCTTTTCCTATTAATCTGTCACCACAGTTGATGGATAGAATAAGGCATCCTTCTTGCTGTTTGCAGATGTTGTGTGAATTTGAGACATAAATCTATAAATATTTATTTATTTTCTCTTGGACTTTGGGGTTAAAGGCCCAAGAATCAGTAACTAGTCTTTCTTGACTTGCAACAATTAATTACAGGTTTTTATAGCCATAAATGAGAAAATTTGAATTGTTGTATAGCATGTTTCTAGAAGCCAAGACCAGGTCGTTTTCTCTAAAAGCACTTTTCCCATCAAGAACCAACTTAAAATATCAATGTAAGTAACTAACATAAGCCTAACATAACCTGTCTACAACTGTTACTGCTAAGATTGAAGAAATTTGCGTGAATTTGTTTTCTTCTGACAAAAATGACTGTGAGAATTGTATGAAAATAAAAAATGGAAGATCTGGCTGCGGCATGAAAGGTAATTCATCTTAAGAGCAGGAAAATAGAACCTGTGTTTTTACTCTGGAAGCAAGAAGGAGATGCTCAATGCAAAAATGCATTCTGTGTTATTTTTAAACTGTAAACTTCTATGTCAGTATGGGAACACAGCAGAAGGGAAGAAATGTCCTAATATAATGAAAGTTTTTCTTCAGGGTTAGGTCCCTGCTCTGTGCTCCCCTGAGAACTACACTATACTCGTACCTTCTGAGGTGAACAGTGCCTAACCCCTGGCTAAATGCTTTGAAATATCTTCAAGTATCTCTTAGTCTTATCAAAACAGAGCCTTGTATGAGCAGCCTGAATTTGGGAGAAAAATGAGTATTGCACAATGGACATGTAGAAAACAGGTGGTACTTGACATGCCCTTCATCCATTTGCTGGAATTAGTATTAGTATAATAATAAGGTAGAGCTGGTAGAATAATAGATTACAATAGCAGCATCCATAAAGAGGCTCATTAAGGTCACAGGTGTTTCTTCATAATCTTGTTACTTTACGATTTATTAAAATATTACACTGTTGCTTTGATTTAACAAAAGCTATTTTTGTTCTCATTGGTTTAGATGTTGTTTATGCTATGGTGACTTACATAACTTTGTGCAAATCAAAATATCTGTTTGGATTAAATTAATGAAAATGACTGGAATTAAAAGCTCCAGGTCATTTAAATTATCATTGGAGTAAATAATTTTCTTTCATTTAAAGCAGGTCGGTGCATCTCTGATCTAGAATTTTTCCTAGCTTTCAATAATGCAGTAACATTAGGGAGCTCATGCAGTCTTTGTTGTCACTCAATAAGCTGATTTAGAAGTGCCTAAAGAGACACAATTTTGCTTGTGCTGGAGTTTCACTGACTCTTGGAACACAAAGTCCACAACTCTGCTCCCAGTGCTAGCATTGAACAACAGTTTAGTAACATCTAAAAATATTAGACCTGAGTATGTTCTTACTGCTCTCCTTTGTCTTTTCAACTTAATAGCTTCATTTGCTCCTCTATTTGCATTTTTCAAAGTGTATAAAAAATAGCCTTGAACAGCAGCACAAAATATTTTGCTGAGTAATTTGTTGCACCTCCAGCTGACCTTATCACGCTTCTGTTCATTTTCCTCCTGTCCTGCAGAGTCAGCTGTACAGCTCTGCTTTGGCTGTTTTAGGAAATTTGGTGTTAAAGATTCTGACTGCTTTAGGCAGAAACACACTGAGGATCTCATGTGCCACAGTAGATCAAGTAACACCCAGTGCATTATAAGGATAGTTTATAATTTACATCACTAAATGGACATAGCTGATAGGTTAACATTGCCATTCATACTGTACTAATTAGTTTTAGGGCTCAATCAGTGGAACAGGAGGTGATGAACTAATACAGTACATATTTGTAAATGCCAAATTTTACTTAAAGATTTGGCACAATCTTAAAATATTTTCTTTGTAAGCAAAGTAATGCAGATTTTTATGAACATTTATGTTAGCAAAGTTAAGATGAATATATTGATGGGAACAAAATACGAAAATTACAAACAGTATAATTATAATATGGGGCTGGGTGAGGAAATATTTTTCTTCTCTCTGTGGAGTAGCTAATTTGAATACTACTGCAGAGATTAAATCAAGTATACCCCAAAGTCCTTGGCACGGGGTCACATTGTGACTTTAGTTAGAATTCTGTTTCTCCTTAAGCAAAACTTTTCCATCACACTTTTTGTTATGCCATGGGAAGCCTGCTTTGAAGAGAGGGAGATAGATGGAAAATTAGGAGTGAAAAATTCCTGTGCAGTATTCTATGCCAGCTTCTACCTAATAAGATATGCAGGACCATCTATATCCTTAATTTTGCTTTCCTTCTTACTGATTATAGCCTGGCATGGGATTTTATGCTGCAGACATATGGTAGAATGGCTAAGATGAAGACACCTTTCAATATTTTGACAGGAGAAATTATTTTGGGGCTTTATAATTATGTTAAGACAATCAATTCCAAGTGCAGAAAATGTAGCATTAACTTCAAAAAGGGCAAAAGTTTGTTTTACAGTTCTGAGCTTTGGATGAATAAAACATTCACGTATGCTTAATTTTGCTTTATAAATAACAATATGGTTTCAATTAAGGCACTCTTATCAGAGCAATCTGAGATAAGGTTAAGATGGATTTGAGAATGAATTGCCTTCCTCTTTTGTGATTTGAAGTGGATGGAGAAGTGTTTTTTCTTGCTTGCTAACTCTACTTGGCACATCCTCTGGTGAGGAAGTGACTGAGATTGAGAAGGTCTTCTGAGAAAAAACAGAAAGCAATCAAACCTGGTCTGTGTCTCTTTCACACTTTGATTTTCTAAAAGTGTAATGTTATATTGTTGCCAATGGCTGGATGTGAAATGTGGATTGGCCCTCTGATTTGTCCTGATGCTCCAGGGTATCTTTTCAGTTGGTGGTATGGGATGCTGTTTGGAGTTTTGGAGGCTCCAGCTCTACACTCAGTCACTGCTCATCACATTTTCACCAAGATGATTATGCAGTTTTTCCCCAAGAAAATCACCAAGATGCAAGTTTTGCTTATTTCTTTTATTAATTTACCTTGACAACAGCCTGTATAACTAACCATATGCAAAATTATTCATGACTAATATAATAATTGTATTATTTATCATTAGTTTAATAGCTTCACAGCCTTACATCAGGGAACTAATACGCTATAGGTGGGAAGCAAGCCAACTTAACTGCATGTCACCTGAATAATTTCCACAATAATGATTGTTATATGGTTGAGTCAACCAAGTAACTCATCAAATGATGCTGTGGTTTCTCTTCTAACACTTTAAATTTTGGAGATTTCAAGCTTATAATTTGGTATTTGCCCCTTCAGTTGCTTTTGCCTCACCTTTGTTCCGATTGCAAAGCTGTTAGGTATTCTTGTTGCAATGCACAGTGAAAAACTCCTTTAATTTCTGACCTACATATATGGTTGTAGGCTCCTTAGGTGCTCTGTTAGTTATTAGGTGTGTTGGGATGCTAATAGGTTAAACCATAATTCACTATTGACCTGATTTTACGTTCTGAGACTAAGGCATGTTTCTGCATCAGGTGGCCTGTAGAGAGATTATTTTGGAGATTGGGGCTTGCTTATTTTTTTAATCTGTTCTGTGCATTGGTAGCTGAAATCCAAAAGGTTGAACCAGGTTATGAAGAGATGTAGCAAAATATATAATTTATTTTTAGTGAAACTTACAACAGAGTGTTGATTAAAAAAGCCCCAAAATCTTGTAGCATAGCAAGTTTGTTATGAGGATTTTGTGGGAGGGGTATGGCAGAGAGCTTAAAACACTGGATTTTTGTCATTATCTCTGTCTCCTTGTAAGCTCTCTAATACTTCCCAATCCCTACCACTGATGACCTTTGCTTAGGGAGTTGGATGGCAGCCCTCGACAGAGCCTTACAGCCAGAACACAGTAAAGACAGCTGAAAAACCACCCATATATCAGAAAAAAATAAAAAGGGGAAGGATGAGGGAAAAGAACTATTTCCCTCTTTCTTCTCCCTCTTGCCTGCTTTTGGGTGTCAAACTGAAATACAGGTTTTTGCTCTGTTAAAATATAGAGGTAGAGAATATGTACCTAATTTTTAAAAGCTAAATCTGATCCTTGCATGATTTCAAATAGGCTTTTCCCACTATTCTGTAAATCTGTTCCAAATACATATGGGCAGCGTAGAGGTAGTGACATTTGGCTTCCTCATAAAATTAGAAAAAATCCTCATTTAGGCCTTTACTTAATTTTTTTTTAATTTGAGAAAATACTTCAAAAGTAGACAGCAGTTGTTTTCACTTCATGAAGGCTGTTCATTTTTTTTCAGAAAGCTGAGTGCCTGTGTAGAGGACTGCACATTTGGCTTTTTCAATGGGTGGGAAGGAGGTTCCCAGATTCAGTAAAGTTCATTGACAAGTAGACAATATAATTTACTTTAGTGTTTTTTAAAATTCTTCTTTAGGACTTTAAGAGTTTTAACTTTGTTTCTTCATTTTAATTTTCTGAAGGGTTTAGAAATAAATTTTTGTAAAATTTTTTGTGCTTATTGGAGTAAAATTCCCAACCAATTGAATAGTCCCAGAATGGGTATCTAATAAAGATTAGACTTTGCTGTATAGAACTAGAAAAATAGGAGTAATAGTAAGTATTTGCTGGATGTTATTGATGGTATATCACACCTTGTGTTGATTTTGTGTAAATTTTAATTTGCACAGCTGCAAAACTGGGATGCAAAGGAAAAGAACTTTTGACTCTGCTCTTACTTATCAGTGTCAGTTGTAACTACTCAGCCTAGTATCTCATGCATGTAAAATTCCCAAAGCCTTAGATAAGCTTTTGGGAGAATTGGATTAAAGAACCCATACAAAAATTATCCATTGTATATAGACTCATGTATTCATCTGAATACTAAGAAGCTAGATAAATTTGTTAAATTACTATAAAGCTGCTGGATTTAAACCTCTGTGTTGTTAAGTAGGGTGGATATAGACAGATGTTGAAATAAACTGTAGTTACAGCTTTGATTTGTAAATGAAAACACTTTTTCTAAAGAAAAAAGGGCTATTTAGTGATTTTTTAACTCTTGCTTCTATTTAATAACAGTAACTCGAAGAGTAGTATGAGGCTATCATGACATTGAAAAATAGTATGAAATGATTTAGATGAAAATCAGATATTTGTAGTAAGATTTAACTCCTTCAGTTATAAGGGAAAACTAATCTGCATGAAAACCCTCATGGAACATTCTCAATAATGTGTTCCACTGAGACTGTGCTATAGTATAGGAGTGTTTGTTGCTGCTGAGAGGAATGGTATCCAATTTCTGCCCCTACACTTATTCAGGCAAGTAATACCATGTGTGTCCTCCCTCCAGGGAGGCCCAGAGAATGTGAGATCATTTAATGTTATCTATCTGAGAAGATCTAGTCATCTAGGTTTCCTCTTTAGCAAGGTCTGGCAGCTCTTGGATAAGTATCTCTTTGTAAGAGGCGGAATCATCATCTGGGAATCTTCCACCCCTGACTAGGAAAAGATACTGTCTGATTGATTTACACCCTTGATTTGGTTGTTTAAAAACAAGGGAAAACAATTTATGGTTAAAATTGGTATGAGTTGCATACATTAAAATATCCCCTGAGAGTACTCTATCTTAAACTAGAGTTCAGGGTATTAAAAATTCAAAACACAAGAGAGAAGTCAGGGTTGGTTGTTTCCCAATGCTGTCTGATAAAAACAAGGTTATTAGAGGTAGAAATTTATTGTCTATGAGTAACTGTTGCCCTGCTGGGAAAATTTACAATTCTAGATTACTGTAATGAGGACTTATGCCATTTTAGCCAAATAGGTAACTAGTCAGCATTCACAGAAAATATCAATACCAGTAAGACAATGTGTAGAAGCCAGATTTGAGACTATAGCAGTAGGATAAAAATCCTGTACTTCCTCCTCCTGGAACCTGTCACAGCTGCACAGGGACACTCATATACATCCCTGGAATTAAAAATGGATGTAGTTGGGAAACTATGAAGTTGTTTGGTTTTTCCCAACTGGAACTTAGATATAACTTTGAAGTTTTTATTAAATGAGACTTCCTCTCCTCCCTAAATTGTTTCGTTAAAAGGGAAACACTTGTAGGTATGTGGAAGAAGATAGTAGAAACTAAAATGCAGACTTTGCAAAATATATGGAAAATTGCTAAATGACATCAAAAGTAGGATGGTCATGAATCCAGATACGCTTGACACAAATTAGGTAACTTGGGGGGCTTTTTCCCACTACAATATAATTATTTTAACCAAAACTTTCTACCTCTATTCTTGTGTCAGATTTCATTCGTATGAACAAGACAACAAGGAGTGATTTGTTTTTAGAGACTTCTGTAGTATTCATAGAATAATTTAAGTTTGAAAGCTCAAAAGAGGGTCAAATTTTATTAGGTTGTTTGATGCTCTGTCCAGCTGAGTGCTGAACATCTCCAAGGATGGAAATAACACTGTTGATCTGGACTCTTGTTTAATTTTGAGTAGTCTTATGGTTAAAAACTTTTTATCTGAATCCTGATTGGAATTTTCCATGTCACAGTTTGTGTTTTGCCTCTTGTTCTGTCACTATGCAGTTCTGAGAGGAGATGCTTTCCACTGCTACAGGGCACCAATGATTTCTTTGACTGAAATTCCATGTGTGGGCACAGTGCTCCAAATGCAGTCTGAACAGGGAGGAATTCCACTGACTGGGTGTGTTCTTCTCAAGGAGGATGAGTATGACTGTCTTTGCTGCAGAGCCATGTAGAGACCCAGGCTCAACTTTTTGTCCACCAAGTCTCTGAGGTCATTTTCTACAATGCTGCTCTTCAGCTTGTTCTGTTGCTTCTAGATGTAGGACTCTATATATGTCAAACTTCATGAGGTTTCTGTAGGGTCATTTTTTAAGCATCTGGGTATTTTCAGGGTCTCTGAAAAACATCTCTTCCTTCCCGTATGACAACTACTGCCCTTCGTTTATTATAGTTTACAAAGCTGATCTTGAAAGAGGTTATTTTGTTAAGAACTACAGTTAGATTTAGTGCCACACTGAGGAAGTGAAAGTCTCTAGATAGCTCATGACGTACTTTATATTTTCCTTCAAGGCTTTAGTCTGGAAAGAATGACATTGATTCTCAGTAGAGTTGTGTGATTGAAGCAGAAATTACATTAGACTTTCTTATGAAAGGACGACACAAATATGCAATAGAAATGTTACTGGTGATATAAAGAAAGAACAAATGGAAATGTTTCAGTATGAAAGCATCAGTGAAAATGGTAAAAGAAGAGATAAGAGATGTGTTGGTGGTACCTGGATCTAGAGATTTACATATGTAATGACGTATAAAAAAATTACAGTAATGACTGTACATAGGATCTAAAAAGTCGTAGTTGTAACCATATTGGTTTGATTTTTTGTTTAAACCCTTCAACTTTGGCATAAAGTCCAAAGAGAATATAAAAATATGCCACATTCACCTACCAGTTTTGAAAATTTTCTGACAATATCAAAAAGTCAGAATCTATTGTTACAGCTAAATGTTACATCATTTACAACTGCTTATGTTGTCATTGCTGTTAAAATAACTTCATATGTATATGCTAAAAAGTCTTAATTGAAAGTGAATTGGCTGCATCATTTATTGCAAGTTATTTATTTGGCTTTGTTGTTTTACCAGGTTTTGTACCTTGAAGCAGTCATCAACTGCCATCTTGGGAAAAGAAACAGGAGAGATTTTACATATTGGGATAGAGTCTCTGTGGAATAACAGTGTGGATGATGATTTTTTTTTTCCCCCTGGTTCAGATCATCCCAGGTACATTTTAAAGTTTAGTTAGAATTTATTGATGCCCTTGGTCTAGACTATCTTTGCCAGATCTAAGGGGATTGCTCTCCAGCAGCACCTACATCCAGTATGCCATGCGGGTTGTAATAAACAAGTACTTCTGTGGTTACCTTCATGCAGTTCAGTGCTAAGGAGAGGGAGAAGTGGTTCACCAGGTTTTTTTCCCCTCATCTTTTTATTCTTTGTTGACTGTGGCTCCATTTATCTTCCTGCTGTTCTATTTAGTGCTCCATTAATGTCCCAGCTGCTCTGCTTCTGCTGTCCTTAAGATATGAGACAGGAAAAAAAAAGGAATTAATGAAATCCGCAGAATGACTTTCTGTCAATAGAAAGGGGCAGAAGATTGTGGAAACCAGAAGTGAAGGCCTGGGGGAAACAGTTAGCAGATCTCTAAAACCTGTCTTGTGTCTGCAGAAATAGGCATGGTACTTCTGCACTTGAGGAGTGTTTCTTTATTTTAGTCACCAACAAACACCACTCTTTTGCCACTCTTGCCATGTATTTTGTCTTATGCCATAAGTACCCTGAGAAAGGGGGACTCTGAAGTACTTGTCTAGTACTTCAGACAAGAAAATAGGACAGCAAAATTTGTATCTATGTAGTTTGGAGTACTCCTGGTAGTTCCCAAGCTAAGAAAAATAATTTGATGAGAAGATCACAAATGAGTTGTTTTATTTTTTTTCTGTTGTTGTTTTTATTGTTGTTTGTAATAGCTTATTAGAAGCTAGCATAACCCAAACTTTGCACTTGTTTGTCCAAGGAATGCATATTCTAACTTGTTTGGCAGCTCTGTTAATTGCTGTCTAAAATAAACAATATGACAGAAAAATTTTCTGAAATCTATGTTTTGAACAGGTATCACCTTAACAAAGGCTCCTGCTGTGATTCCAAGACATGTGGATGTAATAATTTGCAGTGAGGTTTTTGCACACGGTTAGCTGTCACTGTGTTGACAAAAGAGTGGGAGTGAACCCTGCTCTTGTGCGTTTCTGTAGCTGCTTATGTTTTCTGTTTTTATCATATAAAGGGTAACAGCAAACAAGCCATGGTAAATATTATTTTTAAGTAGTGTGGATGAATACTGATGATGATGATTTTTGCAGAAAGCACATCTGGAAAATTTGCCCCCATAACTTAATTAGGAAGCGTCTTCTCTTTTTATGACATGCCATGCTGAATTCTCTATATTACAAGGAGCAATGCCTTTATATTAAAATGTCCCTGCACCCCTTGTTTTCTGCCTTGAAGATCCATTCAAAAATCTGTGCATGTTTCGATAACACTTGATTTTTATTTATGTGTAGAAGGTGTAAACTTGTAAAGCACTGTAAGTCTATGCTTTTAATTCAAAAACCCCTTGACCAATTTCCTTTAACCTTTCCAAAAGCATGCTTTGATTGTTGAAAGAATAAATCTGGCAGTTTGAGCCAAAGTTGTAAATGTTCCAACAAAAGGTTCTGTAAAAGACAGCAGTTGTAAAGTACAGCAATGCATCTGCTTCTACACTGTAAAATTATAGTGAAAGAACAGGGGATCCTTGCCCACTCTTCTGCTCAGTTTGGTAAGAATCCTGGCCAAATACAGAGTTCTCAGACAGAAACAGGAAGGCTTGCATTAAATTGTGTGTACTGACACAATAGGTAATAGGTTATAAAACATTCTGGTATGATGCTATTAGAGGGGGAAAATAAGCTTATCCCAAGAATAAGGAAATCTTGCCTAATAGCTCTGTTTATTGCTTTTACAAGAAAAATGAGCTTACTGCATTAAGTTCAGGACCTAATGATTCTGATATTTCTTTAATAGGAGTTTTTCTCCAAGCTATCTGGTACACAAAGTTAGTGAGTTCAAGTTTAGTTCAGCTGAATCATGCATCAAGTTAAAGCATCTGAATCTTATGCTAATGTTATTTATTTATTTTTTTTTCCCTGATTGAGAATCCACATTTATGCTTTAAGCTTATTTTTCCTTACAGTGAGGATTCCCAAAACTTCCCTTCCCACCTGGATTGTATGATTCTATGTATAAATTTTAGGAAAGGTTTTACTGGGAGGAAAATTTTGATAGTTAACTTTAAAATAAAAGGTTGAGAGAAAGCCAAAAAAGTTTTATAAATAACTTCCTGTCTATCCACAGTGGTGTCTCCTGTGTTGGACTTGCCTGCAAGGTTTAATTTCTTTTGTATTCCAGCAAAGCCTGTGTGTTCCTATAGCGTGTAGTCCACCAGGAAGGACTGAGTTGTGTTTCCTTCCTGTATCACTCAGAAATTCCTTAGTTTCTTTACAGTGCTGGAGACTTTTTCCATCCTTAGTTTCATAGTCTGCCTTTTCCCATGTCAAACTCAGTGTGTTTCATCCCAATCTAAAAAGCTTTTATCTCTAAGCAACCTCTACAGAGCAGAAGTAATTTATTACTCCATTGTGAGGGCTTTCTGTGATTGTCTCATTTTGTACCCATTTTTAATGGATAATAGTTTCAAACTATGAAGAAAAAGATTATGTCCGTTGTATTGACTCCTTATTGCTATTTCTATACTCCAAAGACAGATGTCTTAGTTAAATGTTACACTTTTTCCATATGTAGGAAGTCTTAATTGGCCTTTGTAATGTATTTTGGAATGCATGAGATGCAACTCATTATACATCATAAAAGTATTAAAAGATCTTCAAATGTCACAGGAGATGCAGAGGGAACACTTGATATTAGGGGAAGTATTGCAATACAGATGGTCTCAACCCTAAAAGTATATCACATGTATTAGACTGTTTCATCCTGTCTCATTTCTTTTGGCTTATGTACATTAAGGTTTCTTTTTTGAGTCACTTCAGAATATTCTCTCTATCTCAGCTGGTGAGTGAACACGGTTTTCTTTGCAGGGGATGGGGCAGTAAGGAAAAGCATATATTTGCAAAACATCCTTTCATTTTAATGAAATGTGGTGTCTGGTCCTGTCTGGACAGAAGCATCCAGATGATCCCAGTAGACATTTTTGGACTCAGATCAGATTTCTGCACCTGGTATTTGCTGTAAAGCCAAAACTTAATTTCAACTATAGATGCACAGTTGAGTGTCTGTAATAGTGATGCATGTGTAATAATGATGAGGTTGTTTGAAATTACGTTTAATGCAGTTGAGATATTTAACCTTGCATCACAGGCAAATTTTAAGGGATCTAGGGTAATGGTGCTTGCAAAATCTTCTGGACAATAATGGACACACTGGGCAAGAACATAACTGACTATAGGAAAGTAATGTAATTGCATCTCCTGCCTTGCTCTTGTATTTGCTTAAATGGGTAATTTTTGCTGAAGGCTTTAACTGTTGGCAGCTGAAATCAAGTAGATTGTGGGGAATCTTGCACTACCTCGTAAATGAATATTTGAATTCGGTGACAAGAAACCCTGCAAGGTTAAAAGAAGCAGAGATTGCCACAGAGCCAGCCTCAGATTAAATATTCCCTAGGTTTAATATTTTGATTGCTACTGAATAATCAGCTCATAAGTAACTACATCATGGTGCTCTGTTAGGAGTCCTTTTAGTTGGCACTGGTTTTCATATCATAATATAATTGATAGCTTCTTGTGTCAGAAATCACTAGGCAGCCAAATAAACAATATGTCCTTCTGTCTGTTCAGGAGTAGTGAAATGTTCAGAAATATTGATCCCTCATGCCAGATAAATCCATAATGAGGATAATACCAAATGAACCAAAAGCTGTTTAAACATGTCTCATCTATTACCCAGAGAATTATAAAGTTAGTACCATATTGACCTTCTTGTGACATGCTAAAAGTTACTGCTACCACTTTAGTATTTTTAAACGTCTGCTCTTCAAAAAAAAAAGAAAAATAGCTTTTCTGTGACTGGTTTACTTTTTATTAATCTTCTCCCCACTGCTGATTTAAATGTAAATACTCAGCAATAAGACATCAAAGTCATCTTAACAGAGGATGGTAAAAGCATCTTGTTGGCCAAGATTTCCTAATCATGGAGATTTTGGCAGCTTTTGGTTTGTCACCTGCCCTCTTTCCCCCTTTCCCTTCTTTCTTTAATTCCTAATTAAGTGAATGTTTGACCCATAGTAGTGTTCTAGACTTAGGAATCTAGAACAGGACACTTTCAGAAATAATGCAATGCCAGTCCTCTGAGTTCACTAGTCATTCTCAAAATCTCTCCCACTGAACTGGAATTTTCCTTGAAATTCTATTCACTTATGGAGAGCTTATTTCATGCTAATTATGAATTTAAAAATTTAATCTGGAGTGAATAATGTAGAATGACTGATTAAAAGTGAAAAGATTCAAAGACTCTCCATGAAATAAGTGCATTTAAAAATTAAAATATATAATCATCTAGATTTTGACTGTGCCCAAAGAGCATCTAGCAGTACTAGGAAAATGTAATTTGGTACCTATTGTTAAATATCTAGTAGCTTTGAGACAGTAAGCAGATGAATAAGCTGCTAATGGACATTATTCTCAACTCATTGCATGGATTGTATTAATGTTATCTAGAGTCTTGCACTAATACTGAATGCTGCAAAGAATCTTTAATTATGCCTTTGCTGCTGAAGAAAGGAATGGCCTTGGAGGACGAAAGCTTACACTGCTCATCAGTTTGGTTCCTGCCAACTAGCATTTTTCCAGCTGCTGCCTGGGCACAGTCCTTGTGAGTGGTTTCCAGCATGAAGCTGGGCTGTGGCTACTTTGGGATATTTTGAGCAGAGGACAGTGAGCCACGTTCGTATATACTACTGCTACGTGTGCAGCTATATGTGCTGCTCGGTTCCTAAGGGCAGTCCCACATCTCTTATGTTTAGTAGCTGTAACCTTTGTGTTACAAAGTTTTCTCCACAGGCCTTTAAAATTACTAGGATTAATTGGTAAAGTAAAAATATTTGTGCACATCTCTTTTTCTTTTTTCATTTGAGCACTTAATGAGTTGCGTGAAGGGAGCTAATGTAACACCATGAAGTATTCAGGTTTTTAAAACTTCTTTACTTTGAACTACACATCTTTATGTTTTTAAATTTGGCTTGGATTTAAGCTGGTTTTATCAAAAAATTCCAATTTCGATTCAAGAAGACTCTTGATTCTTTGCTGTCATTAATTCTTTTCTCCTCACATATCCCCATCTCTATCAAAATCTGCCTCCAGTGCCAATATACATTAATTTATGTGTGCAGGGCCCTACAAAGTGGATTCTGAGAAGACCAATACCAATGAGATGGACAACATAAATCAAAATTTGGGCCCAGATGACAAAGCTGCTTATTAATTTTTTTTCCCATTTAACTTAGCATTTGCACTGAGACCTGAGTTGTCACTACCTTTAGAGGTATCTAATTTCTCCCATAAACTGAGTCCTTTGAGCTAGCCAAAGCCATGGACTATTACTAAAATAAGAGTTCAGAAAACTGCTTCCAAAGTTTCACAGCTAAGGTCAGTTTTTCTTGTCAATACCATTAATAGAAACCCATGGAGCCAAGCTTGCACAAAGCATTACCTTCAAACTTGAAATAGCTAATTGGTAAAGCTTGAGAATAAACCTTGTCTTCTCTACAGTTCACTTGGCTTGCAAGTAAAGATCATTTTGCTGCAAATACTGAACTAGCACCTAGGAAATGGAACCCATTAAAATCTTCCTACTTCTTTGGGACTGTGTTTGGGTTTTTAAAATTATTTATTTGTTTATTAAAAATTCTGCTTATCACCTTAGTCCTTGCAATTTCTGGCATATTTTAAATAGTAGCTTATCAGCTGGATGTGTTTGCATGGGAATTTTACTAGAATTAGTTCTGAATGATATAGACATACTGTCTGGAATTTAGTTTCAAACAGATCTGAAACAACAGCATGGGTATGGCCATGATGGACATCAGAATTTTAGCTGGGATTTTTAAGCATACACATAAGGGCACATGTGCCTCTGAGATTTAGATTTTTTTTTTTCTTTTTTAAATTACAGTGAAACTTTTCGTGTTTCAGTTGCATGTGTGATTTTGGTTTTTGTAGTAGTATCTCCAAATAATCAAACTGTATGATAGCAAAAGTAGTAAACCAGAGAATGATTGTGTGATTGTAGCCAATTTTGGTCTGCAGTTTGAGAAAAGCCAGTCTATACTGTGCTTTGTACATAAATCTTGGAATAAGAGCTCTTACAATACCTTCTTGATAACATTCTCATTGGTGTATGCATAATTTTGGTTGATTTTTTTTTTTCAGAAGGAACAAATGCATGAAACTGAACTTTGCATATTAAGCTTTTGAACAGTCTGTTGTGCAGTTTGTATCTCAGTGTAAAAATTTGAATCAAATAACATACTTGTGTATAATGAAGCCTTGTTAAAACACAACTATTACATTATTGCTTGAAATGAAACATAAACCTCTCTGCTACGGTGATGTAGGCTTTAATCCTGCATAGGTACTATGTGCATGCTTTGTTTTATTAAAATCTACCAGTAAATCTTTCTGTTGCCCTTTTTTTTTTTTTTTTTTTTTTTTTGTGTGAATATACTGTTGGGTAAAATGTTGTCAAAAATAAAGTCCATTTAAACAGGAGCTTTATTTCTGGCTTTAGGTTGGAATTAATGGGTTGTTCTAGCTAGAGATTTTTCTGAAGTAATGCCCCTCTAAAAATCAGTAGTATTTACTTCAGTTGAACGAACAAGACACTTCTAGACAACTTTCTACTAAGTTGAGCTTTTTATAATACCTTACCTGTGTTAATCTCAGCAATTTCATGTTGGTTTTCCAATTATAACTTAGCAAAGAAACATGCAATACCAGTAGCAAGTGACAGTCCTCTGCAGCGCTGATGGAGAGATGTCTTGATATATCCAAGGCAATCCCCATGGAAATTTGGGATTGTAATAGAACAGAAGAGAGCAACAAAAAATGGATTACATTAAATGAAATTATTTAGAATACCCTTAAGACCGTTAACAGCATTTGAGAGAGAGAAATCTCAAATGTAACAGTGTCTAAAGGGTAACAGTCAGAATAATTTTTTTTTGTATTGAAATTTCATATTAGTATCGCATTATTCACATGTAATGCAAGTTTGTAGAGAAAGCTATGGTGTTCTGGGTAATCTCCAGGAACATAGAAAATGTTAAATGAAATTGTTTTTTTCTTGTGTTGATAGTACCCAATGGGAGCTGTGTATTTATGGTAGTGTAGGAGTTGAAGTCATATTTTTGGAGAATAATATCATCTTGTCTGAAACCAAAACACTCTTTCAAGTGATGTCATGAAAAAGGAACTGTGAAACTTGAAGATTGCTTTTTTTTTTCCCCTCTGATTTTATGAACTTTACTTTAAAGATGAAGTATTTAGTACACTCTGAAGTGAGAGGAAGCCAAGTTTGATTACTTGGAAGCCAAATATTATAAAAAGACACCACCCCTCCTTCTCCATGACCCTTTAAACTGGGTTTTTATTCAGTGAAAATTGTATATTTTTAATAATTCGGAGAACCAGATTGTAACATTTTGAGTTCTAAATTGAAAGATGCTTTTGTCCCAATTGCCAGATTACTAGATAAAAACCCAAGCAAGCCACTTTTCGTAGCATTCAAACCATTTGATCTTCACAGCTATCTAAATATAGGCAGAAGCAACCTCAGCAATTGCATCTGAGACACCCAGAAGTGATGAGAGGGTAAAGGATGAGACAGTAAGTTCAGACTTCCTTTTCAGTTGAGAAAATCATATATGTAATACTTCAAAGCATTTCAGGGTCTATTGAAAAACTGGTGAAAATTAAGTCCTTGCATCCTACTTAATTTCCTGTGTGAGGACTTACATTGCTGTTCTGCAAGGTTACTCTTTACTGGATTGTACTTTGTGTAAAGCACAGAAATAGGGTTTACATATATTGTTAAATACTTGATCACCTTTCTTCCCACACAGCATCAGCCATTGTATTTTAGTTTTGGCATTATATTTTAATTTCTGCTGATGGTACTAAAGAGATATCATTTTCAGGATGAAAAATCCCAAGTAGGTGGTATTTCTTTAATCATTGTCCCAGCAGGGTGTTTGCAGTTTATCTTAATTCTAATGATATTTAAATAGATAAATTTCTGTTGACTGTAAGATAGTCTACATTTCTTTTATTAATTGCAGAGATGTTGATTTTTATTGGTCTAGGTGTATATCAACCTTTTTTGTAGGTGGAGTCAGTAGATACATTCTCCCATCACCCAGAAAAGCCCATTTCAAAAACTCTTGTTTCAGTCTGTGAAAGAAGACAAGCATGTGCATATGAAGGGAAAGAATCTTGCTTCAAAACCAGGAGACATTTGTCAGTCCTTGGATTTTGGGCTTTGGCATTATCAATGTCACTGGAACTAGGAGAAAGGTTGTTATTAAATACTGACCTCACTCACAGTGAAGCCTGTACTCAAACTCGTTTTTCACTATCAGCAGTTGAAGTCCTATTGCAAGAGAACCTACAGAGAAACATTCCCATCAGCCAGGCACAAGATAAAGGAGGAAGTGCCAAAGAGGGAATGTAGATAAGAATATTCCGCTGATGTCTCCTCACCTCCTTAGAAGTCACCTGTAAAATTGGGGTCTCAGAGCTTCAGAGCTGTGATGGTGAAGGGAAAAAGAGGCAGCAACACCTGAGAAGCAGTGAAAATAAGTAAGAACAGGGATGACACATGAGCAGCCTAGGAGAGCTTCAGAAGTTGTCTGGGATCCCTGAACTCAACCCTCAATGGTCAGCTGCTGGTGCAGTCATTGGCCAAAGACACCACTTCACTTCAGGCATAGGAAAGAGTAGGGGAAAAATTGGCTACCTGGGAAGAGTAGTAAACATATTCCTAGCTCTGAAATCAAAGGATTTTAAGTCTCTGGATGGGGGGAGGCAGGGAAAAGTTGGCTTTACTGCCAAGAGATTTGATAGATCAGGCTGCCTCTTATCAGCAATAGCAGCTTTGTGACTTGTTTAATGAGAAAAGAGTCTTTCCAAAGAAACTGGCTGCCACTTGAGCAATTTTCTGCAGGTCCCTAGCAGTTCTGAAAGTTCATGGATTATGAAAACTGGTAAGGTCTGAACACACAGTACAAAACATAAATTTGACGTATTTTAAAGGGCTGTCATGATTTATTTTTTTCTCTGTTTTCTTACAGTGGAGTGACACAGCATTAAATCTTATTTTAGCGGTCTGGAATGCAAGAAAGTACTTGTCAGCATTATTTGTTTCTTTTTACTGTGTGCACCATATGTTTTAGAAACACATTGTTTAGGAATAGGGGGGATTTGTGAATATTAAAAGCTTAAGCTTTTTAAAATTTATTTTATTTTAAGAAAAGGGTTGTTAGCACCTGATAGCAACACCTGAGCAGAAGTGTAGCAGGACAGGAAGGGGAAAGAACCTGCTACAGTAAATTAGCAAAGAGGAAAGTCTCTGCTTATCCATTTGTCAGTTCAAAGGTTGTAAAAGAGGAACTAGAGCAACACTGAGGCTTGGCCAAATTCAAGTGGTGTGACCTCTAACTGTACAAATAGGTCTGAATATAAAATTCAGAGGTTTTAATAAACAATGCCATCACCATATACATACTAATTTGTATGCAAAGATACAAAACTTTTATAGAAAGTTGTGTGTGCAGTTGGCAAAAACTGGGTGAATATATATCTGTGTTCTCATGTCCTATGCCAATTGATATTTCTCTTCTACCAAACGATTTTCTTCTACTGTTTTTATACAGGTTTTTTTATTCAACCTATTTGCATATAAATGTATTTTTGTATGATTCCTGCTCTTATGAAACTAATATCTAAAACTTTAGAGGTTTTTGTCCCACTTTTATGGAAAAGTGGAAAAAAAAATAGGTATTAATTATGTGGGTGAAATTGTGTGTAAGAGTTAACCCTGACTGTGCAGCATATTCAGTCCCTTTTCAAATCATCAAAAGGCAGTTTCCTGCAATTTTTGTGGCAGGAGCAATTTTAAAACTCTCCCATCATGGAGTGGTGGTACCTGCTTTACGAGATGGGGGTCTAGCATACAGAGATTTTCTTTCCTGTGAAAGTAAAACCAGAAACAAAATGCATTTCTTTGTCTTTAGAGGAGATTAAGTATCAGAAAAATCAACAGTTAACATAGTGAAAATGTGTAAGATGACATGCAGTTAACTGCAAGGATTTAGTTCTCAATATTGGCAAACATGTTAGGCACTTTGTACAACTATTAACTCATGTATACTTGCTCCCCTTATGTGTGATTCTTATGTAAATATGGGTTTGGGTTTTTTTTTTTTTTTGTTATTGGAATACTAAGGAACAGCAGCAATAAGTGGGACAATGTACGTGGCCATGACCAGTACAGGATATCTGGTAGAGAAGATGAATGGGATGCAGGAGAGATTCGGTTTCTGTAATGGAATAATTTAAGGAATTCTAAAAGCAAGTAAGAATTGCAAGATGGAGTCCATATCTTAGTTCTGTTTGTACAGTGTAATGTGGTAGAGCTGCTTGAAGGATGGCCAAACAGATTCACAAGAAAACATCAAGAAAAAAACATTTTGACATGTTTTTGAAAAATTTCTATCAGTCTAATTAGGGAGCTGTGGAAATATGACCATTGTATTTCAGAATCTAGTGATTTAGAACTGCAAGAATGCAAGAGCAGAGTTTTCATCTTTGGCACTATTCTGCAAAAATAGATTGTCTTATTCTGTTGTGTACTTGGTAATGACAAGAACAGTGCCCTGTCAGAACAACTTTTTACAGAAGTGGAATGAAAGCCTTAAAGTAGAAATTCAAGCCCTATATATATAGTCAAGGATTTGCTGATGATTCTGGTGAATTGTGCTTTCCTGCAGCCTGCATGCCCTTATCGGTCTTCTGAAGTGGGGAACTTGGTGTGCCACTGGTTCTTGTGGATAGATTCAGAAGGTCTCACTTTTATACGTTTCAACTTGGGCAAATGCTCTGTGCTGCTTTATTAATAAGAAGAGAGAAACAGATTTGCAAGAGGCACTGTGCTTCGTTATAGGGTAAGCGATAAAAATAGTTTTATCCTAACTTCAGGCTTCTTTAGTTATTCAGTTACAGACAACAGTGTGTGTTTTCCTGAGGAAAAGGTCAGTGAGATAAAGATATGACTTATATGCCTGATTTTGAAGGAGTGCTTTGTATCAAAGGAACAATTTGTTACTGTATAAAATTTACTACCTCACTGGTGCTAAGGCCAACATTAGCACATGGAAAACCTTTATAGAATTGTGAAGTTTCAAAGTTTTTATTGTCTGTTTTTATCTACATTATGCAATTAAATTCTGACATGCAGGGATGGTGCATTTTTCTGTAGAAATCTTGGATAATACCTAGTAGAGCGAGAACAAGGTTTCTTTGTATGTGTCTGATCCAAGTGGCCACAATAGGGACACCTCTGAAGATCTCTTTAATTGTGCTCCTTCTTGGCAGGAAAAATGCAGAAGATTGAGTGAAACAGATCCTTGAATAGTTGCTGTTGTGTTTCTGTCTTGGAGCTCTTCGCCTTCTCAAAGATGTTCTCTTGCATTCACTGCACCTAGGCTGTTTCTTGAGGTGTCACGCTTGTCAGCAATAACATAGGGCAAAGATATATGTGAGGGAAAACATGGGCAAATGACACTGCTGTAGAGCTGCTGAACAAATTTTCTTGTCATTCACTTGGATGTGTATGTGCTTATACATGCACTGCCTTCCCATTTACTTCAAGGTCTGATGCCCTTATTGCAGACCTTAAGTTGTTCTGCATACATCAGACCATTATGCTTGCAGTACCCCTGCACATTATTGTCATTCTGACTTTGCAGATGGATGTAATCTGGATTTCCTGAATGTGTTTTGTCCTAGGGTGTGTATGAAGTCTGTAGCTAAAAGGGGAGATTAAAAAAGTAGCTGCCTGCATCCTACTTTTGTACTTCCCCCATTTAGTATGAATAGCTGGGTTTTCCCAAATAATTATACTGTATGCATGATGCTACTGTTTGCCATCTAAGAATACGTCAACGAAAAAAATAATAACAAAAATAATAGTGTATTATAATTTGCTCTGCCTTACATGTAGTCAGACCCAACACCCATGCTGGAGCAGGGGATGGATTCCTCCCTCTGAAGACAAAGCAGTGGCAGAAAAAAAGGTGATGAACTGACTGTAATCCCCATTCCCTCTCCCTGAGCTGCTGAGAGGAAGGAGATAGAAAATCAGAGATATAGGTAAGCCTGAGAAGTGGGAAGGAGTTTTTTAAAGGTTTGTTTTTCTTCTCATTATCCTACTCTGAGCTTGGCTGGTGATAAATTCAGTTAATTTCCCCAGCTTTTGCCTGTGGTGGTTCCTGGTGACTGATCTCTCCCTGTCCTTATCTCAACGCTTAGGGTTCCATTACAGTCTCTCTCTCCTGTCCAGTAATAGGGAGAGGAGTGATAGAGTGACTTCAGTGGGCACCTCACAACTAGACAGGGGCAAAGCACTGTGCAGGTTCTTTCAACACTTGTCCTACTTCTGAGTTTTGTACCATGGGTATGCTCTGACCTGTCTGCCACAGCTTATTTTGATGCAGGGTTTCTGTTATTTTATAGCAGCACAACCTTAGCAGAAAACTGTGCCTGAAACAGCCCAAAGATGTCAGCTGGGAACCTTCTGCATGCTTCCCTAGAGCATATATTTGCTGTCAAATGTGACAACTCAAAGAGACCATGCTGCTCAGCCCTTTTTCCTCACTCCCTGATTCAGTTGAATGCTTTCACAGGGCAGGATGTCCCATCCCCAACACTTAGGGCTAAGGCATAATATTGTCTCTGCCTGTTTGTCCCTGTGCCAGAACTTTGTCTTGACAGTCTGTATTTCTGCTTTATGAAGAGAGCTTCAAGACTTCCCAGCAAAGATCAAGAGTTTCCAATTACATGGCATGAAGTCCCTAGAGGAGAGTGTGGACCCATCCTGAATGTGGTGGATATATCTGAAAGTGTGCAAGGTTAGGTTTCTCCTCAGGACACAGTGTGGCACATGGGTCAGAGATTACAGTCAGCAGTGCTTACTTGCCTCTTCAACAGGCTGGCTTTGTCTGAACTGAGAGATTTAGGCCGAAAGGCAAGGTCAGCTTGGGTCAGAGCCTGGAGAAAGAAGACAGGCAGATCTCTCCATCTAGAAGGGCTGTTAGATACACAGAGAGATGTAACAGCTGACTTGGAGGAAAAGATTATGTGGAGCACAAAAAGGGAAGCCTCAAAGAAACAGAACTGTAGCCAGACTATCCTTGTGGATTCACAATCCTGGTAATTGTCTTCAGGTCTGGAGGTCTTAGATCCTCTCTGTGGATAAAGTTGTCTTGGAAGGTGTTTCCAGGCAGGTGTGTCCAGCATTGGCTCTGATGTATGTCTGTGCTTGGTACAGCAGTCACTTGGGCCATGTCCAAACCTGTCAGACTTCACTTCCTTCCAGCAAGCTTTGTCCAGTATCAAATTCAGCTGCTGAGTGACAAGCAGATGAGATGCTGGTGAAGTAGCAGCTGTTTATATGCAGGGTGGCAGTTGATGCTGTCTTTGGATGGGAGTCACATATAAAACAGATTTGGATCCACTGTTGATATTATTCTCTGTCACTTACAATATCTGGTGAAAGTTGAAAAGAAATATTTTTATATGAAAAACAGAGGAAACTGTGCATGAATAGACTGTATTTGTCCTTTCCAAATTCTCTTTTCTTTGTTTAGTGTGGGGTGATATTTTTAAAGTATTCCAGGCACGACTCTGTGAGGGTAATTTGGAGAGCTCCTTAAGATTAGACACTGGATGGATGGACAGAGACCTTAGCTTGAAAGAAGCTGTTGGGAGCCCTGTATCAAGGTATGATAGCTACAGGTCAGAGGGGGGTTCATCTGCTTTCAAGGTGGATTTTTAGAAATTCCTCACTTCTGCTATAGTGGTATATACCCATCCATCCATGTGTTGTCTCTGTTTTCTTTCCTCAAGTCCTGCAAATCTGATCACTTTTTCCCTTTTTTTGTGCCTTGAAGCTGTTTTGAATCTTTCCACCAAAGCTTCTCTATTGTAACAATGTTGAACTGAAGTGTCTGAAGAGAAGCACTATTGTAAGAGCCATTTGTTACATTCTATGTCTCATTCTAACTATTGTTATTCTAACATTGTGGTAAATTCTTCCTCTCCCATGTTAAGCACATGCAACATTAAATAGAAAAAAAGTTAAATTTATTTCTTTTGTGGCTTGAGACTACATGTTCGGGGCTTTTTTAGTGCTGATATTCTCCACTGGTATTTTTTTCAGAAGTTGGAATAGCATGAAAGTATACTGCAAAGGAAATATGCTTGGATGGGTGTGCCTTTCAGGACAAAATGAGAGAAACTGCCATGGGCGTGTACAATGCCTGACTATCCTCTGACAGTGGAATTAGTTAATTTGTCTGGTAGAACACCACTTGGATAGGGTTCTGCCTTTAAGCAGTGTGTCATTTATCCCAATAATAATAGCTGTAGTTTGGTAACTGTAGCCTCATTAAATATAAGTAATAATTTTGTACATACATTCCATAGGAAGAATAAAAACAATGTCGTGCTAATGCAACAAGTGTGTGGGTAGCTTCATTGAGTTTTTAAAAACAAAAAGAAGATCTAGAAATTTGATGATAAATTGAAAATCAAGAGCTGTAATAATATGCATCTGTGAACAAGAGTTTGGTCAAAGAGGCAAGCAAAGGTGTGTCAGAATAATTCAGATAGCTCAGTGCCATATGATTCTGAAAGAGGAGAAGACAAGTTCATGTCTTGAAACTATACCTAAGGGATTTTTGGAAAAATCAGTTGTGGCACAGGTGTGGAAAGGAGAAAGCAAGATGTCTAGTAGGAGGAGGTAGATGTACAAACATGCATTGAAGTGATATAGGCTAAGATAGATGATCCTTTCCAATGAGAAGTTAGAGAACTATGAAGTATCATATTACAGACATTATATGACAAATGTATTTTCTGACTAGGGCAGTTACCTGTTAATCTTAACCTGATGCAACTGAGCCCAAAGTCAAGAAATCTTTATCATGTGGCCGTACAGACAAGTTTATGTGACTTATTCTGACCATTTTCTGTCATTACTTTTCCTGTCTGGATTCCTGCTAAGCTTAAAGGCATGAAAATAAGGACTGAAAAATTGCTTCAGATTTTCCTATTGACTTTGGGTTTATAAAGCCCTATTCCTGATCTTACCAAGAAGTGACAGTCTTAAAATCTACCTATTTCATTCCTAAACTTCCTCAGAAAGAAGAAACTACGTTCCAATATCTGTCTAATCTAATGAAAATTTACAGAGATATGTCTGAACTCCAAGCTGCCTCATCTCTTTGATTTGAATGTAACTATAAGAATAAAGCAGTTGGAGTTTGATGTTGCATTAATTTTGAGATAATGAAAACCAGTAGCAGTATGAAGGTGCCAGATGCAGATACTAACACTGGAAGTCACTCATATCCTACAGTTTGGATATGCATTCACACTCATGATCAGTGTACTTGTGGGCCTCTCTTCTGAGCACTGTGAAAATGACAACATACATATGGAGCATTCCTTGATCTGTTTTCCATCTTGCATTCCATGCTACTGTGGGATGTAAGATGGAAAACAAGCTGAGAATATGGAGTTTAAAACTGAGAAATGGTTACATGCGCTTACGTTACTTAACCATGGCTTTGGCAGAAAGTCACACAGCATAGATACTGAAGAAACATAGTGTTAGATGGTGATGGAAAGAAACAACATAATATGTTTAATATTTCAGTACAGAGTCTTTTGATTGTTAGTTTCTCGGGAGATTGGTTAATTGCGTGTTTATCTTCTGTGTAATTTGTTACTAAATAAGCTTTTAAAAGCATAATTCTGGGAAGGAGCCAGTCTGAATCTGATCCATGCTGACAGAATAAGCCTACTGCAGTTATGCATTAATGCCAGCCTTCTTTGCTGTGCTTTAATGGAATTGTGTAAAATAGCTTGGATGGAATCCAAAGAGGAATAAATTTTACCAAGAGTTGTTAAGTCTTTTTCTGGGGTTTCGAACAGCTTATAATGGGGAAAGGGATGGGAAGCAGTTTTATCCATACTGACTAATTAGTAAAATTATTATAATTACTCTGCATGCATGTAGCAATTCTGAAAGAAGCTTTGTGGATTAGCTAGGAGAGCAGGTTTTTGAAGTTAGACGCAGCAATGCCTTATACTCCTTCCAGTTTCAAGACTTGATTAATCTTTCTTCCGGTCAAGTGATCTGGCCTGGATTGAAGGAGTTTAAATGGCAAGGGTGACACTTGGCTTGACCATAAAGTGACTTATTTGGGCTTTAAAGCCTCTCCAGTCAAACTCAAATCCAGCCAAACCCCCCATGATTGTATGATATCAAGAGTCAAAAAACTGATAAGGCTGTGATAGCCCACACAAACACTTAGATAAGCTAACTATGCATTGAAGGCATTACTATGGATCTGCTATCATTTTTTGATGTGTCTCTGCCTTTATGACACATCAAATGTAATAATAGTTTCTGTAGATGACACAAAAAAGCATGAAAATTCCATGGGCCATAACATGAGATATAGTAGCCTAATCAGATAAGATGCAGGAATACTGTATTTAATTTTTTAGTATGTTCTCTGAAGTCTTGTTTTACAGTATATTCCTAGTTGAGTACATGGAAGAGAGGCTGCTGTGTAATCAAAGTAGTGTACATGTTTCCTTAACTAGGTCTCAATCATTCCAAACTTCAAAAGCTCAATAATTCTTGCAATTTAATTTTTCTATTTTGTAGCTGATAGCCCAATAAGAGTGGGGTTTTTTTTTCCAGCTGGCACTTGCCCAATTCCAAAAAAACAGATAGTTAGAATGATACTTTCAAATGCAGTGTATAAAAGTATACAGCTGAGTGTTTCCCCTTTTTTTTTTTTCTCCAAAGTATATAATTTTCTGCATTTTATTGCATAGATTTTCTCTGTCTCTTGAATCACTTTTAAAAGTGTGTCTTAGAAAGACAAAGTGAAAATATTTCCTTTATGGGAGATTTATATACTTTAGATGGAAAAACCAAAAGCAAATATAGCTTTCTTCCAGTGTCTCTGAGTGCATACCATCTCCCAAGTGGTAAAGTTTGGCAGGCAGGGGAATGGAGAAAACAGCAATAATAATCTTAAAACATTTTGAGTAACTTTTTAAAGATATTGTTTAAAAAAAGACATCCTAGCCAGCTGACAAAATTTACAGTTTGGTGAAATTTCTAGTATGAGCATCTTGGTGTAAAATGTTAAATTGCATATATTTTATTTCCATGAGAGTTGTGTGCTGCACTTGGTCTCCTTCCTCCTCCCTCTGCCCTCATATTGTGGGCGGTGTGAGGGAAAGGGACACTTGCAGAGGCAGAGGATGGTGTTGGCATGTTCTTCCCTGAGCCACTACTGGCTGGATTAAACTCTTGGAGCTCTGTAGCTAACTGCTGCTGCTCTCTTTTCTGCCTTCTCATGTTTTCTCTAAAGCTGCTGAGCATAAAGACATCTGCAAAAGTGCATAAGCAGCTTTACTTTTCAAACTATATTAGTTTCTTCCAGCTTTACGCCTTATCAAGTTTCTCTTGATTTGAATCTGTTTGTACAGGCTGAAAATGGAGACTTGTCAAATACCTTCCACAAAAGTATGCTGTTAGTGGGATAAGGAAGGAAATGTGATGAACAGAACATTCTTTAGTCAAAGTTTGCATTGGCCTGTGTGAAATCACACATTGGTCTCATTTGGTCTGTTTCTAGTTTTGTTACTGTCGTCAGTACAGTGGCCACAGAAGGAACTGTGCAGAGAATGGAGGGATCTATTCCTTGCAGGAAGTGGATATTTACAGGACAGAGTTATGGGCTGTGACACACTGGTACACATCAAAATGCAGTTCATACAGCCACTTATTAATGCTATTTATTGCTGTGTGGGGATACTGACTTGGGATCTTAGCTGGATACTTCTAGAAAGGACGGATACAAATGGTACAGATAATTTCTGGCTTGTTAAGTTGACACTGTCCAATTTAGAACTGCAATTTTTTTCACTGTGATAAGACAATGAAAATAATATTTCCTTTTTTAAGCCAAGATCTGTAACGCATGGCTGGAATGAAGAAACTGGGAGATGGGCAAAAATATTCCTGGATGTTTGAGGTTTGCAGATATTTCAAAATTATCTGTTTCAGTGGAGATTCAAGTCACCAGTCTGGTTGCTAGTGATCTGTGAAATTGAGTGGCATTTAGTACTTGTCAGTTAGACAAGCTGTCAAACACCTCATCTCAAAGTCATTACCACTTTTTTGTTCCTTTATGGTATTTTCCAGTGTTCTGTTCTAGTCTCTAATATCAGTCCTGATTGGTTTTCTTGGGTTTTTTGAGAGTTTTTTTTTGAACTGCAGGCATGGAGTATCTGTCTAATTACTAGAATTTCATAAATAGGCCTTACAAGTCAATGTTAATCTTTACTGAAAAGAATTGGTTGGCTATTTCAAGAATATTCCTTACACAAGACCCCTCTAAGTAGTTTTTTCACAAGAACGGTTTAGGTTTAATAGTATAACAAATGGAAAAATACAGTTTAAGGGATAGATGATTTTAAAAATACCTGTATTTCATTTTTGTTGCCAAAATCTAGTTTTCTGTCAAAGTGTTTCTTTTGGTAAGCCTCTGGTGTGGTAGAGCATTTTGATTGCAATGTCAATTTACTTGGGGCTGACATGATTGATAAGTTTAAATTTTTCTGTGTTAAACAAGTTTTCCCTTTTATTAGCATAATGAGATGTGGAATGAAATTGCTCCCGAAATTGAGAGCAGAAGAATGAGATTAGTGGATTTTTGGGTAATAGAGAGGACATTTGAGTTAAATTAATCTGCTGGGTTCTATATACTTAAAGAAATTACTATGAAGAGCTGCCTGAAGAAATCTTTGACTTGATTCTCCCCAGTGCAGTTGAGAATAAGACCTGTTCTCAAGAACATCTTCAGGGAAAATGTGAAAATTGGAAGTAAGTTCAAGCATACTCCAAGGATTAAATATGAGAAAGTCGATTTTCTACACAAAGCAGTGATATGTTTTATTGGGTTGCATTTCTCCTTGTGTGGTGGTAAACAATCTCACTGATAAATTGCAAAGTAGTGGAAAGTGCCTTTAATTTCAAGCTAGTACATGCTTTTGTTAGATTAAATGGTCAGCTCAAGTGCATTACTGAATCAAGGCCTGTATGATGTCTTGTGTACTGACTGTACAGAAAAAATATTAAAGGTGCTGCAAAATCCACTATATAGCTCATCTGTCACCTTGAAAAGGTCATTCACTTTAAATTGCGACTCACTCAGTTGCAACTGAGACAGGAGCAGAGCCTGTGAGGAGGCTTGAAAAGCTCAAGAAAGGAAATACCTATTGTCATTATTTAAAATTGATGCTAATAATTCTAATGCAATTAAAGCGAGTTGAACTGTTTCAGTGATGTCCAGGCTAGAGTCCCTTGGCATGCTACACTCATTTCTGTGCATTCTTCAGCTGCTTTCCTCCTGTGGCAGCTACAGTGTAGTTAACGTGGTGAAGAGTTCCAGCCTGAGTTAGTTCTGAGGAGATGTGCTTCAAGCTCTGCGCTGAGGGGCTGGTGCATTCAGTAAAGGCACATTGTAGCCAGGAAAAAGCCCCTGCAGCTGTGGGCAATTTGTACTGAGAAACTTCCCAAAGTTGTTCATGTTTTTCCTTTGTACTAAGATCAGAAGAGTTGTTGCTCACATTCCTAAAACAGGAGTAGATGTGGAGTCGTTCACTACTGTTAAGTAACTGAATCAGAACTTGAGCTCTGTTTTACTTAGGGCTTTAAACTGGATGTAAAAAATCCTGTCCCAGGCTTGCTTAACTGTGGTGGTGTGTTTTTAGCTTTTCTATGTTTTTAGTGATTGTTTAGTGTTGTATAATGGTTTGCTCTATGTACCCCTGCCCCAAAACTCACTTTGGTCTTTTCCTGAAGTTTGTAGTGTCAGTCAAAGCTCCCACCCCCTGCAACCCTGTCACTCACCCCAAACACTTTTCCCCTTTTTTGAGAAACT
>VZSR01001854.1:3960-14846 GCA_013398615.1 Brachypodius melanocephalos | reverse complement strand
AGAGCTACCTGGGGAGAGAAGCTCAAGTGCACAAATGGACTTATTCCAAATGGTGTTTTTCAGGAGAACTAGATTTGTTTGGCATTGTTTGGTAGGAAATCTGCATTACTTGGCTTTCTCAAAATTAAGGAAAAATAAAAAGTGGGATGTGACAAAAACCTAGCCCCCTAAACATCACTGTTCTGGTAATCTTTACTAGATTGTTTTGATATAAGGCCTCCTGACACAGAGACTTGACTATTTGCAATATAGGAAATGCTGCAATCCCAAGTTTTTTATGTAATTATTTTTATTCTAAACTAAATAAGTGCATTTTGAGTCACCTATTTGTCTAATTTCTAAATCTGAATAGAATAAAGCTAATTAAAGCTGCTCATTTAGGGTTTTCTGCTTAGTCCTTGAAAGAGAAAATACTGAAACAAGAGTTTGAACATCAAATCTTTACCCATTAATTGTACTTAAATTTCATTAAATTATGTAAAGCAATTTTAAAACTTGGCAATGAATGTGCTGAATCACTCTTTTGTGTGCACATTTTTCTGTAGACTCTTAGGAGTGTGAGCACTGTTTATATATGATACTTTATTTTGTTTTCTTTATGACCAGGATATATCAAAATAACCTGACATCTGCTAAAAGGCTGCAATCTTCACTTTCCTACAAATATGTTTTCTTCTTTGAACAAAAAACCCCACCATGTTTCTGTTTGGTAAGCAGCAGGAAATTCAAAACCAGAAAATAAATGAATTTATATGCTGAGCAATGGTATTTTCCTTTAGAATTACTATTTCTTTTCTGCCCATTTTCTTTGACTTCTTTAAGCCTAAAACTTCCCCCAGTGTGTTAGAGGACTATAATGTTGTACTTCCAATCTATATTGCAAACATATTTTTCCTTACTGTGAAATTTGCTGGTCAGTGCAAGAAGGGATACAGCAAAGAGATTGCTGTTGCATGGAAAATAAAATTATGCAGTGTATGTGCCTAACACACATCTTGGGCAAGATATGTATGTTAAAGAAAAGGGTCTGACCCCATGAATTTTTACCAGGTTAAACTTCAGGGATGTTTGATGTGAGGTTAACTACCAAGGTTTTAATCTCTCTTAAGGAGGAAGCTGAATGTTGCCCTGAGTCTGGAAATCTTTCTGTCCTTTCCTCTCTTTTCTGTCTATTTAATTCTTTCTCTTTTCCCTTTCCTTTCTATAATCAATAATAATCTGTAATAATTTCCCTCTGCTCTTTTCTTTTGTGAACCTGTTTATGGAGTCCAAATTTTCCTTTGCTCTCATTTGTCTCTGCGAGAGGGGAAAGAAAGCCGGTTTGTCCTATTGCAAGACCTGGTGTAATTCCCTTCAGATTTGCAAATTGTTCTGGTTATTTTAGTGTTAATAAGAAGCAAAGAACATATGCCATGTAGCACAAAACTCTCTAGCTGTGGATCTAAAATGTAGTGGTAAAATTTAGCTCTTCTCTCTTCATTAGCAGATGTTTTACTGGTTTGGGTTGTCTGGGCAAGACCTTTGTCCTTGAAAGGATGTTTAGAAATGCTCCATAATTATTATTTTTTAAAAATGCATTTCCCCCCTATAATTGCTAAAGCTATTTTCATGTGAATCAATCAGAAAATTAGGACCTTTAAAGGTATATTTTTTGACCTTATAGAGAAGCAATGAATAATACAGCCTTTAGAACAACACTGGAAAGTGTCTTCTTAAGAATATTCTGAGTCAGTCACTGAATCTAGCATTTTCTGGTCTTAAAATTAGAGTGGCTTTCATAATTAAAATAAAATGTGGATGGATCTTTACAATTTTTCACCAAAGTAAACTATCATACACAATAAAGAAAGAAGTTACCAATGGGAGAATGTTTCACAGAACATATGGTCTCTTGCTCTTGATCCTCAAAGGAAGAACATTATCCAAAACCAAGCATGATTAATGATTCTGCTGGACCCTAAATTTTGTATCACAGTATACTCTTCTTCACCTACTGCTTTTTGTGTGTTCCATGGATTTCAAGAGTTAACTGACCATGGCATGGCCTCTCTATATCCACTGTGTCCAACTTGCTTTTCTTTAAAGATGTTTGACTGTGACTCCAGAGACTCGATGGAATTATGCTTAAAATGTATTTTGTTTTGGACTTTGCTGCTTCTCTTTCATAGAGAGTCATATAGACATAGAGAGTTCATGGGTCCAAAAGCTTGTCTTTCCCTTTCTAATATGCTACCTAAACAAACAAACAAATATTAACCAAGTGAAAACCAACCACACACACTATACTACTTCTACTTGCAAATCTAATCTTTCAGAAAAAAAAAAAACAAACCAAAAACCACTTCAGTGGATTAACTTGTAGTTTTTTTTGTTTGTTTTTTTTTCCCACTCTGTGGTTCTATAAGTTTAGAAGAAAGGGAGTGAATATTTTTGTTATATTTGTTGAAACAAATATGCTCTGACACTGGACCGATGACTGAATTATGTGTTAAATTTAGAAACTGAGCCTTCATTCTCTGTGTCAGTGAGTATACTTAAGAAGAAAAATATTTCTGGTATTTAATAGTGTTTGGAAGAAATATACCTTTCATAAATCAAGTTTCATAAGTCAAGTTTCAGGAAGTTCTCCCCTATTATCAGGGATATTTTAAACATCAGCTACTCAAAATTAACTTTGGCATTTAAGTGCTGGATGACTTTGTTAAAACTAGGAATAAGAGACATTTTAAAGTCATACAGGTTATGAGGGCAACTGAAAGCTCTCTTACTAAAGGTTTTAGGAAATTGTAGCTAAATCAGGAGATGAAATGCAAAACCTGAGGAAAGCCTGTTGTTCACCACACACCTGTCACAGGTAGAAGAAATTTCAACCCTGTGGAAAAAAATTAATGAAATGCATTGGTTTAAAATAATTAATCTGCAAATATTCACTTTGTTTTTACACATAATCTTGTGCAAATGGCTACTTTGCCTTTATTATCTCAACTTAGTTTGAAAATATTGTTATAAAAATAAATGAAAAAATTTAACAGGGGAATTTAATGGAAGTAATTTTTGAAGATGAGACTGTGTTTGTATCACTACTGAACAAAAGATGTAGTAGATGGTATACCTTTTGGGTCTGGTCCTTGGATGAACAATTTCCAGCAACACTTGCACTTGATGATCCAAGAGGTCTTTTAAGATGTTAAAGATTCTATGACTATGTCTTCCTTTTGAAGACAAAATCTTGCAAAATCAAAATCCATGCAAGTATCCTTCCTTTCTGGGAATTTTTTAGAAAACAACCTGCACACTATGTTCTAAGAAAAGAGGTATTTTGTTTTGATTTTTAATGCTGATTTGTTGTTTTGGAGGTGTTTTGTTTTTTTTTTCAAGACCGCTGTAGGACTTCCCTGGTATAGGGAACAAAAAAACCCCAATGGTCTCCCTCCTGTGTAACATATCTGATATTTGTGTCTTAGTAATGATCATGAAAGTTATGTCACTTTGAGTAAGCTGCTCTGTTGTTTGAAGGTATCATGTCCTGATGCCAGCTCATTTTTCACCAAATTGAGGCAACAATTAGCAATGTGTATATTGTCATGACTTGTTTTGTGCAGATAAAATGAGTATTCTGATGTTCACAGTTTGCGTATGGGATGGATTTGTAAATGTCTGTATGCATCATTATGTGAATTCACAACAGTGGAGAAACCCTAGAATGCAGCTCATTATTATAGATTAGATGGTAAAGACCAATTTTATTGTCATTTTAAAGCAATATTTTATCAAAAATATGTGATAGTTGGGCTGTTTTACTTGCATTTGTGTTGTTTTTACCTCTCATTTTAGAAACATTATTTTCTAGTGACATTCATGATAAGCTAATAAATTTAGAGTCTATGTATCATAAAACTGTAGTTTTCATAGGGGAGCCTTTTGAAACTGCTGGTAAAAGCAGTTGATGGCACTCAACATGTGAAAGAGAATGCACAGGTACAATGGGGGTGGCCAGGATCCTGTGCAATCCCTGTGTGAAGGAAAGTGACTCCTTTGGAGACCAGCTCACAAAACAGAATTACTTAAATGATGGTACTATACACAAGACAAACGGGATAAACATTTATCCCTAAAAGCACTGCTTTGTGATCAGATCTTTTGTTGCTGAACCTTGCATTAGGTCTGTGAACTGTTTTCCTGAGTCTTCCTGTGCCTTGCTTGGAGGTGAATTGCTGTGAACACAAGAAACCTGTCAAGTTGCTGAGTAGTTTAAGTAGTTCTCTGACCAAAAAGAAAAATAATCCAAGTGAACCTAGCAGTTTTTTCTTCCTACCATTACAATAATACTGATACTTTAAAGATCAGTAATTCTCATGAGCTGCTTTGGACCAAAACATTGTGGGAGCTGGTTCTTTGATGTCCAGACTTGGTGAATAGGATCCATAGCAAAGATGTTCTTGAGATCTCCTCTCTTGAAAGGTCTATGAGAATCAAAGAAATGTAAACCAAAGGATAGTTGCCTGACTAGGAGGAAAGATTGGTTAAAAATACTGGAACAGTAACAGAATTTTAAAAAAATAAATCAAACTTTCATGACCTTGTTACTCTGCCATTATAGGAAGATGTGTTGACGCTTCTTGACAATTACCCCTGGCTAGGTCTGCCGGCACACAGGTGTGCATCCTGCCATTTGCACTGCAGATTTGCAGGAAAGGCAGTATGGCTTCATGCCGGCTTGATTTTCTGCAAGAAACACCCAAGTCATATGGCACTGTTGTCTTTGTGTTGGTTGAAGTATCTTGCCAGAGTCTAGGCCTGCTTGGAAGGTGTGGTACCTCAGCCTGTAATGTATATCCCATATTATGCCTCTATGCAAGGAAGGCACAGGGTGAAGGCCAGGCATGAATTCTGATTTTGGCATCTGCATCTAGAAAGCTTTTTTTATTTCCCCCCCCTCCTCTTTCCTCTCTTCTCCAGCACTAGAAGATACAGTCTACTGATATTTATTACCTTGTGCTCTTGAAGGCCTAGTTTGTGCTTTGTGAACAGATCTGGGATATTGGACAAGCTAATACAAGGATGAATTCACAAATTCTTTCCTCAAGGAAATTGTTATTCTTTCCTATAAGGATTCCACAGAAAAATTTTGATGTGCTTTGTTACCCCATGTGTTACTTTACTCTGCAGTGGTGCCTATGATTTTAGTAACATTTATTTCAACACAGTGAAGAATGGTTTATCAGTTTTATGTTCTTTTCAAGATTGGTTCTGACTAAAAGGGTATGTGTGTCATGGTAATGCTTCAGGATGGACGGAAATCCAAATACACAAAAAAGCAGTGCCAAACAGTTTACAAATATAATAGGAATAAGATGTTGGAAATAAACAGAGTATTTGTGTTCATTCTAATTACTTAGTCCCAGCATTTGGATGAAGATGCCAGGCAGTGGTTTTGATTTTAGGAAAATAAAACCCTTCATCTCTGGAATTCTCTGAGCCGTTAAATGACATCAGGTATGAATATAGCTCTTCTCTAGGATAAAGGCCATCATTGAGGAGCTCGTATTTTTACCACACCAACTTAATTTTAAATACTTGCTGCCTAACTTCTTAATTTGGTCCTGTGAACTTTGATTTGGCTTCATGCTTAGAAGACAACATTAGAATCAAAGTAAATGTAGACATGACAGCTACTGCCCTGTAAGAAGTCAGCCTTGACATTGTAACACCATCAACAATTATAAAAAGCCATGCAATAAGTGTATAGTGGTACAACCCTTTTAAAAAAAGTTTGGCTTACATTTTTACAGATTAAAAGTAGGATTTTAGCACCATCATGAATAAATTTATGGTTTGTGGTGACAGCAAGATACTACTGTTTTTTAATGTAGAGGTGCTTCCATCAACTTTTGTAAGTTAAATATTTGTTGGAAAACAGAAAATAATCATACAGCTAAACTAGAAATTTGCCTAAATTACCTTAGATTTCACTTGATATATTTTCCTTGTGTATTGGTGAAAACATCTATGTAATTATTCTGTGTCTTAAAAGTGGATAAGTCATTTAAATATAATCTACTAGTCAGTAGTCCTGAGACTTTCTCAAAAAAAAATGAATATAAGCAAAACTTCTTTTAAATTGAAAAATGAAAATTAAACATTTTTGCCAGTCAAGGAATGGAGACTCAAATGAAGGAAGAGACTGTGCTTTGGAATAGTTATGGTCCAAACAAAACAGAGAATATGGAATAAATTTCAGGTGATACCACATTTTTCTTAGATATCCAGTTGTGTCTACTCAGGAGGTTTTGTAGGTTACAGGATTTTTTTATGCTCAAGTTGTCTTTGCCATGACATCTCACTATGAGCAATCAAAACTTTTAATATTAATATTTTCTCTATTACTTCTGTATGGGAAATGAGCTTAACAAACCTGAATGGATGAAATGGCTCAGCAACCAGGTATTTTTGTATTTGATGTGGGTTAATGCAGAGACTGAGGCACAGGTGGCTCGGATGTCTCAAACAAGATTGACAGCCAATGTGTTACGCAGAAAGAGAATTCAAGATTTCCATTTTCAGGGATGAATTGTTTAAATTGGTCATGGGATTGCTAAAAAAATTAATGTGTTTATGATAGATAGTAGTGTTTTTTTATTGGTGCAGTTATTCACTGAAAAGGACAGTTTTTTACACAGAACTATAAATCTCTGCTTGAAATGCAGAATTAATATTTTCAACAGCTGACCTTTACTGTGTTTTTCAAGTAGGAAAACCACTAATGTGTAAAAACCTTTATGTTAATAGGCCTGGATCCTTAAAGCAAAACATCAATGTGAGTTAAAAACATTGGTCAAGCCTTTGCATCCCAAATAATGCTCTGGGGTTGGTTGGTTCCCATGGTTACTGAAGAAAGTGCTTGTGTAGCATCCAGCAGAGAACCCCAGGAAGAGGCAACAAGGGAATCATGGTTTTGGAAAGACCAGGCTGTAACAAGCGTGACTGCTGCTAGGAAGATCTCTTACAATCTACCTTCCAATAGTGCTGCTTCTTACTGCTACTGAACCAATTAATAGGTAGTGTCATAATGACACAGGTTAAAATGCCTCTCAGGACAGAGGAGAGTTGATTTAAGAACTGTTTGAAACACCTCGTCATTTGCTATGATTCAGGCAATGGGAATTCGTTTTCAGCCATTATTCACTATAATAACTTCACTATTTTACTTAATGTACCAGACTGATGCCACTGTAACTAAAATGAGACTTTAACTGCAAAGAACAAATAGGGCTTCTTAACTCCCTTTCTGTTTCTGTCCTAGGACAAAATTTATAGAATAAAATGATGAAAGGCAGCGAATTTAACTGCTGAAAATGCAAACCAGATGGATGAATATTAAGTCAAATGGCCAGTGGCTTTTTTTTTTTTTTTTTTTTTTTACAGCTGAGTATTGGTATTAAAGGGCAGCAGAGGAAAGGTTAAGGCCACCAAGATCGTTATGACTGTGCTGTTCTGACAATACAGCTGATATAGCAGAGCTTGACCTGATGAAACATGAGAACAACTTTACCTTAAACTCAGATGTGCCCCCTCCATAATTCAATAAGTGAGGGAAAGCTTCCCTCAGCTCAGAAGCAATGGAAGCACACACCTAAGAGTAAAAGTGCTTGATAGCTTCACTCACAGGAGAATGAAGGCTTTCATTTTGCCTCAACTCAGACTCTAAAAATAATCCCAAAAAATCTACAGAGCCTGAGATGCATGGTTCTGATCCAAACTTTCTCTCAGAACAGGACCCTTTGCAGCCAGCTCTTTTCCTTGGCTGCTGCTTCCCAGGACCAATGCACTTGCAGATCTTTTTCTTCTGTACCTTAATAGTACCCACAAATTTTCTGCTGGAAAATATGTTTTTGAAGCTCCCACTAAGAACTGTCAGGCCCTTGCTGGGACTTTCCCTTGCTGTCTATATTGACTCTACCCCTGATATTTCTAATAAATCCCCCAAAGGCACCAAAACATTTGCCTGAGGCCATGTTTACCAGTGGCTGTCTTAAAAATTTAAATGTCTTCCACTTTTTAAAAAGTTTATTTTTTTTTTTTTAAATTTGATCTTCTAGTTGTAATAGTAAGCCTTACACAAAATGACACGGGTAGAGTTACTTTTATAGTTGTAGTCACCAGGGTAATCATTTAGAACACTTCAGTGAAATGTTATATTGTTAAATCAATTTTAAATTGTGGTTTTTTATTCACTGTTTTTTTTTCGAGAAGCCATAGTAAACGTCTTTTTAAAATTAGAAATGTGCATCTCTGGAAACAAAATGAGTTAGGATATGGATAAATATGCATTTAAAGCTACACTGGCTGTAACATTGAACATCAGTAGTGTGGGGTGTAAAACCGAAATTTTCATTTTTTTTTTCTAGTGCAGAAGTATTACCTTCATGACATTTGAATCTAGCACTAAATTTACCTACTAACAAAGTACTTTATTCCCCTCTCCCCTCCTGCCTATCACAAATAGAGTATGATCTTCATTTCTATATCCAAGATGAAAATACTCCCATTTTTGCAGTTGCAATTTCTGGCGTGTTATTCTAACTTTGAGTCTGGATTTACTCTACTATATGATTTGGGCTTTTAATGTAATGAAGATTTCTTAGACTATGTATGTTGCTATCTTAATCGCTTTTTCAGAGGAGGGGGAAGGGACTGGATAAAATTCGTGGTTTTTTAAAAGTAGACAAAATCTTGCTTGCATTGTAGTGATTTTAACTTACTCTTAGTAAATATTTTATGTAGAATTAAATCACTATCAAGATCCTCATGTGTATGAGAGCTTTAATTATCCCTATGTTGTGTGTCAAACTATTTCTTTTACGAATACATCTTGAGTACCACTATGGGAGGGAAAGAAGCTGGTTTCAAAATGAAATTAAAATTAGTAATGAACCTCTTGGAATGATGCAGACTTAATCCAAATGAGTTCTAATACATAATAATTGCAAATTTGTATGCTGAATTTGATCACGTTCCCAGTAGCTCAGCGTAAAGGGACGGTTTCTATGTAGTCACCAATGACTGAACTTCTAGGAAGCAGAAAAAGATGAATCCTGCCCTAGATGAAAGTCTCCAGCAAATGTACTCATGAGGCGAGTATGGAGTACCTGTCTTCCTGAGGGGTGTATGGTTAGGGTATGTTTAGTAGGAAAACTGGAAGAGATTCCTCTAAAATTGTGGCTTTTCTTCCCACCTGTGCTTACCAGCTCCCAGGAGTTTATGCCTATGTCCACAAAGGCATTTGGTGACCATGTACCCTTTTAGCTGCAGGTTGTAGGCTGACAGCAAAATGTACTCACAACAAATGGGCAACTGCACTACAGACTCCCTTTAAATCCCTAATGATGGCTGTGCTAGTAAATTATACAAGCTGATTTCAGAACCCAGAAGTATATATGGAAGAAAATTAAAACCACTCAGGTTTTTCATTCTTGTTTACATCTCACTGATTCGGATTCTTGTAGTTAGTCTTATGGTGCTTTCAAGTTTCAGCTATTTCCATTGTTTATATATTATGGTTACAGGTTATAAGAGACAGAAAATAAACAATCAAGCATCTTGGGAAAGAGCTCTCCCTCTTCTAAGCTCAGTATCAGTCCAACACCTCCCCCCTCATGGTCTCACCTCCCCTTTTGCTGGATGTTGCACTTGGAGCCTCACAAACCCTTGGTGCAGGAGGCTGGGAACCCTGTGTCACGCTTTATCTCTGTTGCTCCTCTGCTCTTGCTGGTTTTCCTCTGCCCCACATGTGCATCCCTCATGGCTGCAGTCCCTTATCCTTGTGTCCCTGCCCCAGTGAGAGTTGCTCAAGGCCATAGTCCCTTAGAAGGGGGGAAAAATTCTTATTTGATATCAAATATCTGACATCAGTGTTTGTCATGATGCAGTTTTTTGTTTTTCATTGATAAACTTTTTTTAAAAAAAATAATAAAAACCCTACAACACTGCTGAGACAATGATTTAAGCTGAGTTTGCTGCAACATCTGGTCTGATTTTGATAGCCAGTATTTCTGTAAACATTTCTTTTGCTGGATGTATACTTTTAGCTACACTTGGGAAAAGGATATAATATTCCCCTGAGAGGCAACATTTATACTGAAGGTGTGCAGGCAAATTTCTAATTCTTCCATTCTGTCTCCACAAGAAGCTCAGTTATTGAAAAGCTAATTATTCAGCTACAGGCAGCAATGGATGAAATTGCTACCTGGAACTGGGAGACTAGAAAGAAATTAAATATGTTGTAATAGACACCCTTTTCCATCAGTGCCAATGGCAAATATACTACTCTGTAAAAATCTTATTCTTGTGTGTTTAAAAAAAAAAGGAATATAAAACATGCATGAGAGCTGAATAAACCCACCCAGCTAATCAAATATTTCTTATTATTCCCTTAGGCAAAAGGTGATAGTGATCATAAGCAAGTCTAGGAACTAATTATACTCTATTTTGCATGTCTGAATGTAACTCTATAAATAGAAAGTAATAACAAGTGATAATGGCAAGAGCCTTTATTTGTTTTGATACAAAGCTTATTAGCATTACTAAAATACTTTCCACTGACTGATGTAATCTTGTTTAATGTTTAGGGAGTGCTAAAGTATTTTGAAATCTAGGGAATAAACAGCTTTATTTTATTGTTGTTTATTGCAAAAAGATAGATGCTTTTGTATGCATTTTTAAACAAATTATCTCTAGAACAAATGGAAGGATGTTATAGAAAACTCTGAGCTCAGTGTCATTGCATAGGTTTCTGGTGAGCTGGTTTTCATCTGCAAAATCTTCCTCTCTTTTGCCAGAAGGTTTTGGTGTTTTGGTGGTGGGTATTTTTTTTGGTGTTTTTTTTT
>VZSR01001846.1:1722827-1737037 GCA_013398615.1 Brachypodius melanocephalos | reverse complement strand
AGCAGTAGAGGCTGTCTCCAGAGCAGTGCTGATGGTCGGGGTGGTTTTTTTAGTAGACCTTGAGTCATGAGTTGATCCTATTATTGTAGTGGCCTTTGGTGTTGTTCTAGTGTCCGTTTGTTGTGAATTTCCTGTAAAAAATTTATTTTTAATGTAGTTTTTTATTAACTCTGCTCTTCCTAATTTGTTGTATTTTTCTGATGAATTTCTATGTATCCATTTTTTGTTTAGATACTGTTTTGCAGTATTTTTTCTGTTTGTACCAAGTCAGATTTTGGAGATTTCTTTTATCTAGGTTTTCTTGGAAATACATCCCTCTATTTACATCTCATTGAATATTAATGATTAAGAGACTGAAGAATCATTTGGTGATCAAGAATTGCCTTACATAATGTTAGTATAGACTCAGAGAATGGTTTGTTTTGGAAGGGATCCCAAAAAACTTTTGTTCCACTCCCTATCATTGGTAATGACACCTTCTACTGTCCCAGGCTGCTCCAAGTCCCGTCCAACCTGACTTTGAACACTTCCAAGGATCCATGGGCAGCCACAGCTGCTCTGGGCACCCCGTGCCACCATTCTCACAGGGAAGAATTCCTTCCTAATACCTATCCTAAATCAACCGTCTCTAAGCTTACAGCCATTCCCCTGTGTCCTGTTCCCAATCCCTTGTCCCAAGTCCCTCTCCAGCTCTCTTGGACTCCTTTTAGGCACTGGGAGGATTTCTAAGGTCTCCCTGGAGCCTTCTCTTCTCTAGGCTGGACAATCCCAGTTGCCTGAGCCTGGCTCCGTCTGAGGGCTGCTCTGTCATTCTGCTCATCTCGGTGGCCTCCTCTGGAATCAGTCCAGCAGGCTGAGTGATCACTGGACCTTTTCCCCTTCAACAATGTGGTGTCATCACAAAACCTCTTGCACTTCACCTCTTCCCTCCTGCACTCAAATCAATCAACATGTGCAGCTGGAGGTTCTCTGAAGAGATCTTTGAAGGACAGTAAAACCAGAATGTTCTTTGCAGTGGAACATGTGCATTTGCATGTGCAAGGTGTCCCAGTTTCCTCCACAGTAATTCGGAAGAGCCATTCATTGTTTTTTCTGAATCTTTTGAATTTTAATCCTATCTTCCAGAATATTTACAAGATTCTTAACTTTTGTCTTTCCTTAGATAATCTTTCAAATTATTTAGGAGAAACTGTCCCTAAGGTGGAGAACTGGTAGCATTTAAAATGTAATGTCACATTCTGCTAGGCATTAATTGTTATGAATTTTTTAATCCATTTTTTTTCCTCCAAATCCAGAAAGGAAGAGTAACAGCCATCTATGAGGATTTGCCTCTACCCTGGATGATTTCTTCTTTTAGGAAAGTGTTATGTCAATCACTGGTAAAATTTATTGTCTGATTAAATTCTTACTCCAGCTGAGGGTTTCCCTTTGGCTGAAACCTTTTGTAAAAAGGAAATTGAATCAGGCTGTACCAATTTGTTCCTTTTCTTGCTTCTTTATAATTTATTATTTTAGTAATTAGTTTTAAGATTCTTCTGCTTTTTGCAGTAAAGCTAGTTAGCAGAGAATTCCCCTAACTTCCTCCTTTCTAATGGGAAATCACATTCCTACCCAGCCCCATCTTTGTGATGTCCCCAGTTTTCCATGGAAAAGAGGGTCAAAGACTCTTCAGAGTTTTCTGGAACAGCTTCTCAAGAACACTGAGCTGTTTTGGATTTAAACATATGTTTCACTGAGGGACATCAGTCATGTCTGTAATTCCCAGATTTCAAAGGACTAGCAGATACCTAAATAGGTGAATATAGGGGTCAAGAAAAACACTCTGAACAAGTCCAACATTTTTCAAAATACTCCAAACAAGTCCAACATTTTTCCAGCCTCTTTTTATGTAAGCATTGCATATTCATACTCTGTTTCTTTCAAGCTTTCTGAATTGGCAACACCTAAAAAAATCTGCTATTCATCCATGGCTCTTTCAGCAATGACAACACAATAGCCATGGGTTTGTCACCCCAATTAAATTCCCCTCTTCCCCTGAGGTGCACACAAATGTTCCAAACCATCTCTATGGTGTGGTTCTAAGGAGGGGCTCATTCTCTAATAATCCGTCACTGGAATCACACCCCGGTCTCTCCCCTGTCAGGTTGGTTGTGTCACCTCAGGAGATTCTCTTCTGGTGAAGCATTCCAGGCTCCTTAGTAATGCTTGGCCTTGACACCCACCAGGAAATGAGCAGGGCTGGCACCCTGCCTCAGGTGGTGCCGTTATGAGAGGAAGGATGGGGAAAGGGAGAGAGGCACTCAGACCAAGCTCCTTCAAATGCAAGGAATCACTGTCACATCCCAGCATCCTCACAAACAACCTCATGGGATCATGGAATCACAGTTCAGCCATAGTTTGGTTCTTCCCTGCCTTAAAAGCCCATCTTGTGTCATCCTTACCTTCCACCATCCCAGGTCGCTCCAAACCCTGTCCAACCTGGCCTTGGACAATTCCAGGCCAGGGGATAGGGCAGCCACATCTCCACCTGTGCTCAACATCCTCTGAATTCTTGGCTAATACCTCATCTCTATCACTTTGAAGCCATTCCCCTCGTCCTGTCACTCCAGGCCTTTGGAAATTGTCTCTCTCTCTCTTTCTCTCCATCTTTCTTGTTGGCTCCCTTCAGGTTCTGGAAGGCCACAGGGTCACCCCAAAGCTTCTCTACTCCAGACCGAACAACCCCAGTTCTCCCAGCAGGGCTGCTCTATCCCTTCGATCCTCCTGGTGCCTCCTCTGGACTCTCTCCTCTGCTGGGACCCCCAAGCTGGAGGCAGCTCTGCAGGTGGGGTCTCACCTGAGCCAGGCAGAGTCACACCAAATCTCTTTGCTGTCACAACTCGCCAGCTGCGAAATGGAAGGGGGGAATTTCTGTGGGGTTTTTGCAGGTATTTGTTCTACCTGCACTCCCTGAGTTTGCTGTGCACCCACCTGGAGCCGGCTGCACTGTCAGGGGCTGTGTGGCCACATGAACACAGTGCAAAGCAAAGCACTGAGTGTCCCTCTCAGCAGGACTTGTCACCCGTGATCCAGCCCAGAGCAAGGCCCAGCTCTGTCTGTCACATACAAAAATAATGCCCTGTCTCTTCCCCATTCCTAAATCTTTGCTGTCTTTCTGGATTCCAGACCCAGTCAAGTGATGCTCTGGTATTTTGTGCATGAGAGGGTTTAGAAAAGACAAGAATATTACAAATAACAGGTGTGGTAATATTAATGTTAGAACAGAATGGGAGGTCAGAGGAGACTCAGTGAAAGGAAGGAGCAGCCAGTGTGGCAGTGAGTAAATTGGTAGTAGCTCCTCAAGCTTTGTTTCTACTCACAGACATGTCCTTGTCTTTTTTATTCACATTAACAGTCACGATATTGAACATTGCAGAGTTTTCAGAATTAAGGATGCACATAAAAAACATTGGAGAGACAGGACAGGGAACGGCTCCCCATTGCCAGAGGACAGGGTTGGATGGGATATTGCGGAGAAATATTGGGATATTGGGATGGAATGGTTGGATGGGATATTGGGATGGAATTCCCAGAGCAGCTGTGGCTGCCCCTGCACCCCTGGAAGTGCCCAAGGCCAGGCTGGACAGGGCTTGGAGCAGCCTGGGACAGTGGAAGGTGTCCCTGCCCATGGCAGGGGTGGCACTGGATGGGCTTTGAGGTCCTTTCCAATCCAAACCATTCTGTGCTATTTTATATATCTATATATATATCTATGTATATTTCTATCTATATAGATATAGATATATGTATCTAAATGTAAATCTACTTATAAATCTACCTATAAATCTACCTATGCATATGCATATACATATGCTAAAAAAAATTTTAAAAAATAAAATAAAAATAAAAATAAAAATAAAAATTAAAAAAAAAAATAAAAATAAAAAATAAATGAAAACTAAATATAAATATAAATATAAATATAAATATAAATATAAATATAAATATAAATGTAAATGTAAATATAAATATAAATATAAATATAAATATAAATATAAATGTGTGTATATGAATATATAAAAAATATGTATTTCTTATTAAAAAAAGGATACAGATCTCTATAAATGTCAGTAATAAGTAGGGTTTTTCCTAAAATGTGTAATACTGGAATCCCTGTACCTTGGTGCATTTATATTTTTATATATTATTTTCTGTATTACCATATACATTATTTGCTATATAAACGTCTAGAGAATGGCTGAATTCCTCCTTTTTTTTTCTGTTCTACCTGTAGGTTTTAAGCCATTCCTGGCCATGCCTAATAGACTTGTTTTGAGGGATTTTTCAGAATACTAAAAGAGGGGACCAAACACTCCCCTGGCAGAGGGATCTGGTGATGCACAGAGCTAAACTCTCCTTATCCCACCTCTCTCTATCCCAAACTCCTCTGGGAAGCAACCTGGAACCACACATTTCTAGCACTAATTGGATATATTCATATTTAAGCAGTAATTTTGCAGGCATGAAAATACTCAGATTGAATTGCAAACTCTGGAATTAGTGACTCTTGTCATTCTAAAGGAACAATTGGTAAATCCAATGAGAATTCACCAAAATATCAAAGTTCTCTCAGTGCAACACAGCTGGGATTTGCTGATCCCAGTCAGAAATTCCTGACAGGAGTTTCCATGCTCTACATCAAAGCTGGATTTCTTTTGCAGTGCAGTGGGGAAAGTGGAATATTTTCACATCTTCCTACACTTAAAATCTGGCTCTGGGCAGGAATCCTCGTGCAGATTTCTGCTCTCCAGCTCAGACAAAAACAGCCTAAATCTTACCAAGACATGGTAAATTAATTGAAATTAATATAACTTTATTAATATTAAAAACTCCGAGTGTTTTTGAGCCCATATGCTTTAAAGCAATAAAGTTTAGCTCCAGTGTTTCCCCTCTAATTCAGAATTAAAACAGCCTTAATTGCCTTTAATTTAAAACAAATTTCAATTACACTGCTGGTTGTGTGAACAAAGACATTTTATATGTTGGCACCAATGCACTTAAAATGTCTCTAGTAATTTGAATTAATTAATAAGTTGACTCTGGGAGTGTTCTGTAAGTCACTGGGACTTCAACTCCTAAGTGTCCTATTTATTCCATAAAATGAAATTTATAAACCTTTGAGTAACCATTACCACAAAACTGCTTTTCCATATAGAAATCAACTAATTCCAGCTTGATTAAAAAAAAAAATTAAATTTCAAATTATTAAATGCCTTCTAGATTTTAAATTCAGAGACATTTCCAAAGCTAATTTTCACATTATAAGAAATATAATTTCAGAGACTGGAGCACTCCAGACTCTCTGTCATTTCATTGCCATTAAAAATGGGGGTTTTACCCACTTTTTCAAAAAATACACAACTGGAAAATATTGTAAAATTCTCAAAATACTTTAAGCTTGATTATTTTCTATTAACAATTATGACTTGGATTTTGCTCCCCCCCCAGCCTTTTTATGATTTCAAAACTCAACTGAGGAATGTAGAGGAGCTGTTTATAAAGTAAATATTAAGGTCTCATTCATCTCTTTTCAGAAAATGAAATTAACTTCGCGTGCTAAAACAAATGTTGCAATTTATATTTTGGCTTTTGCTACATGAAATTAGATCAGCTTAGCTTTGGCAATTCCTCTGTATTTATATTCAATAAATCTGAAAAATAAATGTTGTCATCTCTCTTATTTTCTTCTTTTAACTGATGAGTAGAAGTGCTAAAAATTGGCAAGACCATGAGCAAGATCAGCTCATCACTCCAGAGTGATTTGGGGTTTTTCAGTTGTATCACAAATTCTGGATAGATTTAATCATCAGTGTTGTTTGAAGAGATTAGGTGGGAATAAAACCTGTTCTGTTTTTAGTTTTAGTGGTCATCACTTAATTTACAAAATCTGTTCAAGTGTACAAAAATATACTGACAGAGTTTTTCTAATAAAGAAGTAAATTAGATGATTTTTTTTCAATTAAGGAGTTAAATAAATTAAGTGTTTAATGAAATAAATAGATTTTACTTACCAATGGAGCAGCACAATACCATAATGACAACACACAAAACCTTCATCTTAGAGCGGGATAAATTTATCGTCCAATCCATCCTTGTTTTTTTTTTTTTCCTTACACAATTTAGGATTTTCTGACGAGATTAGGAATTCTCCCGAACTCCCTTTGTGCTCTGCAGGCTCTGGGCAGCACAGCAGTGACCCTCACACCAGAGGGGACGAGATGAGTGTGATGGGCAAGGGGGAAATGCTCTTAAACTCCAGCCCCTTGCATAACGCCAGCCCTTGGTGGAGGCTTGGGCCACACCTGTACCTGACAGCCCGAGGATTGTCAAATTAGAACCTGGTACTTTCCCTCTAGGGAAGGTAAATAAGAAACTCTCTGCTTGAAAAGGTCAGCGGGAGTGAATCTGAGCATGAAATGAGCAGGAATGGGGACAGGTCTACACCCTGGAAGGCCACAATCACACATTCATCTCGCAGATATTTAAGTTGAGGGTGGACACGGAGACAGGAGTTTGGCTGGGCTCGGAGTTTACATTTCAGCGGCACAGCTCTGCTCTGAACAACGAGCAAACATTTCCTGATGCTCTCTGTGGGTCGCTCCGAGCAGCAGGAGCTGGGGGGAAACACAAGAAAACCCCGTTGGGCTCATCCTTCCTTCCCTAATTCCCCTTCCCTTCCTTCCCGGCACTAATTCCTTGGGACCAAAGGTGCATCCACTGCCAAAAGTGCAAACTGATGGCTTGGCACGGTCTCAGCCCATGCCCTGGGATTCCTCCCCGGAGGATGGGCAAAGGAATTCAGGAGAACTTCTCCCATGGATAAAGTGGCAAAATCCAGCAAATCCAGAAGTGTTGCTCTTGCAAGTCCATGAAGTTTAAGGACAAAGTTTAAGGAGGAACTGCCACACCTCTGAAGCCAGATGAGAATTAAAAAGGTTTCCAATTATTTTGAACCATCACCAATATTGAGTTTGATGCTTTGTCCTTTTAATCCTTGATCAGGATTGATCTACAGGTGAACAGACTCTCTTTGGGTTTTGGTTCCTTCATCCCTCAAGTCTTGTCCCTGTTCTCTTTCCAGAATCCTGCACCTCTTTCCTCTCACACCTCTTCCAAACCCAACATTTCTTGGTCAAGGTGAACCCAGGAAAAAGAAATTCTTATTTGCATTTTCCATCACTTTTTATTTAATTCTCACTAAAACCTGTGCTCAGGAAAAGCCCAAAACCTTTTAAACCCCTGATGGAGAGGCTTCATCACCAGCTCAGTTCTAGATTTAGAGGGGCAGTTTTCCAACAGATGCCTGAAAAAAAGTAAAAGTTTGTCTGGATGCCTGGAAATTCTCTGGAAACCAATTCTAATTCACTCAGCTGGAGGTTTTTATGAGTTATTAATTAAATGTTTTGTTTGATTGGGTTGAAAAGTTATTTTATGCTTGTAGAACTTGTAAAGGACAGTTCTGCTTTGAAAATCCAAGGAGTTTTTTTTGTAAATGCTGGAGATACTTTATATTAAAAGTACCTTTTTCACAGGTAAAGAACCTGTAACAAGGTAAAGAACAGTAAACACTGGCATATACATTAATAACAAAATGAATGTAAATTTAGTTTTCCTAACTGAGGAACTAAATAGGTTTTAGAAGCCTGGATTCATTCAGGCTTCTAAATTAATGAAATAACAGTAAATGTTATTTCTCTGTCAAATTTCCGTGATGCAAAGACCCCCTTCACTGCTTGGATAACACAGAAAGATTAAAAGTTCCTCCCAGAGCTGCTGAAATTACCTCAAGCACACCTGTCACGACGTGAGGGACTGACGTGCGCCCATTCCCGCCTGGTTGTGCAAGAATTGGGTAAATTGAACATCCTTGACCTTTCCTCAAGTGTTACTAAGGGAGAAAAAATTTGTGATTCACGACTCGTTTCTGCCTGGGTCGCCACTTTGACGTGATCTGTCTTTGGCTTCATCTTCCTGCCTAAAAAAAGGTCGATAAATTGGAGGGGAGGGGGGAAATCATCCCAGCTTTGGAGAGGAATCATCCCAGCTTCGGAGGTAAATAAACCAGGCATAAATAAAAGAATAAAATTGGAACAAAGGAGCTTTGGGGATGATTCTGGGGGTCTCCAAGGTTAAGCAAAAAAGGCACAACCTTCCTGCTTTCACTTGGAATTTTAAGTGCAAACAGCCCAGTGGACTCTGCTTATTTTAGTTTGAGTCTCAAAATCCTGGATGGAAGAGCTCCACACACACCTGCACCAAGAGGGAGGCCTGATACTGTTAAAAAGTAAGATTTTAGTTAATTTTTGCAGGCAAAACCTCCTTGTGGCAATAGGTTCTATCCCAAAGGCCATCACAAAGGTGATGGTTGCTACGGGAGATGACTCGAGAGCCCTTGAAACAAAAGCTGTTCTTTCATGGTGTCTCTGCAGTCACATTTACATAATCCAGCATCGTTTCCTTTTATCAGAACTGGGTGTTTGCACCTCCCTGGCAGGGACACCTGCCTGCACACCCTCCTGATTCCACCCAGTAAATGAAAGTGAAGGGAAAGGCCTGACTGCTTTGGGAGGGATGCAGCACCTGAAGAAAAGCCATGGGTCAATTCATAATTTCCTTTTTAAACCTGCCATTTGAACCAGGAATTAACTTCCTTAAGAAAACTTCAGCTCTGAAACGGGGATAATTCCTGCACTTGTGCTTCTGAGGAAAGGAAAGCTCAGTGGGAATGAAGTAGCTCGAGAAGGAATTCGTAACAACTTTCATTCTTTGCCTGTCCCATGTCAATGAATGCTCTCTGATTGATTTATCAGGTTTTACCAGTTGGTTTGTAACCAAATACTTCCTTCTGCTGGCATTAACCGAGAACTGCATTTGAAACCCAAACCATCCCAGGGCTGTGGAAGGAAGTGGTTCCCCCTATTTTATTCTCATTTACTTCTGGATTAGGGCACCATCTCAGTTTATTGCTGCTGCCTGAGCAGAAATCCGCTCAGCAGCTCCTCTGCCAGGTGCCCCCCACACCCAAACTCACCTGTGACGCAGGTGACTCCCTAAAATTAGAACATGACGCAATGTTGAAAGCTAAATGGAGAATTTGGACGATGTTTCCTGTGAGTGGGTGCTCGAACAAAAACCTTTGGCTGCTGAGTGACCCCAACATCCCTTGAGGGGGATCCAGAGCCTGCAGTGGAGAACTGAAACAATTCCACAGCCCAAGGAGAGTTCCTGAGGGAGCAACCAGACACGGATAATGCACCACAGAGGAAAGGTTTCCAGAAAATTACGGAAAATCTCCCTGGTTTAAGGGGTATGGACACATTTCAGGTGACACAGACAGGGAGAGGGAGGAAACACTTCCTGAAGGAAGGCACAGTACAGGATCAGAATGGGATGGGTTGAAGGAAACCTTAAAGAACATCTCATTCCTCAACCTGCCATGGGCAGGGACGCCTTCCACCAGAAGGGTGATGATCCACCCTCAGATAAACGGTTTCAAAATGCTAAATGAAACAGAAGAATCAGCTGATCCCTCTCAATAAATCCATAGAAGCCCTCACCTGCTGTGGTGCTGTGCAGCCAGGGCAGGATGTCCGTCCCAGAGGTGTCCTTGGAGCTCAGTGGCGTCTTGCACTCAGTGCTCGTGTACAGAGTGGGTCTGGGCAGCCCCCCAGGGACAAGGAATGAGGGGGTCTCTCCAGGATCCCCAGTGTCAGGTGCCACCAGACCTGTCAGTGCCCAAAGGACGGCTGCAGAAGGGTCCCAAGTTCTGCTCCTCCTGCGCTGCAGACCCCGGGCTCTGGCACCGATGGAGATGTTCAGGGCTGGAAGGGGAGAAGATCCTTCAGCACCAGGGGCTGCAGCAGGGGGAGGCTGGGGAGGGTCCCCACTGTCACCCTGGTGGAGGGGGGACAGCCATGTGTGTGTGCCCTTTGTGCCATGGGGGGCTTTGGGCCGTGCCTCGAGGGCTCTGCCAGCACCAGCGAGGGCTTGAGGGGCTGTGGGGCCAACACACCCAGGGAGCTGTGCCCAAGGAGAGGGGAGCAGGGCAGGAATGTGTCACCCAGGGCTGTACCTGTGCCCGTTCCAGAGCCACAGCTCCCCTCTGATCCTGCCACAATTTCCAGCGAGGGGGGTTTGACCTCTGGCAGCTTCACCCCAATCTCTGCCTTCACACCAGGCACCAACCTCCTGAGACCTGCTGGGAAACAGAGAGGGCTCAGGAACCAGCAGAAATTATGGGATTAGGAACACGACAACAAGACTTTTGCAATTTTTCTTAAATTTTTTTCAGTTAATTAATTGATTGATTTAGTTAATCAATGCTGGGGCACTGCCCAGGCTCCCCAGGGAATGGTCCCAGCCCCAAGGCTGCCAGAGCTCCAGGAGCGTTTGGACAACGCTCTCAGGGCTGCTCAGGGTGGGATTGTTGGGGTGTCTGTGTGGGGTTGGACTGATGATCCCTGTGGGTCCCTTCCAGCTCAGGATATTCTGGAATTCTGTGTGATTTTGGAGTTTTTGGGGAGATCTGAGCTTGCTGCTTTTCTTTTGGGATCTTTTATCTGAGTCAGGTCTCCTGATCCATCTGCTCCAACCACAACCATTGGATGTAGCAGAGCCAAGACTGTTCCAGCCAAGGACTGGAATCCCATTTGCCCAAGGAATCCTGCAGTATCAGGAGTGGGAGGCACATTGGAGTGAGCAGCTCCTCCTCAGCCCCTCAGGAGGCAGAGGCTTCTCTGCAATAATTTATATATTTATAGAATCATAGACAGAATTGAGTTGGAAGGGATTATAGAGCTCATCCAGTCCCACTCCCTGCCATGAGCAGGGAAAACTTCCACTATCCCAGGTTGCTCCAAGTCCCATCCAACCTGTCTGAACGGAAACTATATTTTTTTTGCTTTGTTTTGTAACCTCATGTAAAGAGTTTCTCTTTCTGTTTTGGTTTCTTCTTTCCGTTCTGATTTTCCACCTCATGGCTGTTGCTTTAGTCACTTAATTCCAGCATTTTAAGATGTCAGATATTGGCAGAATTTCATGAAATTCTACCAATATAAAGAAATCTCTCTATGTGAGAGAAATTTGGGGGGAGGTTTAAGGCTTTAAAAATGCAATGAAACCTTTTCTCTAGGAGTTAATTCGTACACCACAATAATTTTTATATTCTTCTGTTCCTAGACTTGACTACAGTTCTATCCCTGAGTGCTGAAGCATCAAGACAGGTTTAAGCAGGAAGAAATTTCAGGCACATTTTTCTCCTTGTGCCCAGCTCTCAGATATTGGATATTTGCAGTCAGGGGTAAAGAAATCACTGCAGATAATTGGGGTTTGTGCTTATCCAAATAATGGAACTTGGGCACAATCCCAGCAAGGGTTAAAATGTCTCTCTCTGGACTCTTCCTAGAAAAAAATTTGGGCCTCATTACTTCCTGATCCAGGTACATTCATGGAATCATGGAATGGGTTGGGTTGAAAGGACCTCAAAGCTCATCCATTCCCACCCCTGCCATGGCAGGGACACCTTCCACTGTCCCAGGTCATTCCAAACCCTGTCCAGCCTGGCCTTGGGCACTGCCAGGGATCCAGGGGCAGCCACAGCTGCTCTGGGCACCCTGTGCCAGGGCCCAGAACCCTCACAGGGAGGAATTCCTTCCCAATATCTCACCTAAATTTCCCTTTTTTCAGTTTGAAAGTGATTTGAAAGATTCAGGTCTCCTTCCTTTGGGTACCCAGAGGGGAAAATAGCAAGGACAACTTCCAGTCCCAAAGGATCCAGTGTGTGTGTGACTGTGTCAGTCCCCACCCCGTCCCCTTTTACAGCTTTGAAAACACACAGCAAATCTCCCCTCCCACCACGGGGAATATGCTCAAGACTTAAATATTTGGGATTTTTTTTTCTCTCTTTTTCATCCCCAAAATAATCCACAATGATTAGAAAGTGTTTAATGACCTTCTGCCTTGAGTTCCTGCCTCTGCACTGTGTGCATGTGCAGGTACATATATTTTTCAGGAATTTCTGAATGCACTCTGCTAATATTAATCCCAACTTAAAAAATATTTAGGCACAGATTTGACATATAAATGCACATTCATAATTCCCCTTAAAAAAAAAAAAAAAAACCAACTTCACCCTCCCCACATCAATTAAAATTTCAGTTTCCCTGGAGAACTCCATGAAAAAAATTCCCACAAGGTCCACCCTACCTGCTGCTGTGCAGGTGCTGAAATAAAACGCCAGGATGATGAAAATACTTCGTGGCAGATATCGCCCAGAGCAGCATTTCCAGGTCATGCCGTTGCCTTGAGGCTCCTTGTCCAAGTTCTGGGCTCCTCACAACTCCTCTCCCTCTGCGAGCAAATTCCAAATGTTATGGAAGTCACTCGGGTAATGCAGGCTCAGGTGGGTTGGCTGAGCAGCTGACACACCTTAAATCTTCCTTGGTTTAGGAAGTTGTTGTTATCTGGGCAGAACTGGGGGCCCAGTGGGCTGGACTAGAGGTACAAAAATGCACCTTGGGGGTGGGAATCCGTTTCAGAACCTCAGCAGCGCTCCCATCGCCTGGATAAGGGGAAATTTCGGGTGTAAAAATGGGGCTGTGGCAGCGTGAATGGAAAAGCATTCGGATTTTAAATCAGTAAATAAAGAATGGGGTTAATGGGATGAATTTTGGGCAACAGGTTGATCTCCAACAGCAGCATTACCACTACTGACCATGAGGAAATGTGTTGGTGACACAAAATGTCTGGGAGAGAAGAGCCAGGTGGTCACTCAGGGGGTCCCTCCCCCTAAAAACCTCTCCCAGAGCACGTGGAGATGATTTGGCTTTGCAGGAGCAGTCCCTCACACCACTTCTTCCTCAAATAAAGGAAATTGCTAATGAAAAAAAAAAATGCTGTGTGATTTTGTGATTAAAATCCAACTCAAACAGACTTGGGACAGAAATGTGCTGGCCCAGGGACTCTGGAGGAGATTGGGATGCTCATCACCTCCTCTCCTGCTCCATCCTGACCACGGAGGGATGAATTGGGATGAGTTCCACAACAGGAGCCGCTTTTCCTCCTGATTTCCAGCTTTGCAATGAACCCACTGGGCTGTGACTCCCTCTGGCCCCGCTCCAGGAGATGTTCCTGAATGTCCCAGCAGTGCCTGGAGATGTTCAGATGTGTCCTTTGGGGACCACAGTGAGCTCACTGATCTCATTTCATCCCCAGGTGACGCCGTCAAACACAAACCATAAACCCGATCACGTCCCTGCTGCCCCAGTTGGGCAGAGATTCTGCAGAGGCAGCTCTTCCAGAGAGGAGAAATTCAAATTAAACCTGAGAAATGCTCAGTGTTTGTTTGCAGAGAGAAAAAATGCATCTCATAGGTTATAAAGGAAGGGACATTAAAGTCACCCAGTGCCACCCTTCCACTGTCCCAGGCTGCTCCAAGCCCCATCCCAACCTGGCCTTGGACATTTCCAGGGATCCAGGGGCAGCCACAGCTGCTCTGTGCCAGTTTCTTCCCCACATCCCATCTAAGTCTCCCCTTCCTCACCTTAAATCCATTCCCCTTTTCCTATCAAGTGGATCTAATATTTAATACTTGACAAGGGGAGGCTTTGCTGTCTGGAGCTCGTTCCGTGCCAGCCTGGGCTGCTCCCTGGGCACAGCCTGGCTTTGTCCCCGTGTCCCTGCTCTGTGCTTGCTCTGCTCAGCCAAACCAAACAGGAATTGGGGTCTCACTTTGCACATCCTGCGGGCCACTAGAGGCCATCCTAAACCTCGGGAAACAAAGCAGTGGAACACGTGCAAATAAAAGACGACATCAATCATAAAGCATTAATTAAAGCTCAGGCGTTTTTTTAAAGCCAGGCCAGCAGTTTATGTCAGGATTGGTTGTCCTGTGCTTGGTGTGGATTTTCCTGCTGGATTTGCTGCTGATGGAGCAGCTCTGCTGCAAGGGAATGCTGAGGGAATTGGGATTGTTCAGCCTGGAGAAGAGAAACTTCGGGGTGACCTCATTGTAACCTTCCAGGACCTGAAGGGAGCCTGCAAGGAAGATGGAGAGAGAGAGAGAGAGACTGTTTGAAAGGGCCTGAAGTGCCAGGACACAGGGAATGGCTTCCACTGCCTGAGGGCAGGGCTGGATGGGATATTGGGAAGGAATTGGATGGGATATTGGGCAG
>VZSR01001846.1:1699898-1710561 GCA_013398615.1 Brachypodius melanocephalos | reverse complement strand
AATAAATAAATAAATAAATAAAATAGTAATAAATACCGAGTCCAAACACTAAACTGTGACTCCCGTGTATTAATCCCAACCTTGGCAGAAAAAGAAGCCAGAACCATCCCAGTGGACATCTCCCACCTGGCCCCAAGGAGTGTTTGCACCTTCACTGAGAGCAAAGCCAAGGCAAAGGATTTGGGAATTGCCAGGTGGGCTCAGCCAGGAACGACTCAATGCAGAGCCCTTGTGTAGCTGATCAGGGTTTTCTACATTTTCCTCTTTAAAAACAAAACGCTGCTTTATTGAAATCCAAGCTTTCAGCAGGATCGCGTTGGGTTCTGCCCTTTATATTCTGAATGCAAAGTCAAACATGCAAATAAGCCTTGAAATGTTCCATTTGCACATGACAAGAACTTCGCATTTCCACCTCTCCCTTCAAAATAATTTTTGCAATGAAAATTATTGCCTGATGTAATAAAGTACAATAAGGACATCAAGGAGGGCTGTCAAAACGACAACAGAGTAACTTTGGAAAACTTTTTAAACGCCACATTCCGTGCTGAATTTTTAAATGTGACATTTCACTCCACACTGGAATGAAAATAGAGTTTGAAATTACAGAAAGGAAGAGACATTTCAGCTCCCACGTAGGTGCAGCCTTAATGCATCAAACATTTCAAACCCCAAACTTTGATAGGGTGGCACCAGGTATTCAAAAACAATTTCTGAAAGCTCTAAAATATCACAGAGAAAGTACCAGTTAGAGATTTTAAAAACCTTTTAAAGCCTTGGAAACTTTCTGCATTAAAAACCAGGGAATATTTGGCTTTTTAAGGGACAATATTGGCTTTTTAAAGGACAAATGTCCTTACAGAAGTCCCCAGCAATGTCCTCAGCTGAGATTACGGGGTCCCCTTTCCCTGCCTGGAGCTCAGTTTCACTGAGAGTGAACTTTAGAGCTTTTTAAGCTCAGATAATATTTAAATTCATGACTTCATCTCTTAAAGGCATCACTCCACAGCCTTGGGGAGGCAAAGGGAGTGGCTCCTGTGCAAGGCTGGTTTCCAGCAATACCCAGATGGAAACTTTTCATTTGCATTTCTCTGCCTCGTGTTAATTCTCCTTTATATGAAAAAGGGAAAATGGCTCCTCCTGAATGCATAAATACATGGAAATGGGATCAACTTAAAACAGGGTAAAATGTCTGTAAATGTTTCTAAATATTGAAATAATATTTGTTTTATCAGAGATAGGAAGAGTTTCTTGGGGGCCCAAAGCAGGGAGAGCTGGGGATGCTCACCTGGAGAGGAGAAGGCTCCAGGGAGAGCTCAGAGCCCCTTGCAGGGCCTGAAGGGGCTCCAGGAGAGCTGGAGAGGGACTGGGGACAAGGGATGGAGGGACAGGACACAGGGAATGGCTTCCACTGCCAGAGGGCAGGGCTGGATGGGAGATTGGGAAGGAATTGTTGGCTGTGAGGGTGGGGAGGGGATGAGAGGGAATTCCCAAAATAGCTCTTGCTATCCCTGGATCCCTGGCAGTGTCCCAGGCCAGGCTGGATGGGGTTTGGAGCAGCCTGGGACAGTGGAAGGTGTCCCTGCCATGGCAGGGGTGGCACAGGGTGGGCTTTGAGGTCCCTTCCAGCCCAAACCATTCCATGATTCCATAAAAGACTCAAGTTTCTCCTCCACAGCCACATTGCAGGTGCAGGGACAGGAAGAACCCCCTGAGCCCTCAGGACATCCCAAGTTCAGCTTTTCCATGATGATCTTCCTTGTTTTCCACAGGAACCCTGAAGCTGCACTGCTGAGGGCGTTTTCAGTGGCTTGAAAACCAGTGGGATTCCTGCAAACAAACAAAAAACCAAAAAATCCCTAAGGAAATTAAAAGAACAACAGCAAAACCAAAATGAGGCAAAAATTCCCTCAGCAGAAAGGCTTGGGAATACTCTCTGGGAAGGAGAGTGGCTTTTGGAACCTGCAGATGGGCAGGGAGGAAAATTGAGTTTGAAATGTGTTGTCAGGGCAGCTCTGTGATCCTGGGGCTGTGGATTTCTCTGTGAGAAATAAAAACCTCTCATGGTAATTCTTGAGGAACTGTACAGGAACAACAACCCAGAGGATTCACTGGAGAGCTGATGGGGACAAATTGTAACACTGAGACTTTTCTTGTGTAATCCCCACTGTTCCCATCCCTCCAGAGCTCTGCAGAAATCCCAGAACTTTCCCTTGCTCTTCCTGCTGCCTGCTTTTGGGAACACACAAATTCCAGAGTTCTCCCAGGATTCAGCTCCAGGTCTGTGGCTCTGGAAGGGCAGCTGGACTTCATCCACCTCCTGGTGGAAATCCTGAACATCTCCAGGTAGGACTTGAGGCCATCTGACCTCACTCATGTCCCTGTGGGTGCCACAGCTTGGTCATGGTCACCTTGTGCCACAGGTATTTGCTGGAGCACCCTTTCAGTGAAGGCACATTTGGGGTAGATCTCACTAATTTGCCCCAAATCCAGCCTTAAACTCAATCCTAAAACTCAACATTTAGACTTGGGGGTGGATTTCACATGCAATGCGGCAAAGGTGAACCTAAACAACCTGCAGAACCTCTGGAGTTCCCTCAAGGGGCTTTGAAAGGTTCCCACACATCTCTGGCTCTTCCCTCAAGCCCAGGAGTATCTGCAGTTGGAATGCCATGGGTTATTCTTCCAGGCTGTAAAAGGAGGAGCTGGAGGTTTGGGAATTGCCTGGGACTGTTGAAATAAGGCTGTGAATGTCAATTGAATTTTCCTCTCCTTGATTGCTCTGTGTGGAGCTGGATTGGCAGGGGGATGGCAGCAGCCCTGAAGGTTTTCTTGGTGTTCCAGAGCTTTTCTGGATGTTTCCTGGAGGAAATGTCTTGGTGAGTGGATTCCAGTTTCAGTGGTGCCTTAGGAGTGTGAGCCCTGACTCAAGGAATAATCCCGGACTGCAAATTCCACAGGAACTTGTGAGAATTGGCATTATCTGCGTGCAAGAGCCCGTGGGAGGAGGAGGAAACTCTTCCTGGGATCCAGCAAAGCTCCTGAGCACGAATTACTGAGCTGAACTAACGAGTTTGCTGATCAAAAGTGCCTCATCTGAGATTTAATGGGGCTCGACATAAAAGGGTTATCTGAATTTATGGCAGTGTCTCTTCATTCTTGTGGCAGAGCAGTTTGGAAGGTAATTTTTAAAACATCCCATCCCATTCATTAAGGAAAGAGATTCAGTTTTTACCCTGAGTAATGTGTTATCTGAAGCTGCAATAGCATAAGAAGGCTCTTTTCATATGGAAATCCTCCAAGCCTTTAGCATTTCTTCCTGCACACTTTGAACTTGATTTACATTTTCCCAACAGAGCTGACTGAAAGCCCTGTTCCAGATGAGGGGGGCTCGCCACTAATGGAATATATGGCTCCATCATATTTTCATCATTACATAAACCCCACATTTAAATACCCTGCTCTTCTGGCCAGAACACTTTGCTGAGCAGATGCTTCTTAATGAGCTCTTCAGTGACACTGAGGCCTTGGAGTTGATTTACAATGCATGAAACCCGGGAACACTTCAAACCCTTCCTTCCCACATTGCACTGACTTTCATCTGCCATCCCATTGCCCAGCTGAGCCTTTTTTTTTTCTGTCCTTTCCAAGTTCCTCCAAATCCTCTCCTATCAGGGACTATTCAAAACTCTCTCATGCTGAAATCATTTTCTCTAAGCCATAATTTGCTGCCATCCCCTATTCACTCCTCACTAAATCTGTGCAGAAATTCTGCCTCTTGCAAGAATTGCTGGGCTCTAGAGCTGCTCATCTCTTTCCATGATGAAAGTTTGCCTCTAAATTCTACATTTTGGGGTTTAATCTCTTGAAACCTGGTTGGGAGAGATGGGGGTGTTCACCTGGTGAAGAAAAGGATCCAGAGAGTGCTTAAAACTGGTTCCAGTGTCTAAAGAGGCTCCAGGAGAGCTGGAGAGGGACTGGGGACAAGGGATGGAGAGACAGGACACAGGGAATGGCTTCCAGAGGGCAGGGCTGGATGGGATATTGGGCAGGAATTGTTGGCTGGGAGGGTGGGCAGGCCCTGGCACAGGGTGCCCAGAGCAGCTGTGGCTGCCCCTGGATCCCTGGCAGTGTCCAAGGCCAGGCTGGACAGGGCTTGGAGCAGCCTGGGACAGTGGGAGGTGTCCCTGGAATGAGGGGAATGTTGGAATGAGATGTCCCTTCGGGTCCCTTCCACCCCAAACAATTCCATGACTCTACAGTGATTCTGTGACTCATTTCTCATCGGTGAGAGAAGGTTTCACTGTGGAGATCTTCAATCACACAGCTGGGACAGCACCACTCTGCTCTCACCTGAGCAGCTTTGAGCCTCCATCTCCTCACCAGCGGTCCCTGGGATAAAACAAGGATCTAAAAATGCCCATGAAGAGGATGTGGATAGAGCAGATTCCCATCCTGTGTGGAGCACTCGTGGTTGCCACGGCCTGTGTTCTTCAGGATTCCTTCAGCACTTGTCATTTGTTTGCTTTGCCAGAGTGAGAGGCTTTGGGAAAGCTCTGAGGCAAAGAGAGCAAACAGGAGCACAAACAGAGGTGCCACCAGCTGGCTCTGGGATGCTCCCTCCTGCCGGGATCCTCATTCCCAGGGCCCGAGAACAATGAGTGGCTCTCAGAGCTCTGTTTGGCCAGGGCTGGACTCTCTGTATCTTTGGGGTGGTTTCGGGTTGAAAGGCTGGGCCCTGCACCCTTCAGCCACTGGTTTCACTGGTTTGGTTCTCAGGAGGGTGCATTGACTACAGGGCAACTTTGGAGGGAAAAGCAGCAACACCTCGCTCAGGGGAGGAGGATTTTGGGCAGATCAAGAACCTGGTGGGAGTTGGGTGCTGGAACAGTTGGAACCTTCACCTCACAGTGTGGGATTGATGGAGACCAGAAGAAGGCTGGAGTCAGGAATGACACAGCAGGGCTGGGACAGAGGGGTTTGCTCAAGGCCAGATCTCAGGTCCTCTCCCAGAGCAGGAGGAGTGAGAAGAGGATGTGCAGATCCTGAGCCCCAGTGACCCCAGTGCCCCCATTGGCAAAGGCTCAGGGGAGGTTTGGGATGGAGCTCAGGGAAAGGTTCTTCCCCCCGAGGCTGCTGGGGCACTGCCCAGGCTCCCCAGGGAATGGTCCCAGCCCCAAGGCTGCCAGAGCTCCAGGAGCGTTTGGACAACGCTCTCAGGGCTGCTCAGGGTGGGATTGTTGGGGTGTCTGTGCAGGGATGGGGCTTGGATTGATGATCCCTGTGAGTCCCTTCCTTCTCAGGAGACTCCATGATGCAATAACTCTCACATATAATTTCCATTACCCACATTCACCTTTTGCCTCTCCTTTTGCAGTTTCCTTGCCCAGAGTAGCTGCCAATTGAAGTCCCTTAGAACATCTTGTATTTCAATATCTTCCTATCCTTTTTTTTCCTTTCTGTCCCTTTCCCCTCTTTTTTTTTTTTTCTGCCCAAGCCAATCATCCCAGGACAAGAACCACAGGAAAATTCTCCAAAACACAAATGGTTTCAGCAGCTCCCTTTGGCCAGAAGATGCTATAAAACTGCTGCAGGGTTTTGTCTCCTCTTCAATAAATGATCAGAATCCCTTCATCCTGTGTCCAGTCATCACCAACTGAGGGTCTTCCATCTGAATTTTAACTTCCCAACTGGCCTTACATTCAATATCTCACAGAAAGTCCAGGATGAGTCACATTTACTGCTTTATTTATGGTGCAATCAAACGAGAGAGAGCAGTGACTGCTTTGCCGGTGCATGAAACATCCCTCTTTCCTTTAGCCCTGGGTTAGAAACATTGGGATTGCCAGACAAGCAAACGGTGGGAAACTCTGTCATCTTGCATTTGGGTTTGTGGGGAGTGTGGGAAAGGACAGCAGAAATTGCCCTGAGGAGGGAGAGGCTTGAAATGAGCAGGAGCAGCAGGAAAAGGGAACACAGAGGCGTCACCACCATGAAATGAAGTGGAGAAAGGGGATTTTGCCAAAAGCAGCTCCATGGGAGGCAGGCAGAGCTTCCGTGCCCAGATCCATGTTGGGAGAATCCTGAGCGTCAGGAGCCCCAGCCCACGGCACATCTGTTCCTACCTCGTGGTGTCCTGGATGCCTTTGTTCCTTCTGATTCATAATCTTTAATATCCTAAAAATATTTCCACTGAAAGGGTGGCCAGGCAGTGGGAGAGGCTGCCCAGGGAAATGGTGGAATTCCCCATCCCTGGAAAAAAAAGGCTTAGATTTGGTTGAAGGCTGGACTTGATGATTTTGGAGGTCATTTCCAACCTTAACAATCCTGTGTCTCTCTGATATCAAACTTAGGGAATTTCCTTATCCACAAAGGTCACTTGAAAAGCAATAAAGGAATAAAGTCTGGAAAAATCTCCCAAGCTGAGCCATTGGTACAGGAGGGCTGGCACAGCACAAAGCTCCCAGTTTAGGTGACATGAAAGATTTCAGCTTGCCCAAGCCTGAATAATTGAGCTGACATGATCAGATCATCTTTTGATGGTCTAATTGAATTATGTGCATTTCTGAAAGCTTCTCTCAGTGGAGCTAATGAGTTTTATGTCTGTACAGAGCCAGGCAGACCCAGCCAGGGTTCCAACCTTCCTGTAATGGATCTAAACAGGACAAGGGCTCAGCCAGGAATTCTTACACCAGTTACCAAAGGTTCAATTCAATCCCTCCCTTCTGCTGACTGCTCAGAACCTTGTCCCAGTAGGATTCCCTGTGATTTGTTGGGATGTGGGATATGATTTACCAGGGTGTTCCCTGGGCAGTCTGAATGGCTGAAGAGGGAAGATGCCTTTGCTTTTATGGGATCCAAGCTGGTTTCCATTATCCCAAGGGATGTGCTACTGAGCTCATGTGGCTGAAAGAAGGTCAATGAGACAAAAGGAAGAAGATTTTTTTACAAGGAGAGTGGGGAGGCCCTGGCACAGGGTGCCCAGAGCAGCTGTGGCTGCCCCTGGATCCCTGGCAGTGTCCAAGGTCAGGTTGGATGGAGCTTGGAGCAGCCTGGGACAGTGGAAAGTGTCCCTGTCCATGGCAGGGGATGGTTCTCTAAAAATCTTTTAAAGATTCCCTCCAACCCAAAGCATTTCATAACTCTGTGGACACTGGGAGCTGAACACCAGCCCTACAAGAGCAGATCCCTTTCACTCATTTTCCTGATCTTGGAGCAAACAAAAGGTATAAAAATGAGTTTATTCCATCGGGGAAAGTGTCTACAGAGAGGGAGAGGTGCCAGTTCCAGCACCTCCACCCAGACTTCAGCCCCAGGAGGAACTGGAACTGTCGAAACCTCTTGTGGTGGGGAGAAGTTTGCTCAGCCCAGAGTGTCAGCTTGGAAATCCACCCATTGTTTGCCTGTGTATGAGCTTTGTGCCATCAGTCGCTCTGAAAGCAGGGATTTACAGCCATGGGAACCTCGGGGGTGGGAGAGGAGGCTCAGAGGTTCCTCCTCCACCTCCCTCACCTTCCATCCTGATGGACACTGTCCCTTTGGCCACCCAAACCTCTGCTGGTGGAGGCTGGAAGTCAAGTGAAGCTTCAGCTGTCAGGGGAGAGTAGGTGCAGGTTCCTCCAGGGTTACTACAGAGTTACTACTGCCACACACAGCCCTGTGTCTGCCTCGCTGTCATTGTCACTGCTCCTTTGTCTGCTGCAAACCAAGCCACAGCTCAGCCAGGATGGAAACACTGCTGGACTCAAAGCCAATGTTCAGGGAATTTCAGAGGATCAGGGAATGGTTTGGATGGGAAGGGACCTCAAAGCTCATCCAGTGCCACCCCCTGCCATGGCAGGGACACCTTCCACTGTCCCAGGCTGCTCCAAACCCTGTCCAGCCTGGCCTTGGACACTGCCAGGGATCCAGGGGCAGCCACAGCTGCTCTGGGCACCCTGTGCCAGGGCCTGCCCACCCTCACAGCCAACAATTCCTTCCCAATCTCCCATCCAGCCCTGCCCTCTGGCAGTGGAAGCCATTCCCTGTGTCCTGTCCCTCCATCCCTTGTCCCTAGTCCCTCTCCAGCTCTCCTGGAGCCCCTTCAGGCCCTGCGAGGGGCTCTGAGCTCTCCCTGGAGCCTTCTCTTCTCCAGGTGAGCACCCCCAGCTCTCCCAGCCTGTCCCCAGAGCAGAGGGGCTCCAGCCCTCGGAGCAGCTCTGTGGCCTCCTCTGGCCTGGCTCCAGCAGCTCCACGTCCTCCTGCTGCTGGGGGCCCAGAGCTGGAGGCAGCAATGGGGGGTCCCAAGGCAGCAGAGGGACAGAATCCCCTCCCTGGACTCTTCAGCCCAGCACCTGAGAGGTTTCTGGGCTGCCAAGGCACAGCTGAGACCCGTGGAGGTTCCTGTCCACCCTCACCCCAGGTCCTTCTCCCCAGGGCTGTGATTTTACTGCTGCCAGACCCTTCCCCTCTTCGTCCTTGGTGTTGTAGCATCCCGCAGTGACCTGGAACCAGCACGAGGATCAGCCCTGCAAAGTTCATGGAAACATCTGACACATCCCTTGAAAACGTGGGGAATTATCCCCTCCTGCCTCTCCAGAGAGCTCTGCTGCCTTGGAAGAGAGAGATCCAGCTGGAATTTTAAAAACCTCTTATTTACCTTATCAATGAAATCAAGGCAGGGTCCATTCCCTGATATGTTCCTCCATTGCAGAACCAAGAAGTTTTCCTTGTTTTTGGGGGTTTTTGGTTTTTTTTTGTTTTGTTTTGTTTTGTTTTTGTTTTTTTCTTTCTAGGAACAAATTCAGTCTTTGGAACACACAATTTCAGTGTGAAGAGTCCAGATGGATTTTGACAAGAACCTTGAAGGCTGCTGCAGTTTGTCACGGTTGTGATCTCGAGACAAGAGTTTGACAATGGATCAGTGTGGAGTTTAACAGCACAACAAATGACAAAACCCATCCCCAGGAATGGACACCATGAGGTAAATGGAGGCTTTTCTTTCATGGAAGAAAAAAACCCAAAACAAAACACAAAAAAAAAAAAAACAAAAAAAATCCAAAAAAACACTGCACAGGAAAGGTGAACCTTATTATCTTGTGCAGAAGAAATCACAACATTTGCATGAAATTCCTGTTGAAATTCTCCTGAGGTATCACACTCCTCAAAGGACCTGTCATTCCCAGGCACTCCACAGGGATTAGCAGCTTCGTGGGAAGGAGCCAGTGTGATTCTTGAGGTTTGGACATCAACAGCCTGAATGAATAAATAAAAGCAGATAAATCTATGTTCTCTGAACAGAGTGTGATTCTGCATTTGCAGCCACTTGATTCTACGTGGGCAGAGTTCTCTGGATCTTTACAAACCAAGCCAGGTTTTCCCAAACTGGTCCAGGGGCTCAGGGATTGAAAGGTGTCCTGGGTGTCCCCAAAGGGATGGTCCTGGGGTGCCCTCCCAGCACAGGGAGCCCCCAAACCCCTCTGTTCCCATCTCCAGCAGGAAGGGCTGTACCTGTACCTACAACACAATTTATCTTCTGGTTTGATCTGCTGGCAGCCTTTAGTCAGAGGTGGAGGGGTCAGTGTGGCCACTGATGAGCAGGAGCTCTCCTGGCTCCTTTTACCTAAAGATCAATCACTGCCTGTGTTCCCATCCCTTCTGATCCTTCAGGATCCCTCCAGAATGGATTTTACTCTTTGTTTCAGAGACCAAACCTTCCAAAGCCTTTCCCATGTCAGGTCTGTTCTTCTGAATTCCCCAACACTGAAGTTCCAGCTCTTTCTGTAACTCCAGCTCTCCCTACATGGCTCCTTCCTCTCTCCTTCCTTCCTCCTCTGTGTCCTCATTGCCTCCCCAGGGACACTGCAGCTCTTTCCTGCTCCTCAGCACTGCCTTTCATCTCCTCCTGTTCCCCCTGGACCCCCTCCCCTGCCCACGTCAGCAGGAACACTGCAGCAAACAGCCAGTGCCCTCCAGGCCACATCCAGGAGATGGAATCACCTCTCCAAACCTCGTGTCCTTGGATAAAACCAGCTGAGTGGAGGTGTTGGCACGGAGGGGACACAGCAGCCCTTTTCAAACGCTGACTTGGCCCTTGCCTGGCCCTCCCCGGGGTGGGGACACAGGTGACAATGCAGGCAGGCCCTGCTCAGTCAGCACTTTCAGAGGGGAGGTCACCTCTGCTCCGGCTCTGGGAGTCAGGTGCTGTTTGCTCCACGTCCTTGGACAGACCTGCAGGAAGGCTCATGGCCTTGGAGAGCGGGATGTTGGGAGCCAGGAGACAAAGGGGCAGCTGGCAGCTGTCCTGTGTGCCAGCCCATGGCCACTGAGCTCTCCTCACAGCCTGGGGGGCTCAGAGCACTTGTTCCAGTCAGTCCCACGCCAGGGCTCAGTTTGGGACATCTCTGAGAGCAGAGCTGTTGTGGGGTGACCCAGCTGAGTGTCCTGACACACACAGGGGATTCCTGCACCTCCCCACCCTGGGTGATCACCCCACTGTCCAGCTGGTGTGGGGCTGCCTGTCCACTGAGACACCCCACAGACACGACCCTGGCCTCAGCAGGGCAGGGGCAGACAGGTTAGCTTAGGGTTTGGAAAGAAATTCCCTCCAGCTCCTCGTGCTGGTTCCAGGTCACTGGGGGATGTTACAGCACCAAGAACAAGGAAGGAAAGCTCTGGCAGCAGGGAA
>VZSR01001846.1:1669307-1687401 GCA_013398615.1 Brachypodius melanocephalos | reverse complement strand
CAGACACCTGTCTTTCCCAACCAAGACACAAGGGAATAATGGTGGCTTTAGGGTGGATCCTGCTGCAAAAATGATGCAGACAGGAAAAGCAGCTCCATCTCTGTGCAGGCACGGAGCAGAGGAGATGCAGAGGGGCCTCTCCTCACCTAGGATCCAGTTTCTCCCATCCTTGGGGGGCTCAGTAGGGCCTTCAGGCCTTCAGCTCTTTGCACCTGCACAGAGCAAGGGGAGAGATCTCAAATCAAAGCTTTGGCAAGCTCCAGGAGGAGATCTCAAACTGACAGAAAATGACCCCCTAACTGAGAGCCCTTAATTGAGGCCCCAGTGCTGATAGCAGGGGAGCCCCCACCTGAGGGGCCTTGGCTGCCCTATCAATTAGCAAAGCCAGCAGCTCATCAGGGTAATGAGGAGCAGATGGGACAGGACCTATAAGCACCCTGAGAACCCACAGGAGTCCAAGCCTGGCTTGTGTCCAGACTGGGCTCTATGGAGCAGCTTCCAAAGCCCAGCCCAAAGCAGGTGTGGCCACTGCCCAAGAGGTGGCTTCTGCTGGGAGCACTCTCAGACCTTGGCTGGAGGCTCTGACCTTTCTCCTCCTCCAGATGAGGCCACCCACCAAAAGTGATTCCTTCTCCAGCAGGTTTCTGGGCCAGATCCTTCAGCTCAGATTGGTCAAGTACCTGGTGAGTGATGCTGAGGTGGGGTATGGGGGTTACCCATACACTTCTCTGAGGGTCCAGCCTTCTGAGAGATGACTGATTAATTAGCGAGACAGCTCCTCTGAGTGTGTTTTGTAAATCAAAGAGTTTAATAAGAAGAAAATAATAAACATTACAGAAAGCAAAATATATAAGCCGTGCACAGATGCTAGAGCAGCTTCTAACTCCTTGCTACAACACCTCAAAGAAGCCGTTGGTGTCCTTTGTCTTCTCACTTAAGTAGCTTATGGTTCAGGTGGGCTTTTACTTGCAAGGTGCCAATAGAAATGGATACAGGCAGTGACAGGGTCCAATCGAAGCTTCTCCTTTGGGACTGAGCCAATAGCTTTAAACAGGGGACTGAACATTCTGGCTAGCTTCCTAAAATGTCTACAGGTAACTGGAAGCCCCTTTCCTTATTGGGAAAAGCCCCACTGGGGTGTGTGGGGGGGTGCAAGGTTACCAAGGGTGTGGCTAAGACCTCAACACTGGCAGTTTCTGGGGTTCTTTTCCTAAATAGTTTATTTTCTTTCAGTTTTTTAACATTATTGGATATTAGGAAGAAATTCCTCCCTCTGAGGGTGGGAAGGCCCTGGCACAAGGTGCCCAGAGCAGCTGTGGCTGCCCCTGAATCCCTGGAAGTGTCTAAGGCCAGGTTGAATGGGGCTTGGAGCACCCTGGGATAGTGGGAGGTGTCCCTGCCCATGATAAGGTGTGGAATAGGTGGTCCTTAAGGTCCCTTCCAACCCAAACAATTCAATGATTTTTTCCCTCTGCATGTGCTTGTCCTCTGCTTTCTTCCTTATCCCAACTTTTCTCCTTGGCCTCACCTTGCTCCCCTTCAGCTGTTACTGGCTGCAGCATTCTCATTTCTCTCCCTCTCTGGGCCAGAAGAAATGGGAGGTGTTTGGAAATGAAGTACAAGCCGGCAGATTTTGGCTGAAGCTTTTCCCAATCTCTGCTCCACACTGGGACACAGCAGAATTTAAGGCTTTCCTGGGGAATTGGAAACACTTGGAAGTTCTCCCAGGTGCTGATGGACCTGTCTTTGCAGCTGAAGCTCCTTCAGAAAGCATCAGTCTGGATTGGACTGGTGTTCCCTGTTGAGACCCTTAGAAGCAAACTCTGCCCCCCAGCCCAGTTCCCCACCAGGCCTGAGAAGCTCATTCACCTTCTGCTCTCTGTGACTCCCACCAGGATCCAGAATTTCCTGGGTTACCTCCTGACAGAGTGGGACCAGAGCAATATGTCCAAGGGTGAGAGCTGGGGCCTCCTGCAACACCTGGAGGCTTTGGAGCTGGGAAGAACACAGCACGGAATTCCTGTAGGGAGCCAGGAAAACTGCTGGGTTTGTTCTGGATTGTGCCTCCTGTGAATCCCTGCAGAGATCTGGGAGGTTCTGATCAACCCAGCCAGGGAGAGGGATGATGTGGCTCCAAAGCAGCAGTAGACCTGGCTTGTGTTTCTGGAGAGGGATTTGCCAGAGGATGATGACTTAACATACAAACTGAGATGTTGTGGCTGCTGAGCAACTCTGAGATGGTTTGGCCTCTGTGGGGGCCTGTGTGGAGGAGCCTGCAGAGGTTTCCTTCCCTATTCCTTCTTTGAGGGCACAGGGTGCCCAAGGAGCACTTGACCATCACCCCAGCACCATCTGAGAGCTGGGGGTGCCCCACTCATCCCTGAGGTTTCTCTTTGGTCCTGCAAGGCAGCGTCTCAGTCACCCTTGGCTGTGGCTCCCAGTGCTTTTGGGACAGGACTGGTGTGTCCTTCCCCTCACTGTCCCTTCCTCAGAGCCTCTCTTTGCCTCTTTCCCCCCCAGCCCTTGGAGGTGGAGTCGGACAGCGACGAGTACCAGGCCCAAAATGACACCGACCTGGAGCTGGGTGGGGTCACTGTGCTGGAGGCCTTGGCTATCCAGGTGAGTGTTCCTGCTCCATTCCTGGGGACAGCATCAATCCTTGCCTGCAAGGATTTACCTCAGCCCCTGGCTGCACGAGGAGGGAGTCTGGGGTTGCTCTAATCTGAATTCCATTAATCCCTTATGGATTTTGTGCTGCTCTGTGTCCCTGTGCCACACAACCCCCAGGGCCCCGTGCCCCTGGAGCTGAGGACAGAGGATCCAGCTGTGGCCAGTGGTGATGCCCAGAATCCAAGAGCCAACGGGAGCAGTGGGGATGGCAGCGAGCAGGAGGCTGACACAGCCTGCGACACCAGCACATCTCAGGATGGGGTAAGGACCCTTGGTACAATCCCACCCTCTGAGTGTGGAGCTGGGGAGGTGTCACAAGTCCCCTGGATGTCCCCAGGCTCTGAGCCTTTGTCACAGAGCTCTGCTGCCAAGGGTAAGGGTGGAGGAGCTTCAGTCCCTGTGCGGAGACACAGCCTCAGTCCCCAGGTGTTGGTGGGGTGGTGCTGGGTGTGGCCAGTGCCAGGTGCCAGCTTGTGGCACCTTGTGGTAAGAGAGATAGAGATAGAGCTAAAGGCAATCTTGCCTCTGATATATTGCAGCTGTGTTAATGACCAAAGAGTGGGAACAGCCTTGCCCTCACAGCTATGGGTGTGATGAAAGAGTGAGTTAATTGGCAGAGAGTCAGTTGGAGTCTGCTGGCCGTGCTGTGAGGAGGAAGGGACAGGTAAGGTAAGTCACTGTATGAGGGACAGATAGGGTCAGGTGGCCATGCTAGGGACAGGAAGGAGCCAGCAAGAACTGGAGAAGAGAAAGCCAGAGCTGTGTGGAGCTGCCCATTGGAAGCTACACAGAAAAGGTATGAAAGACTTTTAGATAACAGGATGCTGATGCTTGAAGCCCTCTGAAGATTTACTGGCTGTCTCTACAATGACAGCACCTCTGACCCAGGGCCACTGCCAGCAGCTTGACACAAACCCTTTGTGACTCCCTGGCCTGGATATTTTACAGCTGAAAATATGGAGGATTTACGGGAAATTTTTCACCACAAGCAACTTCCATGGGCTCCCTCACTGCTCTGGTCCCAAAGCAGTGCTGGATACCCTCCTGATTCCCAGAAGTGGAGGGTGAGGAGGGAGGTGGGGGATTGCTCTGTCCCCAGTGTCAGTGAGGGCAGGCAGTGCTATGGGGAAAATCTCCTGTTTTCCAGGAACACTAGGAAGTTTGACTTGTGCACCTGATCCTTCTGGGGCTGCAAAGTGCCTGATTCCGTGTGACAGTGATGTCCCTGAGGAAAATGTCCAGTTAAATGCTGTGCTCATGTTGTTTCTTTCATTTTTCTAAAGTTTATTCTAAAATCACCCTATTTTTTCACATGAGTTGGGCTCTATTGGCTGTCAGTACCTGGAACTGGCATGACAGAGTGTGGGACTGCCAGGGAGACCTTTCCCTCTGATCCCTCCGGGGGAGGGGTTCCTCAGGATTCCTGGGAGAAGGATGACTCTGGGAATGCTGGAATGTGATGGGAGGGGGAGAACTGAAGGTGCAAAGTGAGGCTGGGCAGTACTGGGGCTGTCCATGGGGCAGGACACAGGCTGGATAGCCCTGGGCTGCCTGATGCCTGCATGGAATCCCTTCCCTTCTGGCATCCCCAAAAACACTGGAATAAACCAAGGAATTTAACACAAAGGCCATCTTCTTCAGCAAACACTTTGATGTGGTTCAATTTGTGTTTTGTCTTTTACCTGGGGGTTGTGAACAGGACCTTCTCCCTCTACACGGATCCTAGAAAGGATCCTCTGAGGAACCAGGGATTTTGGGATCTGGAAGGGCAGGTTGGGATCAGGAAGTGCCTGAATGTGACCCAGAGCTCTGGAGAGACCTGAGGTTCCCCAGTGCGGGTGCTGTTGCCTGGATCAAGTCCCAAAAATCTGAGGCTGCAAAAAGCAGCACACAGACCCAAACTCGTTTCCAGTATTTCAGAGCGTTCTCTGTCTATTGGGATTGTGCCTTCCTTTGGCTGAGCTGCAGCTAGCGTTCGTTTAAAAGCTGCCCCCTTTGGCTGAGGGCGTCGCTCCTTTCTCCGCTTTTTGCCTCACGAGTTGCATCTGGGATGTTTGTAACTCAGCGATCACCTCGCTGGCATCTTCTGCGTTTCCCTCCCCTCCTGCCCCTGGCTCGTCCCTGCCGGGGTCTGAGGCGTGCCTGAAGCCCCAGCCGTGTTTCGTGGTTTTAAATTTGGTTGCGAAGGTGTCGGGGCGGCTGAGCTCGCTTCTCACGGCGGTTGTGACCACCCGCTCCCGGCGGAGGCAGGGCGGGCACCCCGTGAGGGGGGACTCGAACCGCCCACACGGGGAGGCTGCACCGGCCCGCTCGCCTCATGCGAGAGGGGTACTTTGCCCATCCCGGGCTGCGGGGCTGATCGCCGCCCGCCCCGGGGGCTGATCGCCGCCCGCCCCGGGGGCTGATCGCCGCCCGCCCCGGGGGCTGATCGCCGCCCGCCCCGGGGGCTGATCTCCGCCCGCCCCGGGCTGCGGTGCCTCTTGGCCGGCCCGGGGAAGGCGGGAAAGTCTCCCTCTCTTCCCGGTTGGCCGCTGCGCTGTTTGCGTGCGCCTGCGCAGATTCACCCGGCAGCTCTGAGGGGATCGGCGGGGCCGCTCCGCTCGCTCCGCTCTGCCGCCGCAGCCTGTGGAGCCGATCCGCTCGCTGTAGCGTGCGCTGCCTGCCCGGCACAAGGCAACGGGGCTTTGCCATCTGTCTCACCTGATCCTTGCCGTGCAGGGTCGGGGCTTTGCGCTGTCTGCGTAAATGCCTGCGTCGTTCGCGTAACAGATCGTATGTGCAGCTACCGGCTGCGTAGTTAACGTAAGCTGCGAAATTTTCCTGTCAGCCGCTTTCTGCATCCGCTTGGTTCCGTACTGTCCCCTATAAATCCTGGGGTCCTCAGTCTCGGGGCAAAGCCTCCGCAAGGTCAGGGATCCCCTTAAAACCCGGGTTTGTCCCCGCCTCACGCTTGGTAAGGTCTTTGATGTGGCAGTGGCTCTGCGGACGCTGACGGGACGGGGGGAGGCACGGCCCCCCCTTCCTGCGCTTCCTTTGCTTTCTGCTGTGCAAACTCAGTCGCTGAAGCGATTTTCGGCTTCATCGTATAGTTTTAGACTGACAGAGTCCCATAGGGATGGGCTAAAAAGCAGTTCTATATCTCCGGTTGGAAACTTCTTGTACCCAGCTCAGGAGATCTCTGATGTGATCTCTTGAGACAGAGACATGGTGATTTTTTTTAATCACAGATTCTAGCCTATCCAGGCCGTCTTTTTGTGTTTTGGACATTGGGTTTCCCATTTTTATATCGGATTGGCTCTGAAGGAGTATTTTAAAAAGTTCCTACCTGTCTTTGCCATCAGCTTCTTTCCCTTGATCTCTGGTGTTCCCATAGCTGACCTGCAGACACGAATTCCTGGATCCGAGCTGTTTTTTCTTTTTTCCCGGGGATTTTGTTTTTCCAGCTTTTTCGCTGCCACTTTCCAGCTTAACGCTGCTGCTTCTGCTTGTACCGCTGATTTCTTCCTTCAAAGAGGTCCTGATGTGGCACTAGCAGGTGTTTTTCCTCACAAAAGAGGCACCATTTGTAAAGGTTCTGAGTTCTTTTCTTCCCTGCCAAGGTCAGGATCAACAACACGGGAAATGAAGACGTCAAGTTCGGACTTGGAATGTTTATTGTATCTTATCTATTTACAGTATTTGTAGGCTCACAAGCTGTGAGCTTAACTAGCAAGCTAGAGAAATGAGGTAAAATGGAGTGCTTCTAACTCTTTCCAAGGTTATTTAAGCGATAAGTACCCAATACCAAGGTGACACCTATATTATTTATGTTTTTGACCCAATAATGACCACCCAAGGCCTGCAATGCAGACCTTTTTCACCCAATAACAGAAAACCACCCAAACCCACAAAGAAGAAGGAAGAAGAAGGGCAAAGACAACACCCAAAATCCTCCATCTTGATGGATATGTATTATTATGCACTAAAACCTGAAACTCTTAAGTTTCTAGGATTTCAACGCTGGGGGAAGGCGGCTGGATCCCTTGCTCAGGGCATGCCTAGAGGCTGTGTCTGGCACCACTGCCTGGAGCTGGCTTTGTGTGGGAATCCACTGGGACTGAAAATGCAACAAGTGCTCAAATGAACTGTGGCACCCTCCAGCAGGGATGTGGGGCTGAAGGAGCTGAGCCCTCAGTTTGGTTTAACTGGGGTGGGCCAGGCCAGTTTAGAAATGCCTGTGATCGTGTCTGTGCCTGCCCCAGCCAAAACCTCTGAAGTAGCATAAACCCTCTGAGGGGACAGAGGAGCTGAGCTGCCCCAAGGGTGTGCTTGTGTCCCAATCCCTGTGGGCTGCAGGAAGGAATGGGAGTTCAAAATCCCAGGGAGTTTGAAGGCACATGAAGAGGATGGGGGGGTCTTGTCTCCCAGACTCTGCTGGGATCAGGGATCTTAATGTTGGGTTTATTAATGGTTGTCCTGCTTCTCAAAGCAGCCTGTTGTGGCTTTTCCTTGTGCCCCATTGTGGCTTTTCCTGCTGGATTATACTGATGTTTCCAAAGCATTTTCTGACCAATGAACCACTTAAATGTGGATATTCTGGAGCTTTAAACCCGTGGCTGGGTTAGGACACCTCTCTTGGAGCTGCAGCCCTTGTGTTCCTCCCTGGCCCTCTAAAATTGGTTTTACAGCCCTGGCCAGAGTTCCAGTGCTGGCTCCTTGTGCCTCTGCCCCAGTGGGACATGAATTGGACCAGGCAGGGCTGTTTTTCTCTCAGGTTGGTTATTTGTGCACCATTAACAGTCCTGAGTCATGAAACTCAAGCATTCATAAAGCTGCAGTGCCTCGTACCTGGTGTTATCTGCAACCACAACAGCTCTGCTTTTATTAGTGCTGAATAACAGAAGGATATTTTTTTGTTGTTTTGTTAAAGGTTGATAAAGGAGCTGATCCTGCAGCTCCTGGATATTATTCTGGACTCAGCATTAATTCAGGTGCTCCTTGTTTGTGTTCAAGAGCTCTCCCCTCCTCTGCAGCAGAAATTAATAAAACACCCTTCACAAAGCTGGGCAAGGGCTCTCTCTGGAATCTGGGCTGGCTTTTCCTCTTGCTTCTGAGCTTTAGGAGCCCTGGGTGTGGGGATGAAGGGCAGGCTTGGTTCCTAGCCAGAGTGATGATTTAAATGTGATGAGGAAGAAAACAGCCCTAAATCTGCCTCTGAGCTCACCTGCAGAATTAATTCTGGGCATACCCAAAGCTCCCCAGACCATAAGCCCTGATTTAGGAAGAAGTGACCTCCTCAGCTGGGCATGGAGGCAGTAAATGGGTCAGACAAGCAGCTGCAGAGCGGTTTGATCCCAAGGCCATCCCTGAGTTCATCCCCAGCAGGTGGGTGGTGGCCGTTTGTGAGGAGGAGGAGTGGGATGATGGCCCTTCAGTGGGTGAAGGCTCAGCCTGGAGAGGTGCCCACCTGTCACCTGGGGGTGCCCGAGGGTGGCACTGGCTGTTGGTGGCCTCAGGGGTGTCACCACTGAGCTGGCCAGAATGGTTTGTGCATGTGGGCCACATGTCTTTGCAGAAAGATGAGACTGGTGCATGCCAGAAATGAAGGTCTGGGGCTAAAATGCTGTTTGGGGCCATTTAGTGGGGCTGCAGCCATGGGATGGGACCTGTGTGATGCTTTGGGGACTTTTGGCCTCTCTCCAAGTCTGGGTGAAGCAGAACAGGGTTGGAGAATCTGTCCTGCCCAATCCATGAGGTCCCTCTGAGCATCTCTTCTCTCCCTCTCCTCGTTCCTGTTCTTCCTTCCTGGCCTGTGGGGTTTTTTGCCAGTTTTTCCCTGCAGTGTGAGGAGGTGGAGCACAGGGACACAGAGTGGCTACAGCCCTCTTGGTTTGGTGTTGGAGGGTGTCAGGAGCAGCCTGATGGAGCAGGTTATTGAATTCTGGTTGGATGGAGATGCACTGAGCCCTCCTTGGCATTTTCTTTTCTAGGGAAAGGCTGCGGGATGTGCCCAGCTGAGCCTCTGCTGCCCCTGGGCACAGCCCTGGGTATCATCCAAGCCCAGATTTTGTGTGATCCCCTTCACCCTTCCCCTCAGTCCCTGCTGAGGTGCAAATTCCCTCCCTCCAGCTCTGCACCCCCTGGAAATCTCCAAGCCCTGCTTTTCCAGGCCCCATTTCCCTGCCCCTCCAGCAGAGCAGAGGGGTTGGGGTGGTGGGAACCATGCAGGATGTGGGTCCCAGAGCTGAGCTCTGCACCCTCCTGACCTCCAGGGCCTGCTTGGCTTCAGTGGCTTTGAGGGTGACACTGGGGCCAGCCCCGTGTCCTTGGCAAGGGCCACCAAAGAGCGAGGCAGGTGCTGTGGGAGGATGGGAAGGAGGGGGAATGGGTAAAAGGGGAAATTGGATGGGTTAATGCCTCACTTGGGGGATGAGGAGATGAGTGTGGACCTTGAGGGAGCCTGAGGGATGAGCAAAGGTGACCCTGACAGTCGGGGAGCACCGAGGACGTGTCCTGAGCAGCCTGCAAAGGACTCAGACCTGTGCCGAGGGAGCTGTGTGGGAAACAAATGGCTTAATTGAGGCGAAAACGATCGTAATTAGCATGAACAAATCCAATTAGGAGCCGGGGGCGGGTTACCTTGGGCCGGGCATGGGCAGCAGGGAAGGCTGGGGGTCCCAGGGCTGGGACAGGCAGGGACAGGGGGTGGCAGGGGGTCCCCCGGGGCTGGGGCTCGTTAGCATCTTCTCCTCCTGGGGCTGCTGGCTCTGTGCCCTGGCCAGAGCCTAATGAAGCTGGAACCGTGGATTAGGCAGGCTGTGCTCAGCCAGGGGGGAGCAGCAATCGCTGCTGCCGTCAAAGCCGGTAATTGAGAGGGGCAGGAGCCCCATTCCAACCCTGCCCCAGGCCTGGAAGGAGCATTTTGTTTTTTCCGATGAGGAACAGAGGACAAACTGCTCCAGTCTGTCCTTTATGGTGACTGCTGGGGTCTGGGGGGCTGTGGGACGGGGACGTGCTCAGCTACAGCCCCGGCATGCTGGAAATAACGAGGTTAAATATTAACTGTGAGATCTAATGTCAGAGCAGGAATTGCTTTCCTAGCTAAAAAAGGATTCAAAGTGTTCATTTCCAGTAAAATCATCTTTATGGACCATTACTTTAGTTACAAAATTTTCTCCTGTGGAAAACGTGAAACCACAACACTTCTCACTGGGCTTCTCTTTCCTGTTCAGACTCCTGCCCCTCCAGGAGTTATTCCTGGAGGAATTTATCCTCAAATCCCCCATTCCAGCAGTGATGGGCAGGCACTGAGCAACCCCTGAACCCAGCCCCTGCCTCTTCTCAGCCCCATCTTCTGTGCCCAACTGCTCCCACGGCGTGGAAAGCAAAGCAGGAGAGTGGGAAACTGTGCCTACTGTGGTCCCAGTAAAACCAGTAGAGCCACCAGCAGGAGGAGCGGGCAGGTGCTTCTGCCATTCCTTGAAAGCTTTGGGAGCTCCCAGGGCCGGGCAACTCCCTCCTCGTGGAATTGGGGTAATTTGGGATCTCTCTGTGTGTCCTGCTCAGCCTCCAGTGCTGTCACCCCTGTGAAGTTCCTCCCTGCAGCTGGTGACAGCTCTCAGTGATAATCCCAGCTTTATCTTCCCCCGTGCCAGCGGCAGGAATGAGAGAGGCTGTGATGTGTCCCCGGGGAGCCCAGTACCAGCCCCAGCTCATGGGGAGCTCCAGCTGCCCCAAACCCAGCAGGTTTTACAGCTGCAGAGGCAGGGGACAGACATCTGTCCCCACATCTACTCATCTCCCAAAGTAACACGAATTCAGGGTGAGGTGCTCAGTTCTGAGTGCCTGGAAAATGACTTTGTGCCTTTCTGGGGACACAGAACAGGGACAGGGCAGGTGCTGGCTCTGCTTCCCTCAGGGATGTGCAGGGAGGGACCAGCCTCGTGTCTCGAGTTGCTCTTTTGGGTTTTGCAGATGCCAGGGAGGAATTTGCATCAGGCCTGACCCTGCTGCCTGTGGATTATCTGGATCTGGGAGCTCCAATTTGCCTTGGACCAGCTAAGCAGCATTTTACCCCTGAGGGGGCTCCAGCTAGGTGTGTAACAGGGTGACAGCAGTGACAGAGCACTCTGGCCATCACCAGCGTCTCTGGACACGGAACCATCTCCTCAGAGGCGCAGAATTCCCAACCCAGATATTTTTGGCTGGTGAGTGCTGTGAATGTTGACATTTTCCAAAGGCTCTGAGCCCATATTTGTGCTCCTGCCCTTGTTGGCATATCCAAGCTGTTGGTCACAGTTGGGTGGCAGGGAGGACCTGGTGAAACAGCAGATGCCATGGCTGGGCTGGCATCCAGCTGAGGCCTGGAGATTCACTGTGTGTCACACTGTGGGAAAAGTGAAGGAAAAAGGATGGAAAAATGAGGGAAAAATGGTATCCAGCAGGCCAGACCCCCCCCCTGCAAACAGTCCTGTTGAGCAGAGCTGGGAGCTGAGCTGTGCCTCTCTCCTGGTGTCTTTCCAGCTCAAGCCCAGTGAAAGCTCTTGGAAGCACAGCTGGGAAGGGCAGCATTAATATGCACATACATTAGATGTGACTCACCCCACAAAGCAGAGTCATTTTCAGGCCTGATCATCCTCAGCCGTGCACTCCCCAAAACTCACCAGTTTTGTTCATATTTCGTTTAAAAATGCTGCAAGATATTAGCTCAGAAAAATGAGAGGTGACAGGGGAGCCTGGGAGCTATGGATGGTTCCCATCCCCACCCCAAAGAGAGAAGGAGGGATGAGGTCAGTGCCAGGGAGTCGAGCTGCTGTTGCCAATGTGTGACCTCCTGGTACCTGTGCCCTCGAGAGGCCCTCAGGTGGGGGTGCAGAGGAGCTCCCATGGGTCAAGGATGGGTCAGTCTGGAGAAGGGTTATTTATAAGAGTAGGTAGTGACAGGGGAATGGTTTAAAACTGAAAGAGAGGAAGTGTAGATGGGATATTGGGAAGGAATTTTTGGCTGTGAGGGTGGGCAGGCGCTGGCACAGGGTGCCCAGAGCAGCTGTGGCTGCCCCTGGATCCCTGGCAGTGTCCAAAGCCAGGCTGATCAGGGCTTGGAGCACCCTGGGATAGTGGAAGGTGTGCCTACACATGGCAGGGGTGGAACAAGATGCTCTTAAAAGTCCCTTCCCACCCAAACTGTTCCATGATTGCACTGAGTTTCTTGGCCCTGGATCTGCCTGCTGGGAAAGAGGCCCCTGTGGTTGGTTCAGGGCACCAAAAAGGCTGGGAGTGTAGATTGTCACCTGTCCCCTCCTTGCTTTGACACCCCTTTCTCCCCAGGGAGCTCTCTGAGAGCTGTGGATGCTTCTCTGCCCACAGCAGGTGACTCGTGCTCCTGCTGTGTCCCCATATCCCAGGTGTGGGAAGGGCAGACCTAGGCAGGGTGGAGAGGCAGGAGAGGCTGCAGGTCACCACTCTGTCCCTGAAGGACCCTGGCTGGCTCAGCATCACCCCTCGATGCCATTGCTGCTTCCAGGAGCTCCCAGCACCTGCCCTGTCCCCGCAGAGCTCAGGGGCTGCTGGCAAATGACCACAGATGTGGCATTTGGTGACACAGGTGGCTGTGGCAGTGGTTGGACTCCACGATCTCTGAGGGGTTTTCCAACCTTTCAGATTCCATGACTTCCAGCTCCTGCTTTATCAGGAGCAGCCTCCAGCTAAGGAGGCTCCATGCCCATGCCAGCCATGGAACTGTCCTGGTTTGAATCTTCTGCTGCGCTTTCCAGCCAGGTCCCTCACAGGCTCCAGGGGAGGGAAGGAATCCAAGGATCACCTCGTTCATCACCAGCAAAGAGCAGCTCCTCCCACCTGGTTTCAGGTTTTTATGTAGTTCCCAGCAGAGGCAGAGCGTGATCTGCTGACACCAACCCCAGCCCTCCCACGCTCCCAGGGAAGGCGGGGGCTCCTCTCTTGCTGTTTTCACTCAGGAGTGAGTTCTGTCCTTGACTGTATCTCACTTGGGGATCAAAGGCCAGGAGCTTTGCACAAAGGATTGAAACAGTCACATTCCTGATGTTCATCATTCATGGAGGCTCAAGTGGGAAGGGACCCTCAGGGATCATCAGTCCATCCCCTGTTCCTGCACAGACACCCCATCAATCCCACCCTGAGCAGCCCTGAGAGCGTTGTCCAAACGCTCCTGGAGCTCTGGCAGCCTTGGGGCTGGGACCATTCCCTGTTCAGTGCCCAACATCCTTTGGGGGAAGAACCTTTCCCTGGTACCCAGGAAGCCAAGGGGTGTCTCAGGGATGGGGATTCATCCTGGCCTTGAAGAGGCTGAGGTGCACACGGGGGCTGGGGGACCGAGCAGCCCCATGCGTTTCCCCTCCATGCATGCAGCCCAGAGCAGATGTCCTCCCACCAGCCGTGCATCATTCATGCAAGAGTGCTCCCTATCTGATAAATCATGTTGGAGAGACAAGACACAATGGGGCTTTTAATTATAGAAACAATTAGTAAGGATTAATGACAGCGGTGGTGTGACGGTGTTGTTACTCCCAAAGTTTAACGAAGATGTAGCAGTTTTTGTCAGACGTGGGGAGTGCTGAGATGCTGCCTTGGGTGTTGGATGCACCTCAGCACCCATCTCTCTTCCTCACATTTGGGGACTTCCAGGAGGTCCAGAGGCTTCAGTGGATGAAGGCTTGGGAAGGTTTTTGGGAAGGGACAGGGCTGAGTGAGGGGATGTTGTCCGTGAGCTGGCACTGAGGTGGAGCAGAGCCTGGAGGTAGTCCAGGCCCCGTGAGGGGGAGCAGAGATAGCTCAGCTCAACGTCACCAGTCCATGGCCAATGTGGATGTGTCCCCCAGGCTCCTGTAATCCAAACAGAGGTGCTGCTCCCCACAAACCCCTTCAATACCCAAGGTGACCCCGGATACAGCTCCAGCATAAGCATCTCTGCACTTTTAAGAGCCAAAGATCAGATCCCCACTAATCATTGAATGGTTTGGGTTGGAAAGGACACTAGAGATCATCCCTGCCATGGGCAGGGACACCTTCTGCTATCCCAGGCTGCTCCAAGCCCCATCCAACCTGGCCTTGGATATTTCCAGAGTCCAAGGGTAGACACAGCTGCTCTGGACAATGTGTGCCTCCCCACCCCCAGCACACAAAATTCCCACCTGCTTCCCAGACTCAGCAAGACCCCCCTAAAACCCCTTTTCTGCCTCCCAGCAGCTCCATGAGCTGATCTTTGGGCTGGGATCCAAGTTTATCTGTTTAGAAGACACCACCAGAGCCGATGGCTTGGGAAAGCACAAAAGTCAGCAGCAGTTTCCCTTTGCCTGCAGCCCTGGCTGTCCCCCACAGAGGATGGGAACAGCCCACAGGGAGCAGGGACACAAACACGGAGTGACAGGAGCACAACAGACACGTTGGGGTCACCGGGGTGGCCGGAGCTGTCAGCAGAGGTGAGGTGGCACAAGCCACACCAGCCTGGAGCCTCGAGCTGCCCTTCCTCCTCCCTCCTCTGCAGGATGCTGGGGTGGGATGTTGAGTGGAACACTCAGTGGGAGGCTTGGATAGTGCAGGTGAGGCTGGGGGTTGGCAGAGACTGCTCCAAGGGTTTGGCTGCTGGGAGGGGAGAGCATTGGCCTGAGGGAGCTGAGTCTGTCTCTCCACTGCTGAATCCCCCTGGTACCTGCCCCACACCAGGAGCTGTGCCCACCCTCTGCTCTGCAGCACCCCTACCCTATGCTCAGGCATTTCTCTGGAGGAAGGTTTGGCCCAGGATTTACCCCAGGGCAGAGCAGAGCAAGGGCAGCCCTGAATCCCACATGACTCGGGGGTGGAGCAGGGACAGGATGCCAGAGAAGCTGGACCACGCTTGGCCCAGGTGACTCAATCCCTGGCCAGTTCACCCAGCGTGGCCTGGAAAACCCATTCCCAGTGTTCCTGCCTGCAGAGGGATGGCTGGTGGGGAAGGTTTCCCAGTCCAAGCTGTCTCCTGCTGGATTAATAATTCACAGAGCGAGGCAGGGCACAGCGACCTCCACCCCTCTCACATATCCCAGGATCCAGGAGCTGCTGCCGGAATGACAAGCAGGGACAGGACGATGGGGATGGTCACTCTGGACCCTTGGGCACTGCTGCCCATCCTGCCAAGGCCATGGGGTGCAGGGAGATGCACCAGGAGAACATCTCTGGATCCCTGTGCCAGGTACAGGTCTTGTTTCCAGTTTTTCCTTCCATGGAGGATGTGGGTGGATTTGTTGCCTGTGGAAGTGAGACACTAATAATGCTGGCTGGGTGCCAGGCCTGTTCTCACCTCCAGCACTGACAGCTCCCCAAAATCCTCCTGCCAGTCCCATTCCATGACAGTCCTCCCCGCCCCAGAGCCTCCTGGGGATGTGGGCAGAGCCAGGAGTGCCCAGAGCCCAGCCCTGGGTGTCTCCTGCAGCCCCTGAGGCTGCCAGAGGGGCTGGAATTGCCTGCCTGGAAGCTGAAAGCCTGAGCCAATTCCCACAGGATCCTGCTGGAGAAATCCCTTCATGCCCCAGAGCCACGTTCAGCCACATTCAACCCCATTCAGCATCAGGGCAGCCAGAACATTCCAGAACCTGTTCCTGGTCCCTGCAGAGGGCACAAGGAAGGAGGGTTGTTCTGGCAGGGAGAACATGTCCAGCACTGTGGAGCTTCAGAAGAGACTCTCAATATCTGGAAACAGTTGGATTCCTTAGGGGAGAAACCATCATCTTCATCCCGGTGTTGGCCAAAGCCCCTGGAGACCAACGCAGGGAGAGAAACCGTGGAACGGTTAAGGTTGGAAAAGATCTGTGAGATCACTGAGTCCAACAATTAATGATGATCCTGCAAATCTGAAGTTGTTTCCTGCAAACACATTTCCTGTTTAAAACCTTTTCCCTAACCACAGCAGCCTCCCCATCCCAGCCCTTGGATGGGCAGGGAAATTAATAATGTGTTCAGCCAGGAAAAGTTTCCCAAGTCTTCCTGGTTACTAAAGGATTTGTCAGAGATCTTCCCTCCCAAATTAGACCTTGTAGACCCCCCCAGCTGATGAATCAGCTCTGCCATCACTGCATCCCAGCATAATTTGTCTTTCAACCTAACAGCTCCCATCCCACTCCAAGGACGTGGAGCAAGAGTAGGCAGAAAAAAAAACAACCCAGGACCCCGTGTGCTGGTCTGGGGAGAGCAGGAAAAGATGGGGACAGGGGGAGTTTTCTTCCTTTGCTGTTTGAGTTCATATTCTGGCCATGATCCATGTGAGGACAGGGAAGATGCAGAGTTTTGGGGATTGGCACCTCCTTGCCTCAGTATGACCCTAAAGCAGGAAAGGGACTGGGAAGGGCCCATCCCTCAAGACAGAGGGCACAGCAGAGTCGGGGGGAAACCTTGAGAGCCTCCAGCAAGCAAAGGGACAGTGTGTGGTCGCCACTGTCACCTGCCAGCTACACCTGGGCACAGGCTGGGCAGCTCCTGCTGGGAGGTCACTGAGCCCATGCTGGGGAAGGGGTGCTCTCCTTCGCCAGTTTGGTGCTGTGAGTCCCTTCCTTCCCAACAAAGGGACAGTCTTGGTGACTGAGGACGTGGCGCTGAGCCGCTCACACCAAGTGGCGGCGTTTTTCCCCAAGACAACGCCCTGAGGAGGGACCAGTGGGTCAGACACGCTGCCAGCCGGGAGGGAGCCACCAGCAGAGGCTGAGGGGGATGTCCCTGGCTGGTGGCCCCAGTGAGATCCCTCCTGCCCTGAGTCCAGCGAGCCATTTCTGGGCCATCCCTGGGTGAGAACCTGGCCAGGGTCATCCTACACCAGATATAGGCATGGATTTGGGGGTTTTATTGCTGTGCAATCCTGTTGAGATTCCCTGGGGACAAGGGGCCCCAACCATTCCCCCATCCCTGAGCAGGAACCAGCAGCTCCCAGAGCTGATGAGGCCAAGCTGATGAATGAAGGGGATTAGAACCTCTCTGTCTGCGGGTCACGGTGACACAAGGACACGAGGACACGGGGACATTTCCATCTGGAAGGTGTAAATGCCGTGTTTGCCATCCGTGGCACCGCAGTGCCTGGAATTCTAATCGCCTGCAAAGCAGCTCTAATGGTATTTGAAAAGGAGCTGGGAGCTGCTGGAGGGATTCGATGCCACTCGCAGATAAAGGCAGGAGGGAGGGCGAGGGAGAGGGAGCCGGGGGCGGCAGCGCGTTCCTTCCGCACGCTGCGGCTGAGGGAATGTGGGCTGGATTCCAGCAGGAGCAATTTCCTCGCGGGGAGGCAGCGGAGTGGCCGCCCCCAGCTCCCCGAGGGTGGGGGAGCGCTGGGATCGCACCGGGAACGGCAGCACATGGAGCCCTGAGCTTGTTCGGGGATGGGGAGGCGACCTGGGACCTGGTGTGACAGGAATCACCTGGCAAAAAAACCCCCCACCGTTCCACTTGTTCTTATCTGAACGGCTGGAGCAGAGACTGAGGGGAGGCAGAGGGGCAGGGGCTGAGCTCTGCTCTGGGACAGGGACAGGAGCCCAGGAAGGGCTGGAGCTGTGTCAGGGCTTGGGATGGAGCTCAGGGAAAGGTTCTTCCCCCCGAGGGTGCTGGGGCACTGCCCAGGCTCCCCAGGGAATGGTCCCAGCCCCAAGGCTGCCAGAGCTCCAGGAGCGTTTGGACAACGCTCTCAGGGATGCTCAGGGTGGGATTGTTGGGGTGTCTGTGCAAGAACGGGCTGGACTGGATGATCCCTGAAGGTCCCTTCCTACTCAGAATATTCTAGGATTTATTCCCCACAGCTGATGATTTATTCCCCTCGACCAGTGGGGCCAGCATTGCCCAGCTCATTTTCCATCCTGGCAGCTGTGTGGTTTCTGTTTGCCCTGCTGATCCAGGAAGGTGCTGCAGGTACCAGGATACACTGACAGAGGAGCTGCTGCCAGCCCCGGTTCCTCCTCCCCCCTGTGATCCTTGGCTCCACACCAGGGTTTGCTGCTGCTGCCCAGCCAGGCAGGATGGCAGAGCCACCTGTGTCCCCAAGGGCCCCCAGCCGGGCTGGAAGCAGCCTGGGGACAGTGCAGTGACAGGCTTGTGTTTGGGGGAGTCCCTGGGGTGGGTAAGCCTCATGTTGGAACTCCTGCTCGACCCAAAAGCAGCAGGGAGCAGGACACTTCAGGCTCCAAATGCAGCTGCCCCAAGCTGCCTGAGCCCAGGGGCTTTGGGGAGCGGGTGGGTGGGTTCTGGGGTGCACTCTACATATGATCACCTCAGATTTTACCCCCAACATTTTCCCTTCTTGCCCCCTTGTTATTTACCTTGTTATTACCTTTTATCAGGGCTGGAGTGTGCGTGGCACAGCCATGGGGCTGTCCTGGTGTGGATGGGCAGGAAAATCACAGAATCACAGAATAAGATGGGTTGGAAGGGACCCTCAGGGATCATCAGTCCAACCCCT
>VZSR01001846.1:1623271-1637738 GCA_013398615.1 Brachypodius melanocephalos | reverse complement strand
GGCAGCATCCTCTACAGCACCCCCGCACCCCAGCTGCGGCACGGGGAGGGGGCTCCCCCTCGGGACAGACCCTCCTGGGCACCCAAGAAGCCCCTGACCAAGTCCCAAAGCCTGGGGGAGCCGCTGGCCCGAGGCAGCCCCCAGAAAGCCCCAGCCCCCCACCTGAAGGAGCTGACATTCGGAACAGCGGACGGGGAGCTGGGGCAGCTCCTGGAGAGCCCGGCCGGGGTCTTTGCGGTGGTTTTGGGGTGCCAGGAGGCCTCCCTGGCCCGGCTCTCGGCTCACATGCAGGAGGAGCTGGTGGGGCCCGAGGAGAGGCAGCAGCTGCTGCAGGCAGAGCTGGCAGGGAAGCGCTGGGCATCGCTCGCTGTCCTGGACCCCCGGCCCTGCTGCCAGAGCGGGGACGCCTGGTACTTCAGGGTGGGCTTCACCTTCGAGCACAGGCAGCTGCAGTTTGCAGCCAAGGTAAGGGGGAATCGGGGTAAAAGCCTTGGGGGGTGCAGAGGGAGCCAGGAGATCCAGGAGCTTTGGCTTTTCCATGGAACACGACACTGAGGCCACTTCCCCTTTCGGCACCCACTTCTGCATTTGCTGCATGAGAGCTGCTGGCAGGGGCTGGGGGATGAGGGTGACACTTCCCGTGGGACCAAGGGACACGTCAAAAACGGCCCTGCTGGAGGACACGTCCTGGTACCTCAGGCAGAGAGGCCAGCACATGCAAAGGAGAGGCTGGAGCAGAACTGGCTGCCCAGGAGAGCAGGGTGAGACCCCAGCCCAGCTGGGGGCTGCACCACCCCTCATGTCCCGGCTCTTGCTCAAAGCCATCCTGGCTCCGTTCCTGGGTTCAGAGGGTGCAGGGGGACCCCAGCACCACGCATGCGTCAGAGCTGGCAGGGTGGCCCAGCCCAGGACAAAGCTCTGTCCTTGCACAGCTGGCCCTGTCCTGTGTGTCCCTGCAGGTCCCCAAGCCGTGCTGCTCCAGCCTGGGGGTGCAGAGCTCCCTGGGGACACACTGCAGCATCCAGCGCCTGCTCGGCCGCTTCACCGACCGCCTCCCTCGGGAGCTGGTGCTCCCAGGAATCCCTGGAAAACACAGCCAGGGCCCTTCCAGAGAGGAACCAGTCTGTGCTGCTCCCCAGCCCGTCCTGCAGGTGCTCCTTTGTGCCGAGGTTCCCCAGCAGACCCTGGCAGACTTTGTGAAGGGCTCCCACGCTTTGCACAGGACCAGCCCTGGGCACTACGAACGCCTGGGCTGCCTCCTGCTCCTGCAGCTGTGCATGGGGCTGGAGCACCTCCGGGGGCAGAATGTGGCCCAGGGGGACCTCTGCCCCGAGAACCTGCTGCTGGTGGAGTGTCCATGTCCCCCCCAGAGCCAGCAGGGCCAGAAGGAGCCACTGGGGCTGTCCCTTCCACGGCTGCTCATCAGCAGCTTCTTCAAGGTGCAAGAGAAGCAGAGACCTCGTTCCAGCAGCCAGGAGCAGGACTGGAGCCAGGGCATCGCTGCGCCCTCCCCTCCAGCAGCAGCTGAGCTGAACGTGGGCAGGCTGATCTATCAGATCTTGCACGTGGACATCTCCCTGGAGAACATTTTGGGCTTCGGAAGCAAAAGGCTTCCCGAGATCCCCTCGCTGTCCATCTACTCAGCAGGGCTGAAGCGTCTGACTGCGCTGCTCCTGCACAGGGATCCTCACCAGAGGGTGTCCATCGAGCAGGCCAGGGGCATCCTGCAGGTGCTGCTCTGGGGGCCACGCCAGGAGCTCTTTGCCAGGAGCAGGAAGAGCCTGGAGCTGCTCCGGAGCTGGCTGGAGGTCAAGAGGGCTCTGCTGCTCCTGAGGTTTGCAGAGAACTCGGCTGGGGCCAAGGTCAGCCCCGGCCTGGAGGAGTGGCTGTGCTGCCAGTACTTCCAGGGGGTCACTGAACACACCCTTTACCAGATCACCCAGGTTTTCTATGCTCCCTAAACCAACCTCCAGTTCAGCCTGCCCAAAGGTCTCCCCAAAGCCAAGAGCTCACAAGGGCCTGGCCAAACCTGTCCCTGCCCGTGGCAGGGGAATTGAAACTAAATTATTTTTAAGGTCCTTTCAGCCCAAATCATCCCATGATTCCATGAAATCCACCAGATCCTGAGAAAGCCAAGCAGGTTCTCCCTGGGAAAGCAAACCTAAACTCACTTCCTCCATAGCCCATGAGTGATAAAGTTGGGATCAAACTCCCAAACACAGGGTGTGGTTTTATATCCTCAAACAATTTTTGCTTGATACTCTAAGTCTGGTTTATCAAAACATCTGAGGAAAGGCAGCTGGATGGGAGCCCCAAGCACCAATTTAGTGGCTGATAATCCCAAGTAAAATTTATGGGATCCAGACATTGCACAAAACCCCCTCAAAGCCTTTTTGCAGCCACCAGGTTTTTGCTGTTTTAAATAACACTCAAAGCCACCCATCACAGCTCACCCTTCTCAGCAAAGAGAAACAACAGCTCCTTCAGCCTGTGCTTCCCAGAGACAATTTGTGGCACAGTCACAAATAAAAATGACATTTTAAAGGGAAAAATACAGCTTCAATAAAACCTGGAGTTGAGCCTCTTAAACATTGGTCCTTTATGTGCTTCTTTGCCAGCATTACACACTCCAGGGATGGATCCAGAGGGAAACACAAAGCCAAACTGTCCTGCCCAGTGGTGATTACCCAGAACAGCCTCCATGAGCTCTGCTGAACAGCTCAGCTGAGTTCATGGGCACCAAGGCAGGGCTGTGGCATCTGCTCCTTGTGTGAAACACTTGGCAGCACGTGGGACCTGGACCCAGTCCCCAAATCCATACAGATGCCATGGGACCAGCATGGTGAAGGTCAGGTCATTTAATTGGTCCCTCAGCAATTATTAATCCACTCCCAGCCATCTAGACTGGATATCAGGAAAAATCCCTTCACTGAAACACTGATCAGGCATCAGCACAGGCTGCCCAGGGCAGTGCTGGAGTCACCATCCCTGGAAATGTTCAAACAATGTGTGTATGTGGCTCCTGGGGACATGGGTCAGTGTGATGGGGTAATGGTCAGACTCGATGATCTTGGGAGGTTTTTCCAACCTGGACAGTTCCCTGATTCAGTGACTCCATCAGCTGACAGCAGCAGGGCTGTGCACACAGTGGGACAGAGCCTCCCCTCGTCTGCTGTGCCCATGGAGGTGGCAGTGGCTCCTCAGGCCACCACCAGAGCCTGGGGCAGGGCTGCAGTGGGGAGGATTCCTCCTAGGAGTCTGTGAGCTTCAAAAAACAAGAATGAACCAGAGCTGGGAGCCTCTCAAGATGCAGAGAGCAGCTCAGTCCCAGCTCCATGGTTGGTTTGCTCCCACCTGGAGCAGCACCCAAATCCCCCCAGTGCAGCCTCCCTGCCCAAGCTGGACCCACCCCATCAACCCTGGCACAGAAATGGGTTCAGGTCTCATTCCAGGCTCTCGGGCCGGCACTGGGTGTCCCGGGAGAGCCCAGCCCTGCAGTCCTGTCTCTCCTGCAGTATTTGCCGTGGCTACGAGAGGGCAGTAAAGGCCAGGGCACAGCCCCTCATCCCGGGGACACAAAGCCAAACCCGCTCCCTGCAGCCCCAGCCCAGCTCCAGCCCGGCAGCTCCAAGGACCCACAGCACCTCCGTTCTCGTTTCCAGCGTGGGAGACCCCCTCCCCTTCTGCCAGGAACATCCAAAGTCAGCAGAACGTCCCACGGAGGCAGGAGCAGGCACATTCCACACTCCTGTCCCTGTGGAGGGCAGAACGTAGCACTGGTACCACGCTACAGAGGAAAATGGGGATTTTTTCAGATAACCAGTGCAGCAAGTTCAGGCCTGTGCCAGCCTGTTGAGCAAAACAAGGACACCCTCCCCTGGTCATGCCACCACCATGAAAATTCTGGAATATCCTGAAGTGGAAGGGACCCTCAGGGACCATCAATGCAGCCCCTGTTCCTGCATAGACACCCCAACAATCCCACCCTGAGCATCCCTGAGAGCGTTGTCCAAACGCTCCTGGAGCTCTGGCAGCCTTGGGGCTGGCACCATTCCCTGGGGAGCCTGGGCAGTGCCCCAGCACCCTCAGGGGGGAAGAACCTTTCCCTGAGCTCCATCCCAAACCTGCCCCAGCTCAGCTTCATGCAGTTTCCCAGTGTCTTGTCACTGACCTTCCAAAAATCCCTCCAGGATGAGCACAGTTATAGGGTCACAAGAAAATTGGGAAGAGCCAATTAAAGAGCCCCCACTTTGCACCACAGTTCTGCTCATACCCCACCAGGTTACTCTGTGCTGCATCTCCGAGGCGTTTCAGGGAATATTTCAGTGTATTCCACGGGATTCCAGCACTGCTGAGCCCAGGGATGGGCTGCAGGGGAAACTTTAAGCCCTCACTCAAACATTTCATAGCACTCAGCTCCCCCAGGGCCCCAGAGACTTCTACTGACACCCAGCAGAACCTGGTGGAATAAACTCATCCCAGGGAGTCCCTGCTCCAAGGTTTTAGAGAGAAAAGATTCATCAGCTCCAACAGTGCCAAACAAGCCTGCAAGTACTGAAAAACATGGAAATATCACACTTTAAAGCTCAGCCCCTCTGGAGACTTATTTGTTGTAACTTCAGTTCAAGGTTTGTTAATTCCATCATCACCAGGAGCCCTTTCCCCTTCTGCTCCCCATATCCTGAACACCCAGGGGTGTCTGTGGACCCTGAGCACAGCCCTCTCCTCACCCTTCAACCACAACCTGTCTCCCCAGCCTGTGATCCCACTGAGCTGCTGGAGTGCCACAACCCTTCCCAGCTCACAGCCATAACTCCTGGAGTCACCCTGCACACACTGGAAAGGCTGCACTGTTAAAGGAACACTTAAATTCCAGGTATTTAAGTTGCATATTTGGTATTTAAAGCAGCCATGGGCTGAGCTGATCACGTTTCACTTGAGACTTCCCAAGCAAATCACACCCTGAATATCCCACAAAACACTGGCAGAGCAGAGGACTGCTCCTAATTACCACACCTGCTAATTGTTCACTAAAAGTAGACTTTTCCAGGATTGCTGGATTATTCCAAGCCCTGTCAGAGCACATCCCTGAGTTCCAGTGAAGCAAAGAACGAGCAAAGCCTTTCCACACCTGCAACTTTAATGGTTGGGGCAGTTCCAGAGCCACCTCTTCAAGAGTGCAAGTCTTTAAACAGCTTAAAACCAGCAATAAAAAGTAAAATATAAATTTTTATTTAGAATTAAAGCAAATACTTCAGTATCACAAACACAATATTAAACTTCAAGAAATATACTGCTAAATTTGGAGGGAGCATTTATTTTTGCACAACCACGACATGCGCACAAAATCCAGAGAAAGATGTGGAGTCTGAAATTTTCAACATCTCACCACCAAAGCAGCTGGGTCACACAAGGTTTCGTACAAGAGTTAAGATAGACTGGAATAAGATGTTGACAAAATTTCTACAGAATCATCTTTATAGACAACAAGAAAGCTCTAAAGAGGCAAACATTGCAATCTAGTCTTCTTCTGCTGAGTCTCTCTCAAACGTGTAGGCCATGAAGCAAGCATCTGGTCTCTTGGGGACAAGGGGATGCCCTGGTCTCACAATCTCAAAGCCCAAAAAGCTGAAAGTACGGAGCAGTGCAGCTAGAAAATAAAGCAGGAGACAGGTTTCACCCATAGGATAGTGGAAAAAAACCCTCTTGGATTTCCACCAAAAGGCATTTTGTGTGTTTGGAGGTGCAGGGAACACCCACCTCTGTCATCTCTGTTCTTGTGGAAACAGATGAACACGTGTTCAACTCGGAGCTGTTCTTCAGCAAACTCGAGAAGAACTGCAAAACTGCAAGAGAAACACCAGGGCTTCAGTGCCCGTGGAACTAAAAGGGAATGTCTTGGGATGGGAGGGACCCCCAGAGACCATCCAGCCCAACCCCTGGCCCTGCACAGGCACCCCAACAATCCCACCCTGAGCATCGTCCCAATGCTCCCGGAGCTCCGGCAGCAAGTGCTTCTTCAGAGAGAGTTTAGCAAGGCCCTGAGAGCCAATCCACACAGGAATTCCTGAGGAAGAGGCACAGGTTGGAGCCTCACACCACCAGAACCCTGAACCCCAGGCAGAACTCAAGGGCAGGACTCCTCAGTAGAAAATGTGTTTGTGACACAGCTGAAGGAGTGCAGGGACAGACTCAAAGCAGCCTGGAATTCTCAGTGCCTAAAGCAGCCTGAAATCCCAGACTTTGTGCTGGTTCTGCCTACAGCCCTGAAACCAGGCTCTCAAGAGAGCTTCAAGTACCAAAATTAAGCTTTCAAAATACAAAGAGCAAAGTGTTCTCCCACCCCACTGAGAGGCCTGGTGTGAACCCACAGCCAAGTTTTCCCTGGCCCACCTGTCCTTGCTCCCCTCAGGCAGAGCACCACTGGGAATTTCAATGTAGAGGTTGTTGTTGTTCAGCACTGCTCTCCAACTGATGTGTTTGGCATCTGTAAGCCTTGACTGGACATTGAGAATTCTTGTCCTGTTGTTAGGTGTTAGTTCTTCTGTGACATTCAGCCGATTATCCTGCAGCAGGGAGAAGGGCAGAGTTATTTTTCCATCTGTTTTTGGAGGAGGGCTTGAGGCAGGGAATGCTGTCAAGCTCACTATGAGCTGTCTTCTCCTCATACTCACCGAATAAAATAAATTAGCTGAAAGATTGTGATCCCTCTGACTATTCCCTCGCCCACCTGGGATCTTCAGGGGTGGGTGAGGGACATCAGGAGCACCACCGAGGCCCCGGACCCAGGTTACTACAGCAATTGAAGGGAACCCTGGAACTGCAAAGGGAGCATGGTTAGACAGGCAGGAAGGCTTGGACAAAATCCTGGGACTTCCAGGACTTATATAATGTTAAAACAAACAGACCTAGGTCAAAGGACTCCTCCCACTGCAAGTGGGAAGACAAAGGAAGCTCCACAGCAGGGGCAGGGACAGTGCCCAGGGAGCTGCCACTGCAGCATTTTGAGTGAAGACTCACTTGGAGATGAAAAATACCCTGGCTGAGCCAGCCAGGTGTGTTTCTGTGCCAGGGCAGGCTTGATGTGACCTCCTGAGAACCTTTCTGCAGGAATGTGCTGTTTTCTGCCCTCCTTGCTGTCAGGCAGCACAAACTCCCAGCCCAGCAAGGCAGGGATCGCTTTTCCCTGGGATATTCACCACCAGACCTTCCCAGCTCGAGGCCAGGCAATTCCAGGGAATCATCTCCACCTCCAGTATTTTCAGCTTGAGCTGACACCACACCTGAACCTCTGCAAAACCTCCCAAAACACCTCCAAACCTCTTCCCACTGAACTCCTCAGAGCGATTGCACAGCGCTCAGCACTCGAGGAGAAAAACACTGTATTTTTGAAGCCGTGAGGAGTATTTTTAAGTTTCTCCCCATCCTTTTCAAGGCTGTTTCACTCCTCCCGCGGCAGAGCAGCGCTGGCCCCTCCCTCTGCACCATCCTTCACCCGCAGGCTCCACTCTTGAGTTGCGTCATCTCAGCAGATGCAGCAATCGAGGCCCTTGGGGGAATTTTCACAATCGTCCTGTCTCCGGGTGCCAGCAGCAGCCACTGCAGCCATTTGCAAATCCGAATAAACAGCTACAAAATAATCCACCATTTTGCACACTTCGCAGCCGAGTCGCGGGGTTTGGATTGGTTTGGGGTTTTGTTTTTTGTTTTATTTTTCTTTTTTTTTTTCTTTTTTTTTTTTCTTTTTTTTTTTTTAAATGAGCTTGAAACTTGTGATGAATAATCCGTATTAGAAAGGCTGGGAATGGGCAGAGAAGGTTAAATATAACGTGCTGGAAGGTAAATGATATTTATATTTTAACGCGAAACAAGCACAACAATTGCGAAGTTTTACTGAAAATACAAAATCTGCGCTAATTGAACGCGTTATTTTAATTAAATAACTTTCCAATCCGTTGTTTTAAACTCTTTGAAATAGACGTTTTTCCTTAGCACCAACATTATTTATTTTTATCTGAGAATGACTGTAAACTATAAATTTCTAATTTCCCTTACAAATAAACCTTTAAAAACCTTTTCCAAAGGCGTGCTTTGGCAATTTTTAACAATTTCACCTTTCTGCCCCAAAAAGGTGGCGCAGAGGAAGGTTTGCAACCATTTTAGTGATTTTTACGTGCACTTAGGGAGAAAAAACGCATCTTTAACCTGCAGTTAAATATAAAAACGGTTAAAAAACTGCTTCCACAGTCCACACACGGGGTGGAAAGGGCAGATTAATACCCTAAGCATCCACCACTCCACACCAGCCACCTTAATTCAGGTATTTTCTTTCTTCCCAGCACCTGTGGAGGGTGTTTAATCTTTCGGTTGAGTTTTTGACCACCAGCTCTCGTAACACTCTTACCCTCGATTAGTTTTGCGGAGTATCCACGGTTACATAAGGGGATAACAGCCTTCAATCCTTCGATATGTTTGCCTAATCGTTGTTTTCCCCTCGGGCCCCCCCCAGCACGGTTCCTGTCCCCAGCCCTGCCCGGAGCCTCTCCCAGCCTGGGGGTGTCCTCGGGGGTCCCTCCCAGGGCCGGGACAGCGCTGGGGCCTCAAAGTCACCCTTTTTTTGTGGTTTTTCCACCCTCCCCCACCGCCTCTCCCCGCGCGGCGGGGGCCAGGCCGCCCCTCCCCCGCTGGCCACGCAGCGTCCCCCGCCCCTCTCCGGCCACCAGGGAGGCGACAGCGAGGGTGAGGAAGAGGAAGGAGGTAGCGAGTGCCCAGCGGTGCTAGGCTGAGGGAGGCCGCGGCGCCTCACCTGCTCTGTCCGGTACTGAGGCTCAGCACAGCGGGCATGATGGTGCTTTTATTCCCCTCTTTCTCTCTAGCGAAGCAGTGGCTGTTGAGTATCCGTTGCAGGGAGGATTTCACCATCCGGCCGCTCTGGTCCGAACCCCGAAACCCTCCGCCGCCTCCTCCCCCACTCCCCAGGCGCTGCTACACAAAATGGCACCGCGGCCGCAGTACCTCCTTATATACCCTCTCTGCCACGCCCCCTATGAGACCGCCCCTCTCAGCGCGTGCCGCGCCCTCCACGGGCGGGCGGCTTCTATTGAACAGTTCATGTGTCTATTAATCTATCTTGCTGTGTATTGGCTGAGCTCAGAGCGGGGGGCGGGACATCGGCTGAGGATGCTGCGCGGGAGGCGGAGGGTAGCGGCGCGTGATTGGCTGCGCGCGCCGCGGGTGGGCGGGGCCTGGCGGGGCATCGGCCGACGGGCGCCCTGCAACCCCTCACTGCCCTGGGAGCCGCCGGTTCGAGTCCCGCGCCCGCGCCCCGCCCGGCTGAGGTAACCGGGGGGGCCTGGGGGAGGAGCGGGGTGTGAGGGAGCACAGGGAGGGAGAGACGTGAAGAGTCATGGAAAGAGATGGAAAAACACGGACAGCCTCGTAGGGTGCAGCCCTGGGGCTGGAAGCAGCGGAGGGGCGGCAGGAGGACCCTCTGTGGGACGGCCGGGGGCATCGCCACCCTCAGAGCTTCGCACAAAGCTCAGCGCTGAAGGAAACTTTTAATTAAAAAGTATTAATAAACCCCCCACAAGTAATGAGGAGGGTCCCTGAAAGGTCGGGCTGGGGTTGTGACCTGGTTTTCTGGGGAGTGTTTGGGCTGGTCCCCTTTGGCCTGGCTGTGGTTTATGGATTTAGAAGGGAATAGGGATGGGGAATAGCTGGTTTGTGGATCTAGGATGGAATAAGGATGGGGAATAGTTGGGTTATGGATTTTTAAGGGAATAGGGATGGGTAACAGTTCATGGGTTTATAGTGGAAAAGGGATAAGGAGTGGATGGTTTATGGATTAATAGAGGAATAGGGATGGGGAATGGTTGGTTCATAGATTTATAGCAAAATAGGGATGAGGAAAGGTTGATTCATAGATTTACAGTGAAATAGGGATGAAGAAGGGTTGGTTTATGGATTTATAAAGGAGTAGAGATGGGAAATGGTTGATTTATAGGGGAATGGGGATGAGGAACAGTTGGATCATGAATTTATAGAGGAATAGGGATGGGGAATGGTTGGTTTGTGGATTTATAGAGGAATAGGGATGGGGAACAGTTGGCTTATGGATCAGTAGGGGACTGTGGGTGGGGAATGGTTGACAGTGATGATCTTTTAGGCTAAAAAGGTTAAAAGCATTTTTGCTGTTCCTTCATGAAGAAGTGGGTAAGTCCTGGCTGATCACACAGCAGAAGTTGGGCTCACCCCTGTAACAGCCAACCCGTGCCCTCTGTTTTCCATCTCCTGCCAGGGGCTTGGAAATCCAAGGCTTGGGGATGTGGTTGGGTCCCACGACAAGAACAGGCTGGAGGAAAGGATGGGAATTTGGAAACGGGACACACCCACTGCTCTTCTGGATGGGATTGATGGAAACACAGCTTCAACCCTTGGGGGGTGAGGGTTAGCCTTCAAAATCCATCTTAAAGCAGCAAATGTGCACAAAAAGCTAAATAGGTCATCGTTCCCATGGGTTTGGGAATTGGATCTTTGGCTGAGCCATTTCTGACAATTTCAGCCTGAAAACCAAGGCAGAGGCACGTCATGAGCAGTGGATTTTATCCTGTATGGAGAGCTCAAAATGATGGTGTAACTGATGATGTTTGCAGGCAGGGATGCCCTGTAAGTTAAGTGGGGAAAGGTGTTTATAGAACCAAAGAAAACTGCTAAAGATACATTGTCATGGTTTTAAAAAATTGTGGTTTTCCATTAAAAAACTTGTAGATGGCTGCATTTCTTTTTTCTTCAACTCGGGCCCCAACACACCTGTTTTATTGCCTGCAGCTACCAGAGGTGCATTTGGCCACTTTTTTTAGGGGGTTTTATTACTACCTTGTTTTTATTTGCTTGAAAATAAATGATGGTGATGATGCAGGAGCTCTGAGCACAATGGATTGATTGGCTGCACTTTGCAGAGGGATCATTGTCTGAATCTCCACCCACCTTTTGTGTCCCGAAGCTGCTGGGATAAGAGGGGATGGAACAAAGTGTCGTTGCCAAAATAAAGCAGTGTCTGCACTGCTGCAGCTCAGAGGAGAAGCCTGGCCTGGCCAGCAGCCAGGGAAGAATCTGGGAGTCCTGGAAAGTGAAAGAGATGAGAAGAAAGTCCTTTTCCTGCTGCAGGCATCTGCCCTTAGCGCCCAGAACACGACATAAACGGAGCTTGTGCTCACCTCACTCTCGAGATCTGGGTATTGATTTATGGAGAGGAAACTCTTCTGTTTAATGCATTACCCAGAGTCCAGCCTGAAACAATGGGATGGCTGCAATTCCGGAATATCCGGACCACACGGAGCACATCAGAGGAGATTTGGCAATTCCTGGTTTGTGTGTTGTGTTAGGAAGGTTTTCCTGCTGGGGGTGGAGGTGTCAGGGGGTGGAAGGGCCACATTAGCACTCGGTGATAGATTTCTTTATTTCCAATAATGGTATTTATTATTCCTGTAGTAATCCGGCTGTAATTCCTTATAATGGCTCTGTGTGAGGGGAATCAGCGCTGCAGCTGTTTCCTCTTCCCTGTGAACTGGGAACAGCTTTGCCCTTTGAATCCCTGTCACCTCCATGGTCCATCACTCCATTTCACAGCTGAGTGCCTGGAGAGCTCTGGGAGCTCTGTGCTCTGCAAAAGCCCAACCAACCTGTGCTGGGTTTGTGTTAAACACCACGGGGGATTAGTTCCAGCTGCAGTTTTGCTGAGATAGCCTGACTTCTACTTTAGCAGGGACAGTGATTCATAAATCCTCACACAGAAGCCTCTGACTCACAATTTTGGGATTACGGCTGGGACAGTTGGAGATGTTGCCATCCCCAGATGGTTTGTCACCCCTGGTTGGCCATGATTGCCCTTCTTGTGGCAGAGTAACTCTGTAGCAGGGTTGCTGTTCCAGCTGCATTCACAGTTTGACATCGTAGTCCCTGGAATTACCTAATGCAGGGAGCAGTGAACCCTAACAGTGTGAGCAGCCCAGCTCTGCTGTGCCACAGCAGCTTTCAACACCCAGGGGAGAGTCACAGAATCCCAGAAGATCCTGAGCTGGATCCCACAGAGATAATCAGTGCAACCCCTGTTCCTGCACAGACACCCCAACAATCCCACCCTGAGCAGCCCTGAGAGCGTTGTCCAAACGCTCCTGGAGCTCTGGCAGCCTTGGGGCTGGCACCATTCCCTGGGGAGCCTGGGCAGTGCCCCAGCACCCTCGGGGGGAAGAACCTTTCCCTGAGCTCCATCCCAAGCCCTGACACAGCTCCAGCCCTTCCTGGGCTCCTGTCCCTGTCCCAGAGCAGAGCTCAGCCCCTGCCCCTCTGCCTCCCCTCAGGAGGAGCTGCAGCCCCCGAGGAGCCTCCCCTCAGTCTCCTCTGCTCCAGCTGAACGAGCCAAGTGCCCTCAGCCTCTCCTCAGACCCTTCCCCAGCTCTGTGTCCCTCCTTTGGACACTCTCCAACACCTTTGGATCCTTCTTTATTTCTTTATTGCATTGCATTTTTACAACCGTTGCAAACAGAGAATCTCATCCATCACGTGCATGCCAAATCCTGTGCAGGTGTCCTCAAACACACAAAGTCCTCCTCATTCCAGCCACCACAGCCTTCCCCTCTCCAACAACTGCATTTCCAAGGACCTTCCCAGCCCCACAGCCAGGAGCTTATGTCAGTTCCCAGCTGTTGAGAGAGCTCCCCAGAGAGCCCTCAGCAGGTCCCAGTTGCTCTGTGCTCTTACTCCAAGCAGGTCACAGCAACTGGGCTACCTGAAACCTCCTGGGAAAAAATCTTGTACAGCCTGAGTTATTCAATAACCAGAGCAGTTAATGAGAAAAGGACAGAAGCACCAACTAACCAATCTCTGTTAGGGATCCGAGTTGAAATTGTTGCAGGCTGAGAAAAGCTAAGGAGTTGATTTTCCCAGATTTTCCTTTCTTAGCTTGTTTCCTTCTGCTTTTTACCCTCTTTTCACAAAAGAGGCCTCAAACAGGAGTTAAAATCACCAGTCAGTGATTCTTTGTCAAGCTTTAATGGGTTTTACTTTCCGAAATAATCTGGAAGAAGACTTTATGGCAGCACGGGAATAAAACCAGATTGAAAACTGTTGTGAACATATTAGAGCAAGAAATGGCTGTGGGATAAGTAACTGTCTTCCCTCTTCCCTGTGTTTTCAGGTGTGCAAGATCAGATAACACAAGATCGGTGCTTAGAAAGATGTTCAGGAGCTGAAACATTCATAAACCTCCTACGGTTCTGAAATCCTGCACGTTGAAACTATAGCTCTGTAACATCATTTATTCCAAGAAGGAAAGATAAACCCTTCTGTCATTTAGGTGATTAAAGCAGGATTAAATCACACAGCTGCAAAAACTGCTGCTTCTGCCTGGTTTTCTGCCACTGGTGGAGCTGAGGCTGCTCCTGCATCCGTGTTCTAGAGGAGCAACAAAGCTCCAGGGAAGGGGAATGGGACAAAAATCCTTTTTGACAAGTAGCAGAAAGCCCTGTGTGTTTTGTGCTTTGCTGCATCACGCTCTCAGGGCTCTCCTGGAACGTGGAAATGGATGTTTGTGGCATTTAGCAGCATCAGGGGAATTCATCCTGCTCCGATTTGCTGATGAGGGAGGAACGACAGAGAGAAAAACACGAGCTCCCTTCCAAAGCATGTGCACTCCATGCATTGCATTGCCCATTTAGTACCTCCCCAAAAACGGGAATAAAATATATTAATTTATTAACTTATTGAAGCAGGATCTGATTGCCTTTGCTCTCTATTCCACTCCTTGTTCTTGCAGTTTTGAGAGGTGTCTAGAGATGCAGCCAAGCACCAAAACAAGACAGAAGCTGAGGCAGAGATGTCCATCAGGACATGTTTTCATAGAAACCATTGTCTGTGATGACTTCACCTGTAATTTAGCTGATTTTAGTCATGGAATAATTTAAATGTTCCTGTTGGTCAGCTCTCTGTGTAGACAAAGGACAGCAAAAGCTTGTGAGGCTTTATCAAAACACTGGACAGTGTTATTTCTAAACTTATCAGACCTCTATTTTATAAGTCTTATTAAAAATGGCTCTTAAAAATCTCCTCACAGATAACAGTTAAGTACCAGTTATCTAATTTTAAATACTCCCCCACTAAATCACTGTTTAGTGTGTCAGAATCTATTCTGATCTTTGTGGGACAAGTAATTAGAACACCTTTTCTAGCTGGAAAACTCTCCTCATTTTCATTGTCATGCCTGTGAGAATGATTTCATTTGAAGGTCAGGTTTTCTGCAGACCCAGTTGTGCTGGAAGGAGACTCTGCCAAATGAAGCCAGAATTTTTGTGGTGTTTACCAGCACAGGGAAGAATTTATTTTTCCAAGATCTTTGTGAGATACTGAACTAGAAGAAAACAGACATCAGGCCAACAAAAAAAAAAAAAAAAAAAAAAAAAAAAAAAAAAAA
>VZSR01001846.1:1589692-1599956 GCA_013398615.1 Brachypodius melanocephalos | reverse complement strand
CAGGCACCAAAGCCCCGCTCAGCACCGAGCCCTGAGCACAGCGCGGCTCCCTCCGCTCCCGGTACATCCACCCCGCCCTCAGTGGATGCTGCAGCCCCAGTTCAGCCCCGAGGGCTGCTCCGGGGGGATGCCAAGCACAGCCTGGGGACCCTCCGTCTCCAGCCCACCCGTGTGTGCCGGGGCTATCTCATGGCTAAATCCATTTTAGATAACGTAGAATACTGCCCTGTTTTAAGGCTGTCGAGGTGAACACAAGCCCCAGGTGCTGCAGGAGCCGGGTTGGTGCCTCTCGCTGGGGCAGCACCGGCTCAGCCCCGGGGTCCCCCCGAGCAGCGTGTCCCTGTCCCCCCGGCCACGCTGTGCTCCCTCCCCGCAGGGAATAGAGGAGGAGAGTGCCCGGCGCGGTGTCTCCGAGCAGGACCCGGACCAGCCCAAGGCACAGACGGCAGTCGGACATGCCAGAGCCAGCCCCGCTCGGCGGGGACAGGAAAGCGGCGGAGAAGAAGCGGGTGGAGAAGGTGGGAGCCAAGGGCAGCGCTGCCGGGCCTCCAGGTGGGTGTGTGGGAAAGCCCTTTCCTGTCCCAGAACGGCCACCCTCGCCCCAGGTGGCCACAGAGGCACAATCCGTGTCCCCGGCCAACCCGGGAGGCACTGTCTGCCCGTGGAGCAGAGACAGGAGGAGCTGTGCTCTCCACAGTCCCCGAATCAGTGACACGGGGATGGGGATGAGGCTTCTCAGCCTCCTGCCAGACCCTCCACTTCTTCCTCCTCCTCCTCCTCCTCCTCTCCACCCTGCCCAGATTTGCTGCTGGAGGAGGAGCACGGGCAGAGCTTTTCCCAGCTTGATCCCCAGGATACTCTAATGCCACCGTGGCCCGAACCCCTCGGTCTCAGCCCTCGGAACGCTCTTGTCCCCACTCTTGCAGTGCAAACACGTGGCAGAAGCAGCTCCTGTCCGTGTCCCTGTCCCTGCCCTGAGTGGGCTGTGCAGGAGGATGTTAAGAGCTCTTCCCACTCCCCAGCTCGGAGCCCTTTGCCTCTTCCCAGTTCCCTCCAGTAACCTTTTTCCGTGGGGGTCGTAGTCCCCAGGACCCTGCCCGTGCAGAGCAAGGTGGAGCCGCCCAGCCTGGACGCTGCGGAGGAGCCGCTGCTCTGGGAAGGGCTCACCCTCAACAAGTGCATCCTGGTGGCCTCCGTGGTGGCCCTGCTCAGCGTCACCTTCCAGCTGCTCCAAGGTGAGCAGGGAGCCGGACGGAGCGGGGAGGGATGGCCGGACCGTGCTGCCACCTCCTGGCTCCTGTCCCCTCCTCTCTTCCAGCGCCATGCTCCAAGGAGGGACTCGCCCACGGCCGGCAGGAACCTCCGTCCCCTCCCATTCCCGGTGGGTCCAAGGCTCCGTCCCCTCCCCGAGCCCCGGGATCCAGCCTGAGACAGGGGCACACCGCAGGGTGGGGTGGCCCCACCCTGGGAGCCCTGTCTGGGATATCCCACCCAAACAGCCTCATCCTCAGCTCACTGTGCCCTGTGCCTCTCCCCTCCCAGAGGTCGTGAGCCCCAAGGTGGAGGAGATCCCAGAGGCGGTGACTGCCCAGCCCACGCCGCCACCAGAGAGCAGCGTGGTGGAGGAGGATGACGATGAGGAGGACGATGACGATGACAGCGAAGCTGACAGCAACCTGGTAGGAGTCAGGGTGGCACCTCCCGGTGCAAGGAGCATCTTGTACCCAGGGGGGATGGAGAGGGGTCCCTGGGCTTCATCATCAGTTCCTGGTCCCCTTTGTCCCCATAGGGAGAACCCTGGATCTTCAAGAAGTGGTTTGGCCGCACAACACCAGAGGATGAGGACAAGGATGGGGACAAGGATGAGGATGAGGATGGGGACAAGGATGAGGATGAGGACAAGGATGAAGAACCTGCAGATGTCCCCGATGTGCCAGTGGCTGTGATGGAGGGGAAGAAGAGCCAGGAGAAACAGGAGAAGGTGGAGAAGGAGGAGGAGGAAGAAAAGGAGGAGAAGGAGGAAAAAAAAGAGGAGAATGAGGAGGAGGAGGAGGAGGAAGAGGAGGGGGAGGAGAAGGAGGAGAAGAAGAAGAAGGAGGAGAAGAAGGAGAAAGCTCGGGAAGGCCGAGCTGTGCATGCAGAGCGGAGCAGCCGGAGGGAGGCACGAGCCAAGGACAAACCGGGGGACAAACTGGGCAGAGCCCCCAGGGCCGCCAGGGAACCGGAGCAGCAGCCCCAGAAGAAGCAGGAGCGGGAGAAGAAGGAGAGGAAGGAGAGACGGCGGGAGCGGGAGGAGTCCAGGAGGGAGGGGTGGAAGGGCCGTCCCGGCAGGGCTGAGGGCGGCCGGGAGAGCCCGAGGCGGGACTGGAAGCAGCAGAAGGGCCGGAAGCCCTGGGAGCCGGCCCCGGGCAGGGACGGCCGGGCCAGGGAGGGCAAGAGGCGCGACTGAGGCCGGGCGGGCGAGGGGCTCGATGACGCTGGGTCCAGGGGGATCCAATCCCACCACTGCCCCCGACAAGGGACCCCCGCCACTGCCTGCCCTCCAGAGACACCCCCCGGTGTCCAGCACCCCAGGACCCCCGAGCAGCAGCAGAGCAGCCCAGGAGCCTGGCACGAGCCTCCCCGGGGACTTTGGGCTCCCGTGGATCAAAGGCGACCTGAAAGGACTCAGGGAAGGAGCTTCTTTGGGCCTCGTTACTTCTCCATCCCCACCCCAAATCCCTCTGCAGTTCATCTCCGCTCGGGGATCCCAGTGAACAGAGTTGTGTCCAGACTGCACAGCTCTTGGGTTAAAATGGTTTTATTGAAAGCAAATCAAGAGAGAAGAATATTCTGGGTTACGGAACAAGGCTGCAGCCGTCCTCAGAGGGACATCAGGGACAGACCCCCCCATCCTCACCCCATTGCTGCGGGGTGGCCCAGGAGGTGCTGGTGACAGAGCAGGGCTGGAGCCCCTCACCCAGGGATCCCTGCAGGCCTCGCCTTCTCCGAGTCGCTTTTAGGAAGGAAACACAAGAGCAAATATCACCCAGCCAGAGACGTTCACAGCCCCGAGCCATGGCAGGTTTCAGTATTTGCTAAATCAAGTGATTAAAATAAACTATTTTCATTTTTAATAACGTATTCAACTGGATTTTTTTAAAAAATAGGGGGGAAAAAGGAAAAAGAGAAAAGCCCTAGTCCCTGGTTATGTGTTTTGTCCCTGGTTATGTGTTTTGTCCCTGGTTATGTGTGGGTGTGAGTGTGTTTTCTGTGCCCCCCAAGCCCAAGGGGCTCAGGGCTAATCCTGCAGATGGGACTGGTGGGTACCAGCCTCCAGCCGTGCCTGCCCGTGGGGACACTGCAAAACCCAAGGACCCAAGGGTTAGCCAGGACAAGCCCAGGAGTTGCTTCCCGAGGCTTTGGATCCCGGCTAAGGACTGGGCTCAGCTGGAAGATGATCTGGGGCAGGCGGCCCGTGCTGACGCCGGCGGGGACACGGAGCAGGTGCTCTGGCAGCCGTTCGCTCCAGCTCCCATGAATGGTGTGAGCGGCCCGAGAGGTGTAACGGGATCGCTCCCTCCCTCCTCCCCCCACCCCGGCAGTGGGGTCAGCGCGGGGTGACGCAGATGTGACCTGGCAGGGAGCCCCAGGCCACGGCCAGCGGCTGCTCACGGCCCCGGCTCACACAGGGACGTGTCCCCAGGGCAGGGCTCGTCTCTGCCGGGGGATTTGGCCTCTTGCTCTGCTGTCACAGGTGGAGCCGTGGGGCCAGGGGGTCCCGTAATGGGCCGTGGGCTGGGGAACGGCCAGAGGATGCTGCAAGGCTTGGAGGAAGCAGCACCTGCCCTTCCCAGCCACTACAGGAGCAGGGAGTGAGGGAGAAATAAGAATGATCCTGCCTGGATCTGCCAAGCTTTGCCCACTCCGTGCTCAGCCCAAACTGCCCTGGGGAGTCACCTCGGGCATCTTCGGCAGCGGGAGCGGGGACAGCCCCAGCGGGACACGGAGCAGCCCCAGGGACAGGCACGGATGAACCCAGAACCAGAGCGACGCTAGCGAGCCAAACCATGGGAAAAGGACACACGGGGAGCTCCCGTCTCGGCGAGAAGCACCAGATCCCGAGCCGGGAGGGCAAACCGGGAGAGGGGACGGGCTGGGGCCAGCGGGGAGGCCGGCGGGAGCCTCACCGGCAGCCGCACTCCTCTGCCACCATGTTGGGGAACTTGCGGATCTCCAGCCCGTCCGAGGAGAGGCTGATGATGAGCTGGTCCGAGTAGCGCACGGGCACGCAGCAGGGAGCCCTGCGCAGCGGCGAGCCCCGCTCCTGCATGCCCAGCAGCAGCACCGTGTGCGAGAAATAGCTGGGGACACGCGCGGACAGCGGCAGCCGGCAGGGCCCCTCGCAGTTGTTGGCCGCGTACACGGTGGGCATGACGATGAAGTGGCGGTCGCGCAGGTCGATGGTGAGCTCCTGCAGCCGGCAGTGCGCCTGGTGCCGAGCGCTGCGGTTCTGCCGCTGCACCTTCCTGCGCTCCTGCCAGCGCGCCCGCACCGACTGCAGCGCCTTCAGCAGCAGCAGCGTGCGCAGCTTCCGTGAGCCCGGGCCCCGCTCGGCCCCCTCGGCCTGCCCCGGCCCCGCGGGGTAATAGCAGAAGGTCAGGAGCTGCTGGAAAAGCGCCGCGTTGGCTTGGAAAGCCGGGATGTCCCTGAGCTCCTGGATGACCACCTGCAGTTTACCCAGCAGCAGCTGCAGCACGGTGTCCTCCGGCTGCCAGTCCCCCAGGTGCTGCTCCAGCACGGCCCCGCTGTCCTGGGCCAGCAGCAGCACCGAGGGCTCCTCCGACTGCACCAGCCGCTCCAGCGCCGCCTCCTCCGACAGGTTGAGCAGCTGGTGAGGGAGGGTCTCCATCACCTCGAAGTCCAGCCGGTGGTGGGCACTGGGCTGGGGTGGCGGCTCGCTGGAGGAGCTCAGGAGCTGCCGGATGAACCGGGTCAGGATCGCCAGGAACTGGGCGCTGCCTCCGGGCGCTGGGGATGAAGCGTTGGCTTGGCTCAGGGCGGTGGAGGTCGGCAGCTCCTCGGTCCCGGCCTGGGGTGGGCTGTAAGGAGAACGCAGGGAGAGTCACAGGGGACCCTGTGTACCCTGGGGGTCCCACCAGGCCGTGCCCTGCAGCCATCCACAACCGTCCCACAGCTGGAGATGCCCCTGTCCTACTTCATCTCCCAGCCCCTGTGTTTTCCCGTGCCTGCAGCGGCGGCCACGGACCTGAGCTGTGGGTACGGAGCCGTGTCCACCACCCCCTCAGCAGAGAGGTAGGAGGATGGGGTCAAAGCATCCTCTTCCTCCTCCAGCTGCCGTGACTTGGCCAGCAGCAGCAGCACCGGGGTCATCCGGGTGAAACATTTGTCATCGGAGCCGAACAGGAGCTGCTGCACCTCCGTGCGGGGCAGGGGGGCACCTGCTGCGGCCGCGAGAGGAGAGGGCGTTGGGCTGGGGTCTCCTGCACGTCCCCACCGCCTCTCGTGGACCTGAGAGGATCCCAAACGCCCGAGCGAGGACACGAGGGCAGGGGTGCTGCTGTCCCCAGGGTGTCCCCCCGTCCGTACCTCCCGCTCCGCCGTGGATGGTCAGGGAAGCCGAGAAGCGGAGCCGCTCGGCGCTGCGGGTGACCGAGGCTGCGGCGGCCGCCAGGGCCAGGTACTGCGTGTCCCTGGAGAGACAGAGCCTCTGCACCGAGGCACAAGACACAGAAACCCCAGGGCATGGGTGAGACATCACGGGGGACACACTCATGCGAGCCCCCGCTATGGTCCTGCGGGCTCCGGGTCACCCAGGGAGCAGCGACAGCGAGGGTGGGCACCACTGGGAGCTTTGCCCCCAGCCCCAGAGCTGCTCCGGGGGCCGCGGGGTGCAGGGAACCCAGGGAACCCCAGAGAGGGCAGGTGGGGGACCTGGACCCCGAGCAGCGCCTCCGGCCCTGCGGGAGCTGGGGACAGGGTAAGAGCTCCATCTTCAGGCACGGTGGGAGCGGGAGACGGCGGGAGGGGACGGCAAAGGGACTGGGAGGGGTTGGTAAAGGGGCTGGAGGGGTAACAAAGAGACTGGGAGGGGATCGTGAATGGATTGGGAGGGGATTATGAATGGACTGGGAGGGGATAGCAAAGCCACTGGGGGGAAGGATGAATGAACTGGGAGGGGATAGCAAAGGGACGTGGAGGGGTCGTTGAATAGGCTGGGAGGGATGACAAACGCACGGGGCAGCAGAGCCGGGGCACCGCCGCCCGCTCCCACCGAGGCCCGGACCCACCTGGTCCCCCAGGAGCCCCGGGCCGGTGACCAGCAGCTCCTGCGGGTCCCCGGAGCTCTCCCGCTGGCCGGGGTAGAAGAGCATCACGGCCGCCTGCAGCTCTCCCAGAGCCCGTCCCACCTCGGCCTGGAAAACCAACTGGAACCGCAGCTTCACCTGCGCTTCCCACTGCACTGGAACCGGGGAGACACGGCCGTGAATCCCCTCCGGCCCCGGGGGGCGAGGAAGGGGCTCCGTGCCGAGCACTGTCCCCGTGCAGGGAGCAGAGCACCTGGGACAGGAGTCGCCACGGTGAAGGGACACGGCAAATCCCGTCCCCGGCTCCAGGGAGATGGAGAACGGGACACACCCTGCACCCAGCGAGCAGGGAGCTGCCTCCCCCCACATCCCAGGGAAATTTGCTCTCCAGTGGCTCGGGGACGCTGTGGCCACTGCCCGGGGAAGAGCCGCACCCCCACTGCCTGGCACTGGTGAGTTCAGCTGAAAATCCAAATCCCAGGAGAAGAGGAAGATTTCAGGATGAAAGAAACCATCGTCACCCTCTTGTTATGGGTTAAATTGGAGGGTGTTAGTCCCTCTCCAGCACCGGGATCGCCCCCGGGATGGGACAGGGGAGTTGTGTTGAGGTTTTTACATAAGGCTGAAGCTACAGGAGCAGCCCAAGGACCCCGGGCTGCTCCACAGCCCCAGGAGTGGGAGATCAGTGCATGCTGGGCTCACAGCACAGCGGGAGCAGCTGGGTCCGACCCTCTCTCTTCTACCCGGAGCCGGGATGGGACCCAAACCCATCCTCAGTGTGAAGGCAGAAAGTGAGAAACACTCATGAGAGGGGAGCAGAAGCCAGCAAGAATCACAGAACGTCCTGAGCCCCAAGGTACCCTCCAGAATGACCAGTTCCACCCCTGGCCCTGCATAGACACCCCAACAATCCCATCCTGATCATCCCTGAGAGCGTTGCTCAAACGCTGCTGGAATGTGGCAGCTGGGTGTTGGTCAGAGTGCGGACAGATGTCAGAGCCACGCTGCCATCCCACTGCTAAACCTCCTTAAAAACGTGCCCAGAAACATTTCACTCCATCACTTCGCTGTTTTTAAAGCGAACCCAACCCCTAAATTTCATTCTGTGTTTGAATCCCTGACTTCAGGCCAGCGAACAGCATCACCACCCCGAGCCCTGCATCCTTCCCCTCCCTGTTCCACCTCGGAGCCGGCAGGGCTCTCCCACCAACCTTCCTCCAGATGCAGGACGAGGAATCTCTCCAGCCCCGGCTCCAGCACGTGCTCGTGGATCCTCTGCAGGGGATGGGGAGCAGCCCCTTCCTCCCGAGCCCAGCACAGCCCGAAGGTCCCCGGGAAGTTCCCATCCCAGCTCCGGTGCCGTCTCAGCAGTTTGATGAAGCTGCTCTCGTAGTGGCTGAGCACACCCACCACCTCCATGTGCTTGGGGCTGGCTGCCCCCTGCTCCATCCTCACCCTGCACACGGGCCCTTCCAGCCCCCCGAGGGGCCAGGGCTGCAGGCTGGAGCGGGTCCAGCCCGGGCCCCCCTCCTTAGCCACTCCCTGCGGGCATTGGGCTCCCGGCTCCGGCTTGGAGAAGAGGCCAGTGGCAGCCGCCCGCCTGGACCTGGGTGTCCCCTGTAAACTTCCATTTCCCACCTTTCTCCCTTCTGCTTCCATCCCCGGCTGTCCCGGCAGGCTCAGCTCCATCAGGGAATCCCTCTCCTCTCTCCTGGGCAGAGCTGCCGAGGGGAGCAGCAGCCCCAGGCACAGCAGGAGCCCCCTGAGAGCGCTCATGGTCCCACCTCAGCTCTTCCCTGGAGCAGCTCAGGCATCCCAAGCCCTGGGCAGGAAGAGGGAGGACAGAGTCTCCCTTTTAACCACGGGTGGCCTTGAGTGGCCGAGGCACAGCCACCTCCCCTGAGCCGCCCCGGGGCTGTCGCGCTGCAGAGGAGCGAGGGAGGTGGCAAAGAAACGCTTTTTTTGTTCTATTTTTGGGTCTGCAGCTCGTTTTGGAAACGTGCAAAACTCGAAGCTGTTGCACTCACTGGTAGGGATGCACGGCCTTGACTTTGGATGTTTTCTAAAGGAGGATGAGTGTCTGGAATGGGATCCTCATGGGGACTGGCACGTACAACCCCATCACTGAAACACCGGCAGGGGAGAGCGAGCCAGAGCAGGAGGGGGACAGGGGCAGATAATGGGCTGAAATCAGTAAATGAAAGGAAAACCTTCTCCTCACATCCTGCAGTTCAGCAGGCTGCCCTGGAAAAGGGCTTCATCCTGGGAATGAGAATCACGAGATGAGCAGCAGCCTGAGGACGTTAAACCCTCAGTAACTCCCTTAGAAAGCCTCACACACATTGTATTATAAGAACTTTTCCCTCCATGAGATGCCCAGAGTCACTGGAACAGCTGGAATTGCCAATGGCACCTGCCTAAACCATCCTGGAAACTCGCCCTCCACCCAAGGGATCTCCTGATTTTGGCAAGGGGAAATGTCCTGACAAAAGAAGTTCCAGACCCTTCTCTGGAAGGGAAGACCCTTCTCTTTCCAAGTCTTTGCAGTCTGGAGCTCAGAATTATCAGGAACAGACAGAGCTCCCAGACTAGAGCAGGACATGGACACCACAGCCAGGCCTGGAGGAGTCCGAGGTCACTTCTCCAGCAGCTGACAAAGGCCATGGAGCTGCTTCAGGGCTGGAGCCCCTCTGGAGCCAGGCTGGGAGAGCTGGGGGTGCTCACCTGGAGAAGAGAAGGCTCCAGGGAGAGCTGAGAGCCCCTTGCAGGGCCTGAAGGGGCTCCAGGAGAGCTGGAGAGGGACTGGGGACAAGGGATGGAGGAACAGGACACAGGGAATGGCTTCCCACTGCCAGAGGGCAGGGCTGGATGGGAGATTGGGAAGGAATTGTTGGCTGTGAGGATGGACAGGCCCTGGCACAGGGTGCCCAGAGCAGCTGTGGCTGCCCCTGGATCCCTGGCAGTGTCCAAGGCCAGGCTGGACAGGGCTTGGAGCAGCCTGGGACAGTGGAAGGTGTCCCTGCCATGGCAGGGGTGGCACAGGGTGGGATTTAATGTCCCTCCCAATCAAACCAGTCTGGGATTCTGTCACTGACTGGGACCATCCCAGCCCAGCAGCAGAGATGAAGACTTTGATTCCCCCATCAAGGGGGTGCAGCTGCAGAGCTCCTGAGGCCCCTCAAACAACCAGAACTGGTGAGGAACCCCAGCCCTGGCCACATCCTCTCCCACTGAGCCCCCCAGGATCCCCCAGTGACCCCCCAGTTCAGGGACAGGAACTGAAAGGCCAGAGAAATGGCAGAACTGCTGTTGCTTTTCTATGGGAACCAAGTGATGGTTGGAAGGGAACATTCAGGATAAATAAACCCACAGAGAAGTAAAAACTTGCCTGAACAGAGCTGTCAGTGGGAGGAGGACACACAATAAAATCATGTGACAGCAGGTACCACACCATGGTACTGACACTTAATGAATTATAATAATAACTAAGAAATAATATCAGTAACGGGAGCTCTTCCACATCCCCCCTCAGTGAATGATCAGAGATGAAGGGCTTGGTTGAATCAAAACTGATTAATGGGGGGTAATTAATGGGACACTCACTCCAAGACAGCTGATGGAGATACCCAGTCAGGAGGGGGTGCCTTGAGATTCCCAATCCTTTGCAACCTCTGTGGAGAATTTCCAAAATCTAACCAGCCTGGGGATATTTCCAGTATCTAAGGGGTGAGGAAAGTGAACTCAGAGCAGCACAGGACACCAGAAGGAAAGGAAAATCAAAAACCTTTTAATGAACCTACAGAATTGAGTCAGGTTTCCGGACATACAAAAAGGAATTGTTCCCTGAATCGGGGCTGAGCTGCAGCTAAAGAGACACAAATCCCAGGGGATGGAGTCCAGGAGGGGCTTCAGTTGGAGGGAGGGGGAGGGGGGATGGTGCCCGGCCCCTCCGTGGG
>VZSR01001846.1:1533899-1584798 GCA_013398615.1 Brachypodius melanocephalos | reverse complement strand
AGCATGAGTGGTGGGATCCACTCTGGGTGTGGAGGGAGCTTCTGGGGCTGGGCTGGGGCCAGGGAGGAGCAGGCAGATCTCCCATTTCCAAAGGAATCTGGGGAAGAAGCTGTTCCCTGAAATCTCCCAGGAAGTTCCTTTGCAAATCAGCACAGGAGTGTTGTAATCACTCCTTGTCCTGGCCCTTTCCTCCTCTGAGGACCTGCTGGACTTTGTCCCTTGGAGGTGACGCCTGTGCTGACAGCTCCAGGCAGGGTTCCCCGGATCTGGAGCTTTTCCTGGAGTGCCTGAGGCGCTGCTGGTGCTGCTGGTGTGAGCTCTGACTGCCCTGGAGCTGCTGGAGAAGCTGCTCAGGGGCTTTGTCCCCCTGGGGCCACTCAGCCCCTTTTTTTGTGGGAGCAGCCTCGGGGTGGGTGCAGGAGGTGCCTTGGTGGGCTCAGTGCCGTGCTGGGTTCCCCTGCTCCCTGTGCCTCAGCCCTGCCCTGTTCCCTGCTGTCCCTGCAGTGCTGAAGAAACGCCTGGTGAAGCTCGTGGTGAATTTTCTCTTCTACTTTCGCACCGATGAGGCCGAGGTAGGGGCAGGGCCTCGTGGGTGGGGTTTGTTCCCCTCTTTCTTTCTGCTTTTTCTGTGCAGGGATTGTGTGGGCTGGGAAAATGGTGCAGGGACAGAGCTGGAGCCGTGTCCACCTCTGCTCCTCCATCAGCTCAGCTGGGCTCTGGGAGAGCTGGAGAGGGACTGGGGACAAGGGATGGAGGGACAGGACACAGGGAATGGCTTTCACTGCCAGAGGGCAAGGAGAGATGGGATATTGGGAAGAAACTCCTCCCTGTGAGTGGGGGGAGGCCCTGGAATGGATTTCCCAGAGCAGCTGTGGCTGCCCCTGGATCCCTGGCAGTGTCCGAGGCCAGGCTGGACAGGGCTTGGAGCAGCCTGGGACTGTGGAAGGTGTCCCTGCCATGGCAGGGGTGACACTGGATGGGCTTTGAGGTCTCTTCCAACCCAAAGAGTTCTATGAAATACAAGATAAATCAGGTTTTCAATCCCTTCCCTGCTGCCTGATTTGCTTCTGGCATGTTCTGTCACTTGGACAAGGATTTCCTGTGGTTGTTCTTGTTCATGGCCAGTGTCACCTGCTGTCCCCATGTCCCAGAGTAGTACCAGGTGGGTTTTTGTTCATCCTGAGCTGCTCCAGCTCCCCTCACACTGTTTAACCTCTTGCAAGGCTCCAGGACAGCCCTTACACTGCTCAGTGTTGGTTATTCTGGGTGTCAGATGAAGTAAATGCTTCATCTTTGATTTAAAAAGCAAAAGTTCATCTCTGCTATCACAGGGTGGTAAAGGGCAGGCTAAATCTGAGCCAGTAGAGGTGATTAACACCTAATTAACAAATGCAAGGTGCTACAGGTGAGACTGGCATGAAAAGGTAGATTAAAGGAACACAAAATAAGGTGCAGTCAGACTGAATTATTTAAAAGTGTCACCAGCTTGTGAAACTTGCTTAAAAGGCTCCAGGGGACCACTGTGGGCTCAGCCCTTGTAGTGTTGGGGGCACTGTAGGTTGAAGCCTCTCTCCATGTGTTTTCCAGCCCATTGGAGCTCTGCTGCTGGAGCACTGCAAGATCACCAAAGAGGAGGAGAACGTCTTCTCCATCAGTGAGTGCTGTCTGTGCACCTCTTTGCCTTCCCCTCGTGGCGCGTGGGAAAGGAAATGTTTCGCTGCTCAGCTCCTGCTTTTCCTTGTTTTTCTGGTGACAGTGGGAGCAGCTCAGCCCTTCCCCTCAGTGGGGTCACTGCCCCCAGCCCTTCTCCTCTCCCTCAGTGGGGTCAGGGCCCTTCGGGTGGGGTCAGACTCTGCTCCCAGAGAACAGGACAAGAGAAGATGACCTCAAATTGTGTCCAGGACAGATTTAAGTTGGATATTGGGGAAAATTTACTCACCAAAAAGGTTTGGAAGTGCTGGTACAGCTGTGCAGGGCAGTGGTGGAGTCTCCATCCCTGGAGTGTTCAGAAAATGTGTGGGTGTGGCACTTGGGGACAGGGATGAGTGATGAACGTGGTGGTGCTGGGCTGATGGTTGGACTTGATGGTCTTTAAGGCCTTTTCCAGCTTTAACAATTCCTCAGCCTTTGCCCTGCTCAGCTGCCAGCTGTTCCTCACTGTGCCTGTGGCCCACCCCAAGGAGATCTCAGGGATATTCCATGGCACAGCCTGTGGGATTTGCAGAGCAGCACCAACAGCAACCAGACCCCACTGGGTGCCTGTGGAATCCCTGCCTGGAGGAGCTTGGTTATTGACAGATCTGCTCTGTGCTGCTGCATTTCATCAAAAAAAAAACCCTGGAGAGGCTCAGATAAAGCTGCTCCAGCCCCATCCTCCCCTGTGTTCGTCCTTGTGGAGGCTCCAGCTGGGCTGGCTCCCCTGGGAGCAGCCTTTCATCCTCCCCTGTGCCAGAGGTATGTGGCCACAATAACAGGATGTTTCTCCAAGGCCATCCCTGTATCTTTTGGCCTGGCTGCCAGGCACAGCTGTGGCTCTGCTCTGTGCTTCCAAGGGACCCTCAGACAGCCTGAGCACACTGAGCCCAGAGCACCCAGTGCTGGATTTTGGGGCTTTGGGGATGTTGGGAGCTCCGGTGGGGGAGGATTCCTGGGCAGGGTTAAACCCAGCAGTCCCTGGTGTTGGGATGTATCCACAGCACAGCCTGAGGTGCTGCTGCAGCCTGACCCAGCTGTTGGCAGCTGAGGGTCTGCTCAGCAGAGCTGTGGGGACAGGAGCTGGTGGCACGTCCTGGCTGTGTCCTGCTCTGGAACTGGAGTGGCACCAGGACCTGCTCTCCATGGTGGGAGTACCATGGCAGTACCACATTGCCAAAAGCCTCCAGCAAAGGCAGTTCAGGGCCTTCTCCCAGTGCAGCTGAACTCCTCAGTTGGCTGCTCCCTGCAGGTGTCCCAGTTCCTCTCTCAGGGCTGGTTCCCACTCGCATTTCAATCCCTGGAGTCTTTGCAAGAGCCCTCAGGGAGTCAGTCCTGGATCCGGCCGTGCTGTTCAGTTCACCCTCAGTTTGGGAAGCTGCTCTTCTCAAGGTCTTTGGCTGCTGTAAGCTGGGAAATGCTGTGGGCAGCTGCCTCAGGCACCCAGAGCCACCCAGGGAATGGGACAGGGGCTGCAGGTTGGGGCTGCAGACTCGTTCCCAGCTCATCCTAGTTAACAGAGCTGCTAACTGTGGCCTGGCAGAGTCTGGGGAGGGAGGCAGGGGAGCACCAGCAGCTCTGCCAGGACCTGCCCATAGCCTTTTCCTTGTCCCTGGCAGGTTTCATCGAGGAGCCAGAGAGGAAATACTGCTTTGAGTGTGCCACGGAGGAGCAGTGCCAGGAGTGGGTCGAGGCACTCAAGAGAGCCAGGTGGGCTGAGCCCTGGGAGCCAGGACACTGCTGGGGGCTCTGGGCTGTGTTCTGGGATCAGGAACAGAAGATCAGTGCTTGTCTCCTCCCAGACAAGCTTCCCTCCAGCTCTAAATAGCATCTGAAACTTCCCCACATCATCCTCTGCTCAGCCCTGCCCGTACTCTGTTCTGTCTTGCAGCTATGAGTTCCTGAGGAGGAGCCTGATCTTCTACCGGAACGAGATCCAGAAGCTGACAGGGAAGGTGAGTGAGTCCCTGCAGGGCACTTCTCAGGTGGTGACTGGTGGCTTTGGCTGCCAGCAGGGGCTGTTGCTGCCAGTCCTGCCCAGGCTGGGTGTGGGAAGGAGATCCCAGATCCCATTGGGAGCCGTGGTGTCCACAGCCAGGCCAGATCACCTTCCCCTGGGTGCTCACTCCCATCCTGGTGCTCACATTCCAGTGCTGGGGTGGTTTGGAGCTGGACAGGCTCAGAGCTGGCCTGGCCTCCAGGGGATCTCTGGAACAGTTCACACCAGCCCTGGCTGGAGATGCTGCTCACCCCCTGCCATGTGCTGGGAGCATCCCTGCTCCAAGGAGGGAGGTGGCTGTGGGTCCCCTGGGTCCCTGCTGTGTCCTGTGTGTCCCAGGGGCTCTGGGCTTTATCTGCATCTCATTGGTGCCTCCCTGTGCCCCCACAGGACCCCCTGGAGCAGTATGGAATCTCTGAGGAAGCTCGTTTCCAGCTGGGAGCACACAGGCAGTAACCCCTCACCTGGCTGGAAGTGGCTCCTGGCTCCACAGCACCTCCCCACAGTGACCACGTGACTTTTTTTTATTTATTACCCAAATGGTTTTGTACTCTTTTTTTAAGGGAATTCGTTGCGCACTCCCAGTTCCCCAGCTGGGGAGGCTGAGCTGCTCCGTGGGTGCTGCAGTGAGAGCAGAGCCCCCCAGGCCTGGGATGAGCAGAGGCAGGGACTGAGAGCTCCCAGCCCCTGCTCTCCAGGACATGCTGGGGCCACCTGAGCCAGCTCCAGCCCTTCCCCTGCCCCTCCCTGTCCTGGGGGGCTTCCCTGGCTCAGGATCCTCCTGCAGGAGCCATGGATGGGGCTCATCCCTGCCTGCACCAGGATGTTGTGATTGATGCATTTCTGGGCTCCAGGGTTTAACCCCCTCCAGGGAGGAGTGGGGATTCCTCCAGCTCAGCCACAGCTCCAGCTGATGGAGAGGGGCATCTGCTGCCCTGTGCAGCCATGGCCTTTTGGGGTCTTCTTTTCCCTCCCCATGGCAGGTGCTGTAATTCCTGGAGGCTGGATAAGCCCATCCAAAAGAACAAAGCTGCAGAACGTGAGGGAACAAAGCCAGGGAGAGATCCCTGTGTGCTCCTGCCTGTCTGCAGAGCTCTGCAGTGATCCAGCTTCCCAGGGAGGAGAGGCAGATGGAGAAGCTGGCAGAGGCAGGAGCTGCTCCCTTTGGCTGGAGGATGGAGCTGCAGGACAGCCAGGCATTAACCCTTCACTCCCTGAGCCACTGCTGCAGCTTTCCTCCCTTCTGTGCATCCCCTTTGTCCAAAGGGACAGACCAAAAATCTGCCAAGGCCACAGCGAGCTGCCAGGGAGCCAGGGCTGCCTGTGCTGGAGCTCCTGCAGGGAAGAGAGAAGGATTAGGAACAACATCCCCATAGGATCAGCCCTGGCTCTGGCTGCACCAAGGAAAACTGCCCAGAAATGAGGGATGGAGGACAGTCCCCACAGCCAGGGCTGCAGCTGACCCAGATTCTTGACTGCCAGAGCAGCTTCCCTGGAACCAGTTGGGAAAACCCCTGGGAGAGGCCTCTGGGGAGGTCCCAGGTGTCACTGGCAGAGGTTGCTTGTAGCAGGAATGGGGCTGGGACAGGGTGGGGCTTTGGGAGCTGCAGCTCTGGGCGTTGTTCCCCTCCAGCTGCCCAGCCCAGGGAGGAGGTGGAGCAGCCTCTGAGCTGGGATTGAAGGGAATTTTGGGATATTTTCCTCCTTGACTGGGAATTAATGCCCAAACCAGAGCCCGCACTGCAGCCTTTGGTATCCTGGTGTTCCCTCTTTACCTCATGCAGCTGAGTACCACGAGTGACACCTGTCACTGATGCTTTAATCTCAAAGCTGAGATTTCTCCCTTTTCCCTCCCCAGATATTCCTTTTCCCTTGAATCATTCCAGGTGCTTGCTCCAGAAATTACCAAAATCAGCCGAGGGGCAGCTGCCCTGGGGGATCAGCCGAGGGCAGCAGGGAGGGAGCAGAACCAGGGTGAGCTGCAGACAGATGGCAGCTCCAGGGGAAGCAGCAGTGAGGGATTAAGAGCAGGAACACACAGGAGCTGTGCTTTAGGGAATCGGTATCCTTGGATGACTCCAAAGTGCATTTTAATCCTGCCCAGCCTGCATTTTTACAAAGCAGGGCTGAGTTCTCAGCTGGGCCTGCCACCACTGTAGCAAATGTGTCACCTGTGCCTTGCAGGGCCTGGTGGCCTCCTCGCTGGACACCTTTCCCCAGGTGGAGCTGCCACCCTCCAGTGTCACTGTGCAGAAATGGGTGTTTTATTTGCTGTGCCAGGGAACAGTTGGGTGAGCAAGAGCAAAGCCCAGCACTGATTTAAATGTTCATCACCAATGACATTTCTTAACTGAATGTACAACAAAAGCTGTGAAGAGTTGCCAGGGCCAGGCCAGGCCCAGGGACTCAGATCCATTGGAGGGCAGGGCTGGGACACGGGGTGGGAGTTGGGGAGGGAGGTTGGTACTTTGTAGAGACTTTGAAATCTGCATCATTGCTGGTGATTACAGACAATTGCTCGTTTTTCACACTCTGATGACTTTGGTTGTTGTATTTTAGCTGGAGCTGGGTCCAGGCTCCCTGAGAGCCAGCTGAAGCCATTTCTCTGTTGTACAGTGAACATTCCCAATAAATCCTGTTTTAATCTTTGTGATGGTCAGAACTGTTGTACGACACCAAAAGCTCCCTGGGAAGGGTGGCTGGAGCCAGCTCAGGGCTCCAGGTGCAGTTCCTGCTCAGGAGCCAGCTGGGGATGGCTCCACAAGGGCCTTTGGAGAGGCTTTTTCATACAGTCAGAATATTCTGGGTTGGAGGGAGCCTTTAAAAGACATCTAATCCAGCTGGTTTTGTTTCTGGAGCCTGGGCAGTGGCAGGTGACAAAGCTGTGTAGGAAGAGGAGCTGGGTCAGGCTGAGCTCTGGAGGCTCTGGGTGCAGCTGGGGCTGTGTCTCATTTTAAATCCTACAGGGAATTGGCTCAGGAAATGTTTGTGGCCTCCAGCTCTGAGCTTTAAACACATCCCTGGCTGCCTGTGGGTTTGTTGCACTGCTGACACTGCTGGCTAAAAGGGAACAAAGTTTGGATGGGTTGGGAGTCACGGCAGCATTGAGGCTGGAAAAGACCTCTAAAAAACTGAGTCCAACCATGACCCAGCACTGCCATGGCCACTACTGACCCATGTCCCCAAGTGCCACATCCACACTTTGTTCCAACATTCCCAGGGCTGGTGACTCCACCACTGCCCTGGGCAGCCCCTTCCAATGCTCCACAATCCTTTCAGTGAGGAAATTTCTCCCACTATCCAACCTAAACCTCCCCTGGCCCAGCCTGAGGCCGTTCCCTCTCCTCCTGTTCCCTGCGAGCAGACCCCGACCCCCCTGGCTGTCCCCTCTTCTCAGGGGTTGTGCAGAGCCACAGGGTCCCCCCTGAGCCTCCTTTTCTCCAGGCTGAGCCCCTCTCCCAGCTCCCTCAGCCTCTCCTGGGGCTCCAGACCCTTCCCAGCTCCATTCCCTGCCCTGGACACTCTCCAGCCCCTCCGTGTCCCTCGATGGGCCCAGAGCTGTCCCCAGGCCCTGCTGTCCCTCCCCAGTGCTCAGCAAGGGATTCCCAAACCTTCAGAGCTGAAGGTGCCCCTTGGTTCAGGGATCCCTGTCCCTCTGTGCCCCCACAAAATCCCCAAATCCCATTTCCCTCCTGATTCCAGCCCGTCCTGCTGAGGCAGTGAAAGTCCACACGAGCTCGGTGTATTAAAATACAGACACTTTAATATAAAGACAAAACTTCAAAGCATCGTTTCAATTACAAATCAAGGGAGACACAAGAAATTAAGTGGAGGGAGGGGAGCAAAAACTAACTCTTACATTGTGGAGAATTAGAAAGGCCGGGTGGAAATATATATATTATACATACATATATACACACCAGAATTCACACTACTGCTAGGCAGGAATGAAAGGAATGACAGGACAACTTACCAGTATTTAAAAAAAAAAAAACAAAAAAAACAAAAAACCCCAAAAAAGGAAAACAAAAAATAGCAACCAAAAAAAAAAAAAGAGATAAATTAGGGGAAGTTTGAATTTTAAATAATTCAGTTTAATAGGCTAAACTATATAAACTAATTCCTATTCACTAGGAAACATCCCATATCACTGTCCTAAGAAAATGGGTTTTTCTAAAAATCCATTGAAAAATGGATTTTTATTAGTAGTTAAAAGTTTACTAATCAATTCCTGAGCAACAGCAACCTCATCATCTACTGCTTTCCCCATCCAAGTCCCACTCAGCGAGGGCAGGCTCTCACTCCTAAAAAGTTTAAATAGAACAGAGACCTAAAAAGTTGGGTTTTAATTGGAAATGGATCACTTCAAAGATTAATAGGTTAAAAAAGCCAAGCAGGATGGATCAACCCATTCCACCTTTTCCTCAACAACTCCAGAGACAAAACCTTTTAAAAAATTATTTGACTGCACCAGAAAAGCAACCAGATGTACCTCAAGAAAACCAAAGAATCACAAACCTGAGAACTTCAGGGTTAGCATCATCAAACTTTGAATTTTCGGATGTGATTTTGTTTTTACACCATAAAGAACTCAAGGAGCCTCTTCAGGAAGAAGGTCCCAAACAGCAAAAGTACTGGAGAATTATTTCCCAATTTTTTTCTTTGTCTCAGGTTTAAACCCTGAAGTTCCCAATAACAGCATCTTTCAATGCAATATTCAGTCTAAATAGATATTTATATATTTATAATGTATAAGGATAAATAAAATATGGCACAACAACATTTTGAAACTGGAACTCCAGCTTTTAGTGAAAACCTGATCCGCAAATGAAGCGGAAAATGGAAATGGAGGGAAAAAAAACAAAAACAAAAACGGAAGAAAAAACCCTTTAAAACCAGTAAGACTTCAAATATTCACACACTGACTGCACATCTGTGCTCCCAAAACCCCAATTCCTGTGATTTTTCCTCAGTGCTGCAAAGATAGTTCACAAAAACATTGTGTAGCTTCTGTTCTCCAAAAGGATCTGGGGTTCACAACCCTGCCCAAGACCCTCCCCTGCTCCCAATCCTTCACCCCCTCTGTGCTTTGGCTCAGGCAGAACAAGGAAAGCAGAATTTTCCACAACAGCCACCCCAGGGAGCTGGGATAACTCCAGGGTGGAGTAACACAGGACAAAACACAGCGAGACCCCTCAGGTTTCCACGCCCTGGAGCAGAGGGTGAATTCCAGCACCGAAAGCAAACGGGTGACACGGGAGGTGAGTGAGCATCAGCAACAGAAATCCCGGAATGCTGGGGAATGGCTGCTCCAGGAGCAGCACCCCCGGCTCCCTGGGGACACCGACACCAGGCTGGGCTGTGCAGGCATCCCCAGGGCTCAGGGGAGCTCCAGAGCCGGCTGAGGAAGGAAGGAAGGGCCCAGGGAAGGCTGAGCAGGGAGGGGAATCACCAGCAGCAGCCTGAGAACAGCTCCCAGCGCTGGGAGACTCCTCTGGCAGCAATCAGCAGGACCTGGAGCAAGGCAGGGGAGCTGGAACATCCCAAGGGCACAGATCCCACAGATCCTATAGATCCCACAGGTCCCATAGGTCCCACAGATCCCGTGGGTCCCCAGTGCCAAGGTGGGCCCTGAAGGGACTCAGAGGAGCTGGAAGCCCTGGCTGTCCCCTCCCTGAGCCAGGGCTGGGTGTCCCCAGCAGCTCTGCACTGCTGGGACTGTCCCTGCCACCATTCCCTCGGCCTCTCCTCTGCCTGGACTCTCTTCCAAGTGGAAAAATAACGGGTGGGGGTAGCAGATGCTGCTGTCTGAACACACAGTCCCAGCAAGAACCAAACCCCAGGCTGCCTGTCCATGGCCACCAGAAAAGATCTTCCCCTAGAAGGGGCAGCCCAGCAGAACAGGAAGATCCAGGCTCTTCCAAGGGATGAGATGGAAAGAAGGACCAGAGGCAGTAAATTCACTGTGGTGGGGAGCACCTGAGCTGCCAAGTGTGGTACCCCACAGGGCTGGGGTGAAGGTGCAGGAGCAGCAGCTGAGGCAGCTCTGGCTCTCAGCCACCTCCTCCCACATGAGTCTGAACAGGGAATCAGAACAGTTTGGAAAGCACCTTTAAAGGTCATTTAGGTCAGCCCCAAAGAAGGCTGAAGAAGTGACCCCAGCACACATCTCAGAAGGGAACCTGTCCCCAGCAGGGTGAGGGCAGGGACACAGCCCCAAGCAGCCCTGGAGCAATGGAGATGTTTCCAGGTGGGATGGAAGAGCTGATCAGGCTGGAAATCTCTCCACTCCCAGGCTGCAATTGCTCGAGTGACTTTCTCAAGGATTAAGTTTGACTAAAGAAAAGAAAGTGACTCAGCTCATGAACTGAGTGTGACCCAGAGCTGGGCGAGTTTCACACTAAGGAGTGTCAAGTCCTGGGGATTTGCAATCTCTGGATGCAAAAAGAGATGAGTAAATCCATTCATGATCAAGTGATGTCACCTTCCTGCCTGCAGGACTCCAGGGACTGTGGGTGTGATCCCAGACTCAGACCCTCCAAGCTCAGCTTGATCCCACCAGCAAGCCCTGGTACAGGGGGAATCCTGTGCCAGGCTGAGCCCAGAGCCAAACCCCAGGCAAGAGCAGGGGCAGCACAAAGCCTGCACTGGAAGATAAAGTGCTGTCCCCAACAGGAAGGAAAGAAAAGAGATGGAAGCACAAGAATTTCTGATCTGTCTGGTCAAATTCCTGATGATTCCTGTGAGGAGACACAAATTCCTGCTGATGAGGAGCTGGAGATGATGCTCAGTCCCAGAATGCCAGGGACAGTGAGGATGTGCTGCACTCCTTGCTGCTTCCCTAAAAAGCTGCTTCTCCTCTCTCCCACTGCATCCACACCTGAACTGAGGGGAAGATGTTCCCTCGTTGTCCAGACTGATCCACACCTTCCTGCAGGGAACAGCCTCATTTGTACCAAGCTGAGAGGTGATGGAGGGACACCTCCACATCCCCGTTATCCCTTGCACCAGCTCGGATCCAGCCTCTACACCCTCAGCAATCCAACTGCTAGGTGTCCCCACACCCCTGGCTGATGGAAGAATTGCTGCTGAGTGACTCATCTGCAGCAAATCCCAAATTTAGGTCCAGTGCCTTTGGAAGCCTCCCAGCACCGTGGGTCCCAGGGGACTGGGCCTGGCCAGCCAGAGGTGGCAAACCCCCAAAAAAGGAAGAGCCCACGCAAGTCTTGTTCCTCAAGGCTGACATTTAGCAGCAGGGACAGGTTTTCCTCAGCACTGCACTCAGGAAGTTCCATTTTTTTGGCAGCAGACTTTGCTCCAAGATGTGTTTTTGCTTCCTGGCAAGTCCTTCACTGGCAGCAGGGGTGTGGAGGAGGAGGAATTGTGTGATAGCCCCAGAACAACTGGACCCAGCACCAGCAGGAGAAATTCTCTTTTTTGGAACTGTTTGGCTTCGATTGCTCCAGGGGATCTTCAATTATTGCAAACAGGTTTCAGCTTCTGGCTCAGTGTTCCAGCAGTGGGGTCACAGCTGTGGCCACATGGATCAGATCCCAGCAGCTCCAAGGTCTGCCTTCAGCCAGGTGAAAGCTCTTCCCAATGTGCAGAGCAGTGAGACTGGCCTGGAGCTGGACTCCATGAGCCTCCAGGTCCCTTCCAGCTCAGGATGTTCTGTGATTCCACGATTTAAAGTTGAGCTTGCTCCAGATCGTGGCAAAGCAATAAAAGGTCAGGGAGAGGGAAGACAAAACCAGGAATTTCTTGGCAAAAACATCTCCCAGCTCAGCCAGTGCCGAGGCACCAGCCCCAAACTGCCCCCTTGGCTTCCCAGCTCAGGCTGAGCAGGCCCCCTCTGGAAGCACAAGTTGGGAATCACTACCAGGAGCAGTCACAGTGCAGGGCCTGGGCTGGGGGGAAGACACCAGAGCAGCTCCAGATTCCTCCAGTGGGGAATGGCAGGGTGGAACAGCAGGCACTGGGATGGCAGCAGACAGTGGGGCACAGGCAGCAGAAGGATGATCACTGGATCTCTTTCCAGGAATCCCAGATTCATTCCTGGGTCTGGTTCCTTTGGGCCTTCCTGGATGACATCTGGAGAGGCACAGAGTGACAAATCCTGGGGCACTGGCAGTGGCTCAGTCACAGCAGAGTGCTGAGCTCCAGGGGTTGTGCTGCCCATTCCCACGGCTGCTCCTGAGCCAGCCCTGCCTTGGACACTGGCTGCCACCAAAGCAGTGACCAAAAGTGACAGCGAGGGACAGATGGGCTTTGCTTTTCCACAACACCCACCAAAGAGCAGGTGACAAACTCCTCACCCAAGGACTTTGCTCCAAAGGGTCCTGGAATCACGGATTTGTTCAGGTTGGAAAAGATCTTTCAGATCAGTGAGTCCAAATGTGAGGAGACAGTGCCCAGGCCACCCTGACCTCTGACAGCTCAGAGTGGCTCCCCAGAACTCCCGAACTGGATGCAGAGCACCTCATTCCTCCAGCAGCCCTGGGATGCACAGAGGGTTCCATGGAATCTGTGGGTTGGCTCCTTCTCCAGCACGAATCCTGAGAGTGCCTTGGGCACCAACCAAACCAGGACAAGGGATGGCAGCAGAGTTTTCTTCCTGGATCTCCGTGGTTGGAGGTGAAGGGAGGCACAAAAGCTCCAAGGGGCACCAAATCCTGGTCCCTCTGCAGGAAAGGATCTGATAAAATCCGGGAGATGAAAAGCTTCTACTTGTATTTCCTCCTCTCTCTCTCTCTCACCAGAGATATAAATGATGGGGGAGAGGTAATTAGGAAATTAATTAAGGCTGCTGCCCCTCCAGCAATCACTCATTTACAGTCTCCAGAGACCCCAGCACTCTGCTGTGTGCTGGGGAAGAAGCTGGAGCTGCCCAACTCCCAGCTGCAAAACATCTGGGTTACATTGTGCTCCTGGATTCCAGGACATTCACTGTGTTTGGCTCCTACGAGAAGCTACTGGATGTTCCTCAGCTCTCACCCTCCCAGCTTTCCTGCCCTGTTCCAGGTTTTCCTCGAGCTGCCAGTCCCTCAGCAGGGCACACCCTGTCCCACACACAAAGCAGAAAACATCCCAAAGTGCCCCCAACTCCCAGGGCTTTCGGTCCCTTCCCAGGGGATGAGGAGGCAAAGCCAGACCCCAGAGTCTGCACAGAGGCTCCCATGGAAGACACACTCAGGAATCAACAAAACAACTGCACTTGGTCCAAAGTATCTCCTAAGAGTGCCCAGGGTGAGGCACAGAGAGCTGAACCCTGCAGAGGGTGGGAGCTGCTGCAGCCCCTCACCCCCTCTCCAAACACTTCCAACCCTGCTGGATCCAGGCAGAAGGAGGGCACAGCAGGGCACAGGGACCTCACTGACTCCAAAGCAGAGGCAGGAGCTGGGCAGATGTTTGTGACCCTGGGATGCTCCATGGGGCTCCTGCCAGTGCCTGATTGCTGCAGTGGCAGACACCAGGGAGCACTAGAAGGGATTTAAGGATGTGGTGTTGCCCCTCTGAGCACCAGGGCCAGCAGGGAGCTGCTTTCCAAAGCCTGAATGTGATTTTTTTTTTTTTCCAGTCATTTTGCTGTTGCAATCCCCTTTCCACTGTAGTTTCCTTTATCGGTGTTTGGCCCGGCCTGAACTCAGACCTGCCTGATTTCTACTTAAATGGATCCTCCTTCTCCTCCTCGATTTGTGCACTTAAATAAATAAGTTTTACGGGTTCACTGTGCATTGCACAACCTAAAAATAAAGGAAATAAAGCAGAGGAAACTTACAAGTTTTCATCACAGCTCTATAAAATCGGCCCTTCCTGCACACACGACACCGAGTCACGACACAAGTCCCTGCCCCAGGGGAGGCAGTGGCAGCACAGGCAGCCAGGTCGGGGTGTTTTTGTGAACTACCATTCAAGAACCCACTCCAAAAAGCAAAGGAACAGAAAAGCAAAATGCACCTTGTCAATTCAATGTACACGGCCAAGCCGGGTCGGAGTCAAGTATCAAAACCCTACCAAGGAAACACGTCGTGCTTGGAACAAAAAAAAAACACAACGAGCTGAGCAAACTCTGCACCCTGCAGCAGGACAGAAACACAATGTTCAATCTTCCCAAGGCCAGGGAAAGGGCTGCACCAGCACCAGTCAGCACACACGATGTTCACACGCCAAGGCCAGCCCCAAGAAGCGAGTCACCAGACCAGCTACCAAAATTCACAGTGACCCCAGTGCCACCAGCAACTGCAAATGGCCCAGGGAAGTAGTTTGGATGGGGCAGGACTCGGATTTCTCCTGTTCCAACTGTGCCTACGTGGGCTGTGCCTGCCCAGACTGCTCCAGAGGGGAGCGCAGAGCCCTCGTTAGTCACAAACTCAATTAAAACCCACCCAGTTAAAAAGCGCCTGGCTCAGTCCGAACCAAACCCCCAGGGAGGAGAATTCCTTCCCCTGCAGCCCCGGCTGCCAAGCAAGAGGATTTGAGGATATGAACAGAGTCAGGGGAATAAATAATCTGCAGACCTTTAAGAAGTGGGTTTGGCATTGGTCAACCCCCCAAAATCAGCACCAAGGATTCAAACCAGAGGCACAGTTCTGACGGACAAAATAGCACCGAGGAGGCTCTTTTACATCTCTGCTGGTGTGCCAGTCCTTTAGTATTCAGAGAATTTAATAATAATAACTTGTATTTATGAGTCTAGGTGGAATAAAATAAGTCAAAATTGTTTTCACTTTAAAAAAAAGATAAATACTTTATCTAAACTATCAACAATACAAACTGGAGCTTTAAGCATTTCTTTTGCCTTTTTTTTTTTTTGCCTTTTTTCCTTTTTTTTTTTTACTCAGATTCACAGTAAATGTTTGCTCTGTCGTTTAGGTCTTTTTTTTTTTTTTTTAATGGTTTTTATTTTGTCCAGTAGTAAGAGAGTAGAAACCCCTGCACAGGCCAGGTGAGCACCTTTCAGTGGAAGCCGAGTGAAGTTGGTCCACGTTGTCCTTGCATAGGTCACATTGGGTTGAGGTAGAAATCCTAGTTACCTGCACAACAGGAGGAGAGGAAGAGACTCATCTAAATAAAAGGCAAAAATCTGCTGTGTTGTCAGACGTGTCAATCATTCCTACATTGCTCCAAGACCTCCTCAGATGAAGCAAATCTTGACCCAATCCCAATCAGAGGGAAGGATGGATGTTCCAAGGGACACGTGGCCCCTCCAAATGCTGCAGTTTTTCAAGCTGTGACTGTGTTGAACTCCCTCCTATGGGATTGACATCAAGTGAGGGGAAGAGTAAAAAAAGGTATTTCCCCTCCCAGTGCTTTACCTTTTTATAGTACAAGTTAATCTGCTTTGAGTTTTGTTATTATTCTGGGGAAGGGACATCATGAATCATAGAAAGGCTTGGGGTGGAAGGGACCTTAAAACCCATCCAGTGCCACCCCCTGCCATGGGCAGGGACACCTTTCACTGTCCCAGGCTGCTCCAAGCCCTGTCCAGCCTGGCCTTGGACACTGCCAGGGATCCAGGGGCAGCCAAGGCTGCTCTGGGCACCCTGTGCCAGGGCCTGCCCACCCTCACAGCCAACAATTCCTTCCCAATATCCCATCCAGCCCTGCCCTCTGGCAGTGGAAGCCATTCCCTGTGTCCTGTTCCTCCATCCCTTGTCCCCAGTCCCTCTCCAGCTCTCCTGGAGCCCCTTCAGGCCCTGCCAGGGGCTCTGAGCTCTCCCAGCCTGGCTCCACAGAGGAGAAGCAAAGCAGGTCATTTTAGTCCCCAGTTCCTGGTTCCAGCCCTGATTCCTCAAGGACTGAACACATCTGCTCTCACTGAAATCAAGGACACTGCTCAAATACCTGACCTGGCTTCAGGTCACAGGGCTTGGGATCACAACCACCTCTGGTACCACCAGTTCTGCTCCTGCGCTCCACAACCCAGGCTTTGACACCCAGTTATTCTTCTACAAGTCCCCTTTGTGCTTTGCCTCTATTTTCAGTGTTTTGCAGTGACAGGGACTGTCACACCTGATGGATCATGGCCTCATGCCATGCTCAGGTCATGCTCATGACCAGCATGGCCTCAGTTCCAGGTAATTCCAGCAGAGGCTCTCACACACAGACCCAGACTGACCCTCCTCACCATCCCCATCTTCCTTTATCCCCATCCTCTTTCTCCTTGGGGTTTTCCAAGTCCACATTTCTGCTGGCACACAAAGTCCTTGCTCAGCCTCCCTTTCCTGCAGGGAAGGACCTGGCAATACTTACGTGCCTCCCAAAAGCCTAACCAGGGGTTTGTGGTGTCTGAGGAGGAATTTGATGAGGAAGACACTACACACAATGCACAGAGGCTCTCTCAGGTATGTTGTAATCGAGTTTTATAAGCAGCAAAGTGTGTTCAACCACGTTTGTAGCTTTGGTACCAGTGGACAGCAACAACATCACAGACCTACAAGGAAAGCACGGAGCCAGCTCGGGGCTGGGCACGCTGGATGCACTTGGCAAGCACGAGTTGGTACAGCAGGATTGCCACAGAGTGTTTGCATGAACCACAGTACCCAGCTCTGTGGTGGTACAGTTTATTCTGGAGCAGCTCTAGAGACAGTTCAATCAATGCCTGCTTCAGGAGAAATGCACACAGCCTCCAGAACCCTCCTCTCCTACGGCCTTCGTGGAGAGTGGAGCCCAATTCACCCTGCACATTCCCTGTGCTCCCAGGGCTTGGGAGCAAAAATAAAACATCTGCTGAGGCTGTTCCTGCTGGCCCTGGCAGCAAGTCCAGCACAGGGAAGTGACAGGGGAGTCACAGCCCTTCTCTGCTACCTGTGGTTGTGTTTCCAGTGATGCAGGGGACACTGACTGCACTGCAGGCCCAGGGGATTTGCTCTCCAAGCAAAGCTGAAGCTTATAACCTAGAGATTTTTAACTTTATGACTATTTAGAGCAGCTGTTGTTGAGTGGCAGTTTTTACTGATCACCACTTTGTTACACAGAGTTACAAAGAGGCACCACTGGCCACCTCAATGCTACGGACAAGGACCGGTTTGGGATAAACAGGCTGTGCAGGAGGGGATCAGATGGGCAACACCCACTTCCAACAACTGTATAAAACCACATGGAAAATAGGCATTTCCTCCTGTTATTACCTCCAGAAAGAATACTCTTTCTATGAAGAGATCTCAGCCTGAACATAACCCTGAGCCAGAGCAGAGCTACCCCTGTGAGCACTCCTTGTCGAGAAATCCTGACTCCCAGAACAAAGAGCACCAACGCTTTCCATCCTCTGCCACCAGGTGATTTGCTCCCCACATTTTAGGGATTTCTCTCCCCATTTTAGAAGTTTCTGTCCCCCACTTTAGGGGTCATTTTCCCCGTTTCAGAGGTTTCTGTTTGACGGAGCCCGGCCCCGACCTCTCTCTGCAAAGGAAGAAGCGTCAGTGAGCATCTCGCACGCAAACTCCTCCGGTTTTGTGTCTGGCCTTACCTTACAAAACAAGAACTGTTAGCTAAGCAAGCTCTTTATCGTGGCTTAACCCCCGAAAGGTGCGAAGCATAAGGAGGCTGCATGCCAAGGGTCACCCACATAGCGGCCGTGCCAGCGGCGTTGGGCTGCGGGAGCACGCGGGGCAGGGGCGGGTGATGGACGGTAAAGGAGGGGCGGGAGGGTTTGTGCTGGAGAGAAGCCAGTTTAATAGACAAAGAAGAGTTAGACTGGACAGCAGCAGAGGAGGAGGGCAGGAACGTCTCGCCGGGAGGGAGGGAGGGCAGGTTCTGCAGGAGAGCAGGCTCGGAGTTAGAAGCGAGTAGAGGAGGAGGGGGAGGCAAGGACACGTTAGGAGGGGGCGGAGGGGGATGGAAGACAGATTGCACTGGCGCTCTGTTGAGGTGCTGAGCAGGTCTAGTCTCACTAGATGTTACTAAATTAGAGGAAGAGGGTGGGAAGGATGAGGATGAGGTGCTGGCAACAGCCTGCAGAGGGTTTAAGCTTAGCACGGTGCTGCTAGAGACAGCACTGCTGCTGAAACTGGCTCCAAATTGATGAGGAGAGGAGGCAGAAGGCACCGCATGGTTAAAAATACCTGCAAACAGGAGAGAAAAACTCAGCTTCAACAGATGGGCTTTGTACAGTCTCAAGTGACAAGAGAAACAAAACAAAAAAGAAAACAAACAAACAAACAAAAGCAAAATTATAATAGTTACAGCCCCATACAAAAATATGCAGCGTGAGAAGGCAGCAAGCAATGAAGAGATAATGGTGCAGGCCAGGAGGTACAAAAGGTTCCACTTACCTTTCCTACTGCCAACCTCTAAATGCCACGAGGAAAAATGGTCAGACCCAAGAACTGTCAGCTCTATACCACACGGGCAGAGTTTTGATGAGATTAGAAGTGGTCTTTAGAGTTGGTTATCTGAAGACTCAAAGTGCTGCTCTTCCCTCCCCACCCTCCTGCTCCCCCACTTACAGGGCAGCAGAGGGGAGATGTAATTCCAGCAAATCTACGTGCTGAGAGATGTGAGAGTTAGGATTTCCCGACATGGTGCCTGAATGATTATGGACAGGTAAGAAAAACTGCCCTGGACACTTAGAAATGGCAGGTTCAGCCTATCTTCTAGTCCTGCCAGCTCGTCCCTGCTGGGGGCCACAGAAGCCAAGCCTGTGCAGAATCCCAGAAGTGCAAGGTGCATATGGCATTGCCCTTCCTGGCCAAGAAACGCTCTTCGTGTCCATTCAAGGGCCAGAACGCTACAGAACTCCCAACACCAGCTCCTCTGATGTTCTGCTCCTCCTGGATCATGCTAAATCCATTCAAGGCCTAATCTCAACCTTTACTCGAGTTGACAAGTTAGAGATCCTTAACATGGTACCAGGACAAGTCAAATCTGTTACCTGCAGGCAGACCTAAGTTGGTTCCAACACAGCAACATCTGAACAAGCAAACATTATCAATCACAAAGTCTGGGTGTATTGTTTCATTAAGGTGGTACAACAAGCTCATCTAGCAGACAAAGCTCATGAGATTTCACTGTGGGGAACTGAAATCATCCTAGCAATTCCGAGAGAGAGAGAGAAAGAGAGAGGAGACCGGTTATGTGGGACAGATCTGCTTCGCATCCTGTAGAAATGAAAGGGTTTCACCCCTGGAGAGGCAGTGTCAGATTTTCCTTTAGGCCCTGTCTTATACCAGAGAAAGAGTTCTGCCTACCTCCAACTGTTCCACCTGTAACCCCAGGAGAGAAGTTCCCCATAGTGTGAGAGTTAGTCAGTCTGGTTGCAGCTGATGACACGTGGACCAGACTGGCAGCAGCTGGCATTGAATTAAATAAGGACTGCAATACTGAGGAATTTGTCACCGAGTTGAGGTTTGCTTGCAAGGCCATGGGGCCGAGGGGGAACTGCGATCCAGTGGTCAGAGTGTTGAGGAAAGGATGGTGCGTCGGGACAGACGGCGCTGGGGTCCCTGCTGAGGAAACAGCAGTGGAAAGGCTTTTACCATTCAGAAGGCCACCAGACGAAACAGCAGCAGAAATGAAAAGGTTGTGGCCGTTTTTAAACTCCACGTCTCGGTCCCTTCCCTTGCCAACCTTTCCGTTGTGCTGCACAGAGTTTTTCTCCGCAGAGCCCCCCGCTCGGGCGCTCAGCTCGCTGAGCTCTTTGCCCTTCACCCCCGGCCGGCTCAGCTCTTCTCCCTTGGTGCCCAGACCTTCCAGCTGCCTCTTGTTGAGGAAAAGGTTGGTGTCTGAGAGCCCCAGGTCCTTGCCTCGCTGCGGGGGGAAGCCCAGGGAGCAGTTGGGAGCCGTCCCGTCCGGAGCTTTGTGCGGAAGAGCGGCGCCGTCGATGAAGCCGTGCAAGCCCAGCTCGGAGGACAGGCCCCCGTTGTAGGTGAAGCCATTGGGGGGGTTTGTGCCGGGGCTCAGCCCGTCCGAGGGCACGGCCAGGCCCTTCCTGGGGTGTCCTGGGACCTTGGTGTCCATGGGCAGCCCGTCCTCGGAGGGCGGCCTGAAGGCAAACAGGGAGTTCTGGCTCAGGGCTGACGCCGCCTGCAAGGGGCTGTCGGTGGTTTTGGTCAGGTTGATGTCAGATATCGGTGAAAAAGTCGATTTCCATTTGCTGCTGTTCATGTTCTCGTTGCTTTGTGCTTGTTTCCTCCCCGATAAGCTGCCACCTGGTTGTGGGGGGAAGGTTTACAAATGTCAATAACAGCATTTAATGAATTGCCCCTTGAGAATGGGCTTTTACAGAATCACAGAGTCCTTAAGGCTGGAAAAGGCCTTTAAGATCATCAAGTCCAATCATCAACCAACACCACCACCATGGTTATCACGAAACCACGTCCTCAAGTGCCCTATCCATTGGTTTTTTGAATAGTTCCAGGGGTGGGGGCTCCACCATTGCTCTGGGCAGCCCTTCTAAAGTCTGACAATCATCTTAGTGAAGAAATTCTCCCAATATCCAATCTAAACCTCCTCTGACGCAGCTTGAGGCCATTTCTTCCTGTCCTGTTCCTTCTTTCCTGAGAGCAGAGTCTGATTCCCCCTGGCTGCCCCCTCCTGTCAGGGAGTTGTAGAGAATGAGGACCCCCTGAGCCTTGTCTTCTCCAGGCTGAGCCCCCCCAATTCCCTCAGCTGCTCCTGGGGCTCCAGCCCCTTCTCTGGGAAGCACCCACATTTTTTATCCCTAAACACCCACCTTTTATCAGTCTGTAATTCTATTTCTGAACCAAAGGCAGGAATATTTGTGAAGTCACCTAAAAGTCCTTAAAATTCAGTTTAACACTCTGGAAAGGTCTGAGAACACTGATCTGCTTTCCCCCCACATCTCTGGACCATACACCCCTCCTCAAACCCTGAGTCAGTCAAAAAACTGGTCAGATCTTTGTGACTACAGCAAAAAGTGACCCAAAATCTGTAATTAGCAGCCACCTGGCTTTAATGATGATTGGGAACCGCACATTGTGCAGCAGCAGACAGAAATCTCCCACTGACTGCCAGCTTTGCCCATCCCCAGGCCCAGCCATTCCCACAAACAATTCCCATTCCTCACACGTACCATTTTCAAGAGTCTTCTGCGGAGATTTGCTTTCCAATGATATTGTTGCAATTTTCCTCTCAATTCTAGTGGGAAAATAGAAAGGTTATAGCACCTATAGCAAACCTTCTGTTGCACATTTACCCCCACAATCCATATTCCTCATGATCAGGTCTTATCAGGTGAGAGAGTATAAAAACCAACACAGCCCCACAGTTTTGTGTCACTAAAGGAATTTATAAGCACCAAAAAACCCACCACAAACTTTAGACAGGGGCTGTTACAGAATAACTGCTCTTTGACAGAATTAGTGCACGTTCAGAAAACTTTGTTGTTGATTTGCTTTCAAAAGAAGGAGCAGAGCCACATTTCTATAGTGAGCATTTTTCACAGAACCACGGGATGGTTTGGGTTGGGAGGGACCTTGAAACTCATCCCATTCCACCCCTGCCATGGCAGGGACACCTTCCACTGTCCCAAACTGCTCCAAGCCCTTTTCAACCTGCTCTTGGACACTTCCAGGGATCCAGGGGCAGCCACAGCTGCTCTGGGCACCCTGTGCCAGGGCCTGCCCACCCTCACAAGGGAAAATTTCTTCCCAATATCCCATCTAACCCTGCCCTCAGACACGTTTCCAGCATCTTAAGCAAGAAAAATATTGCACACCACAGGCAGGCAAAGGGTGGCAAATAATCCATTTCCAGAGTAACGCATTAATAGTTTGGGGCAGGAACTGAAGAATTTTAAAGAACGTTTCAAACTGGGAGTGAGCAGGAGACAGATCCTTAATTACAGATCACACACAACCTCAGTGCTCCTATAAAGCAACACAGTAAGAAAATACCAGAATCCCAGAATATCCTGAGAGTTAGAAGGGACCCTCAGGGATCATCAGTGCAGCCCCATCCCTGCACAGACACCCCAACAATCCCACCCTGAGCATCCCTGAGAGCGTTGTCCAAACACTCCTGGAGCTCTGGCAGCCTTGGGGCTGGGACCATTCCCTGGGGAGCCTGGGCAGTGCCCCAGCACCCTCGGGGGGAAGAACCTTTCCCTGAGCTCCATCCCAAGCCCTGACACAGCTCCAGCCCTTCCTGGGCTCCTGTCCCTGTCCCAGAGCAGAGCTCAGCCCCTGCCCCTCTGCCTCCCCTCAGGAGGAGCTGCAGCCCCCGAGGAGCCTCCCCTCAGCCTCCTCCATTTCTCAGTCATTTCTCCACCAGTTATCTCCAGGGCCAGACCCTGCCAGCCTTGCAAACACAGCAGCAGCAGCAGGTTCCCACATTCCACTGCCTGAATACATTCCCTGTTCACAGCTTCAGCCACATAAGAGGTTCGGGATAACGGGATGGGCCTTCCAGCAAGGGGAACAAAGAGGCTTAAACACATCCCTCCTGCTGAGAGCAGTGTTATCAGCCCTGAGAGAAACCTCATCGTGAAACTGTGCCCGTGCATTCACCTGCTGCTATTGTGCTCATCCTCAGAGCCCTGCTCGTCATCCGATGTCAGGGGGGAGTAATGGACACCGTTGCTCTGAACGAGGGGCTTCTCCTTTTTCAGCACTGGGGGCTGGTCATTGTCCTGGTAAGGAACAGGAGAGTTCTTCAGGGAGTTTTCAGGAGAGGAAATGGCTGTTATTTCTAAGGGCTGGTTAATGTTATTGACCTGGGTGAGAAGGAAAGAAAGCAGTTACAGATGAGAGTATCCCTGGAAAGGCATCTTCTTAAGGATTTTCATGCAGGTTTAACTTGCTCTGGGCCATCCAACAGCTGCTTGTTTAGCACTGCTGCTGCCATCTTCCACCTCCTGCATTAGAATCTGGGGTGAAAGCTTAAATGTAACTTGGAAAAATAGCTAATTTTCATTCTTTGATTTGATGTTTGAAATCAGAAATGACAACCTGGGATAAACCTTTTCCTCTGGAACTACACTGCAGGATCACGTGCACGCAACTCTCTAGCTGGCTTCATTAGCAAGAATGCCATATGCTTCTGGCATTCCTCTGCTGTTTAGTCAATCTTAGCTTAAACTATTTTCAAAATATTGAATCCACAGCCTCGAAAATCAACTTCACTGCGGAAACAAGCTCTTTGTCACGAGGGAAGAGATTATTTTTAATTTTTAATGCTCTGACAGCAAAGAGCTCTTTGAAGACGTTCTGCTCATACACAAACTGTTCACCAACGTACGAAAGCAAGAGGCAGGATTGCTGCAAGGAGCCTTCATGGTAATTCCAGCTCCAGCCTGGGGTTTAGCCCTGATTCCAAGAGCTTTGCCAAAGCGCAGCTCCTCCCCTGGGCCAAACCCCACTCGAACAACTACACTGAATTTGGCAAAGAGAAACAGGTGAACGTGAAACCACGGCAGGGCCCTTACCATGGAGTTGATATTGAGCGGTGACCCCGAGGGCTGCGTGAAGAGCCCGGCCACCGAGGGCAGGGGTTTGCGTTTCGGGGAGACGGCGGCGCTCCCGCTGGGGTTCCCTGTGCACGATCTCTTCCGCCGGCCCCGCTTCTTCCCGTCCTGCGCGTGGGCCTGGCCGCCGGCGGGCACGGGGCTGTGCTTGCTGGAAGGGGATTGTTTTACATGTCCTGTATTAGGAGAGATTGTAAAGATGATTCTCCTCTTGGCCTCGTTCTCAGGATCTGAAAACGCTGCATCAGACTGCAGGTCCCCCTTTGTTCCTTCGGCAAAGATCTTCTGAGCCTCTGCACTCTGCAGTCCCCCTGCCAGGCTCTGGGCCGGGCCACTTAAGCGGGGGCTCGAGTGCTGCTGAGCAGGGGAGTTCTGCCCAGAGTTCCTCATCATTAGCAAAGGATGTTGTGGAGTGGAACTCCGAGACCCTACAGAGTTAAAGAGACTCCCAGAGTCGTCCAGAGCTGCCTGATCAACACTATGGTTAAGATGGGCTGGGCTGTTTGTAAGATTTCCATTGACTGCCACGGAGCCAGAAGAGTAAGAAAAACCTGTTGAGAGGGAAAGTATAGATCATTGCTGGGGCTGAGCGAGAGAGAGGTCACCGAGTACAGGGCTGGGAGGGCCGGGAGGGATTCCAGCTCTGCCTGGAGAACAGCCAGTGGCCCTGGAATACATGGGAAACACACGGCTGCTTTTCCACGGGGCAGTGAGAACGTGGCTCTGGGTGCTGAGGTGCCAGCTGGGGTTAGGGGCTTCCACTGCTCTCTTGCCAGTTCAGGAAAATTCACTGGTATATGGAGGTATCCCATAGAACACGTGCTCCTCCCAGTTTTACATGGAACTCAAGTTTAAGCTTTGTTTGAACTATCACCCTTTCTGAAATCAGGGCTCCTCTACTCTCAACTCCTTCCTTTCATCAAGGAAATGGATGGCCAGACTCAGTCCTTCCCTTCCCCTAAAAACAAGGGCTTTGCCATGCACACAGCCCACCTCCTCCAAATTCAACAAAAGGCTGTGACTGAGGAAGTGACAGGGGACCTTCAAAGACGTAGTGGCAGAAAAATGCCACAAGAGAAGAATCTTGGGAAGGGAATTCAGTGTTTGTCACAGGGTATCATAAATGGGTTTAGGGCTCTAGGATGGCCTGGGCTCTCTAAATGAAAAGGGAAGAAGGGAACAACATGGTAATGCTTTACAACAAGGTTTTTTTAAATACTTCATTTGCTTTCTAGAAAAATGCAGCCAAGAATTTTGCAAAACAGATATTGAAACAACCCAAGCCCTTCAGGGTGGTAAACACTGAGAACAAAAGCACTCTCTAGTGAGAGATCAGCTGTAGAACCTAGTTTTCCTGGCCCACAAAATTCCCAGAGTAGCTAAAGACCACGATTTCCATGGATGAGTGAGTTTAGAAGCAATGTCTGCACCTAAAGGGATCCCCCATCCTCTCCCATTTGAGCTTTTCCCACCCAGGTTTTTGTGCCTTTACAGCTGCTTGTGAGGCACCTCCGTAACCTGCCCCCAAAAAATTCATTCTGCTATTTAAAGATCTGTAAACTAAAACTTTTAGACCCAGATCACCAGTTCAGGACACAGATGTGCAACACTCTGCAGGTTTACCACACTGTGTATCTGTAGGAATCTCTGGATCTCCACAGAATTTACAGAAGCAATTGTTTATTTACAACTAAAGGCACATCAACCCAACCCTTAGTGCCAGATGCACCCAAGCTGCAGGCACATCAGAGCATCATCCATGAATTCCTGGTCTCACCCACAGTTATCCAGCACTTCAGGGCTTGCAGGACCTGGCAAGAAGTGCTTGGAAAACTCAGCCACGTGTGTTTGGGAGCTGCCCCAAGACAGGAGCAGCTGTACACAGGTGAGGCTGTTACCTGAGGTAGCCAAAGCCAGAGGCTTGTTTCCAGCAGCATTGCTTATGCCATTATGAGAACTAGCACCAATCTGCTTTTCAAGTGTCGATGAGTCTCTACTCTGGTGAACTGGGCTGGGTGTGCTTCTCTGGGGAGAGAAACAGGCATTTCAGGAAACAGCAGCACAAATCTACAGCTCAAACCAAATTCACATGCATTACTACTATCTGCCATGGCAAGTGGCTCTGCTTCCTGTATGCCCTAAATTCAGTTTGTTTTGAGAAAAGCATGGATCAGCATGTTATGGGCCAAAAATGTAGTGATTAATTATAGTTCAGTAGTATCTCACACACAGCAGACACCATGCAGAGAGGGAGGCTCATCAGCACGGGATATTCACACTCAGGACAGCTTTGCCAGGAGCAGGAACGGCTCAGCCCACTCTGCAGCAGGGAGGAGACTGATGGTTGTATTATGTGCTCACAAAGCTCCCCAAAACAACCCCAAGGGGAACATGAAGTGCATCAGGCCATGTTCTCTGGGACATTCTCTGAGGATGATCTCCTAAACATGGAGAACATCTGTGAAATGGCAGCCTGAACAAACAGGGAGGTGCCACCCAGGGCTGGCACTGCCCTAAGGACACTCAGAGCTGGGCAGACTCTGAACCTTCTGCTAAGGCCAGAAGTCTTCAGGTGGAAAAATGCAATGGATTGAATCCTGTGAACCACCTCCAGCCTTCCCAATATGGGATTGAAAGACCAGCCATGGATGGATTCTAACTTGCAGCTCTCAGGAAAAGCAGCAAATGCTTCTCAGTTCTCTGCTGCAGCGCTTGTGACAAACTGTGTGAGAAACTGGACCAGGCCTTTTTGAACTCCTCCTCCACTCAAAGAGGCAAGGACTTGTCACATCTCAAAAAGAGATGGCCCAGAAGCTCTCTGTGCAGAGCAGTCACTCACATGTGAGGTATCACAGCCCCAAGGGGTTGTTCAAGCTCACCCTGCACCATGTGTGAGGAGAACAGGCAGCTTTGAGGTGACTGAGACAGAAGGATTCTCTCCCAGGCTCCTGCAGAAAGCAGGGCTAAGGACAAGCTGACACATGCAATTCTCTGCTTCCACTGCCACAAACTCTCAGGCTTTTCACCCAGACACACACTCCAGCCTAGGCTCTCCTGAGGCATTTACTTCCCTCTCCTTCCTGGCTGAACCCCCCTCCACCCCCCAGAGAAAGAAAAATCTGTAGGATCCAAGAGCCCAGAGGATGCATCCCCATCCCCCAGCAGCCTCCCCCAAGGAGCAGACCTCCAGGATTAGCAGCCCATGGGGGGATCCTGGGGCACAGCACCCCATTGCTGCCCACTGGGATTTTAGTTAGGGATGGAAAGTGTTGACAATCCCTTACTCACCACCTTCTCAACACGGCTAGGTAGGACTACGCTGGCCAGAGGGATACTAACAGGGAGTTTATTGGGCTGCACTGTGCTCAGAGGAATACTGATAGGGAGGCTGGTGATAGTTTCTCCATTACTCACAGAGGTTCTCTCTCTCAAAACCTGTAAAAAAAAATTCATAAAAAAAAATTTGTAAAAAATTGTAAAATCAAAAGAGAAAGCAAAGTCCTTACACAGCATATTGAAAAGGTTTTTAAGGTAATAATAACCTGCTCGTTTCTATGTGTGTGTCATTCCCCCACTCCTTTTTTTCTTAAGGAATTGCAGGACTGGGAGCAGTGACTGCACATCACACAGGGCAGGCATGGAGCAGCTTGGTTACCAGCACCAGGCTCCTGGGACAGCAGCATCCCACAGCACAGAAATGTGTAAATTAAAGCCACTGCTGGCCCCAAGCATCAGGAAAAGGAAGCCTTAGGCAAGCTCATTTCTCTGTGTTTTGGTTAGAGCTCTGTGAAAAGCACTCAGATGTCAGATTTTGTATCTTGAGGCCCTCTGTAGCAGCCAGATGCATTTCCATGGCAACCTGCTACTGCAGGGCACCTGCTGCTCTGTGAGCCCCACTATGCTCCATGGCTGCACCAATTACATGGACCATATTTTTTACTCTTTATTTTTATAACTATGAAAGAGCCTCCTTTCCCAGTTCAAGCAGACAAGTGCCAGAACAAACAGCAGTCCCACTGCATTACTGGTGCTCAGAGAGGAGTATCTTTCTCTCCCTCTGACCAGCTCTGATTTATTGCATCACACCCACTGTATTTTGTGTCATTTCCCATGCCAAGCTGGCCACAGAACACAGCATTCCTGCATTCCTCAGCCTGTCCTTTGCTGCCTCAGGGGCAGCAGAGCAGCAGCAGATCCTTTACCTTCTCTCCTGCACTGGGTAAGGCCGCAGGGGAGGAGGGCCGAGTTTCCTGAGGACTCAGCTTTATGCCATTTGCAATTCCAGGGCTTGGATATGTAAGGCCATTCTCTTTGACATGCTCAGCTCTGGAAAAGAGATGTGCAATAGTCAGGATACCAAAGCCAGTGACAAGGGATTCCTATACCACACTCAAGGCACTGTCCCACCTTATTTACCCCATTAGCTCTCACCTCTCATTTTAGCGAAATAAAACTTTTTAAAACAGATAAACCTCCACTTCGAAAAATATCTTTCCACAATCGAAATTAGCAGTGCTATTAACACCAGCCACCACCCTCCTTGCCCATCCCTCTCACCTCTGGATCTCATTAGCTGTTGCTTTTCCATTGACTCCGTGGTCCTGATTCAAGTGTCTCCGCAGGGCGATTTTAGCAGGGGAAAACCTGGTGTAGTCAGGGAGGGCCAGGCTGGTCACCTTGTCTGCCTTCTGCCTGCTGCTGTGGTTGGGGGTGCAGGGCACGATGTCTTGGTCCAGGTGGGAGTTGGGGTACTGGGGGGTGTTCTGCTTGGACGAGGGCCGGCTGAAGGCGTGCTGCAGCTCGTAGGGGGTGGCGTGGCCGTTCATGGACAGCTCGGGGCTCATGCCGTTGATGTGGGGCATGGGGAACTTGGAGCACTCCAGCTCCAGCTGGAACCTGCCGTGCTCAGCCTCGGGCTCACGGCTCAGGTGGCTTTTGCTGTGCAGCTGAACTGACAGGGGCTCCTCTGAGGGCGTGTAGGACTTGAGCTGCAGCAGCTCCTGCTGCCGCTGACTCTTCTCAAGTTCCACGATGCTGATCTTTAAGGGAAGAGGGAAACAAAAATGAAAGACTACACTCAACAATTCTATCACATTGTGGAGTTTTGCTTCCAAATTCTTCTAAGTAAAAGTGTCCCTGCTGCTGGGAACAATGCAGAAAAAGGGACCCAAAGTTTGAGAAAAATTTCTCCCCTGAGCTTAAGACCAAAAGGCCCAGGTGAGGGGAATGGCCCAGAGACCCTGAGAAAGAACTTTTCAGATCTTAAAACCAAAAAAAAAGGTTCTCCAACATACAGAGAGAGTGTGGAGTAACTCAGTACTGCACAGTCAACTCCAGGCCAAGGCATCCAGCAAAAGGCTGGAACAGCTGTGGGGCCAATCTCACAGGGAAAGGACAGCTCTTCATACAAAGGAGTTTTATTTCTTGTCACTGTCAGAAATGTCACTCTGGGGGAAATGAAGTGTCCAAGGCCAGGCTGGACAGAGCTTGGAGAATCTGGGATAGTGAAAGATGTCCCTGCCTGTAGCAGGGGTGGAATGAGATGAGCTTTAAGGACTCTTCCAACCCAAACCAGTCTGAGATTCTGTGATTCCTGAGCTGAGACATCAGAGCACACATGAAAATCATCAGCTTGTGATTTTTAATCATATGTTATGATAAACCGTGATTCCTCCTCCCACAGCATCACCAAGGAATCAGGTCGTGGCCTGCCTTTACAAGTTATTCACATCCTTATTTACTAAAATCCTCTAATAGAAAGCTCAATCTCTGGGGGAATAAAAAAAGAATAAACAAAAAAGCAGCACCTGACTCATTCTTTCCCATCATATTTAGTGTAACACCACAACTGGCCCATTTCCTAAGAGCTACCCCAAACTGGTGATTCTGCATTTATTTCTCGCTCTCTACCTGCAGTTCCAAACAGTGCTTTTGCTTCTCAGAAATCTGATTCTTCAAGGCCTGCTTCTCTTTCAGCAAGTTCTCCAGTGACAGCGTTGACCAATCCAGCTTCAGTTCTTCACACCGAGCCTTCAGCTGCAGGGACACCCAGGGACAGGGACAAAGAGGTCAAAACACAGCTCTCACCTGTGCACACCACCTGGGCTCCAGCTGAGAGCAGCAACTTTGCACAGAATGTGCAAGAACCCCTCAGCCCATTGAAAAATCCTCCCAGTTTGGTGCTGGGGAGTGTGGCAGGAGGTGGCCTGGCTCTTTTTAAAAGAATGTTATCACCCACCCTCATCTACCTCCTGAGGGGGGAGAAAAGGAGGCTCAGGGGGGACCTTGTGGCTCTGCACAACTCCCTGAGAGGAGGGGACAGCAGGGGGGGTCGGGCTGTGCTCCAGGGAACAGGGACAGGAGGAGAGGGAACGGCCTCAGGCTGGGCCAGGGGAGGTTCAGATTGGAGATGGGTGAGATTTCCTCACTGAGAGGGTTTTTGGGCATGGGAAGGGGCTGCCCAGGGATGTGATGGTGTCCCCACCCCTGCAAGTGTTCAAACAAGTGCTGTGACACTTGAGGATGTGGTGTTTTGGTGACATGGTGGTGGTGCTGGTTGATGCTTGGACTCCATGATCTCACAGGACTTTTCCCACATTAACAGTTCCATGGTTCTCTAAGTTTGAGTTACCAAGATGAGCACCACAGGAGTTATGGCCAGAGCAAGGCTTGCACAAACTCCCTGTCCAGCCAGATCCAGACCCAGGGACACCCAGAGCTGTTTGGGGACACAGCTGAGGCCAGAGCCATCTGCCACCTCAGGCTTTGCTATGGGGTAAATCAAAGGTACAAAAAGGACTCCCTGCAGGGTTCCCCCATCCTCCCTCTGTTTCAAAGGACCCTGAGCAGGTGGATGATGTTTCAGCCCCCAGCTCATGCCCTGTCCTCAGCCAAAGGGCAGCACCCCCTGTTCCCAGCCCAGGGGCTGGACCCACCAGCTGCAAGCTCTGGTTCCTGAGTTCACTGTTGTCCTTCTCCAGCTGTTTGGTCTGTTCTTTCAGCTGCTGGTTGTGAGCAGAGATTTCCTTCTGAGCCTGGATTAGGTCGTTGTACGTCAGAGCTTTAACCCCCAGCTGAAAGGTGAAGGGTGAGATCAGGCAATAAGGTCCAGACACTCTCACTCCCAGGGATCGTCCCATTCCCAAGTGACACTCAGGAGATCTGCAGAACTCTGCAGCTCTCAGGACCTGCTCCAACATCCTCCAAGGCACTTTGTGGCTGCTGGGGGATACCAGGAAGGACACAAGGACCTTGGAGCTGCTGTTCCACCCTTCAACCATAAAATTGGCATTTAGGCTTTACAGAACTGTCTGTGGAGAGCCCCCACATTTCCTCCTGTGCTCCTGAGCTTGGCTAGCAGCACAGAGTTTGTTTGAGCAGCAGAGGATGAATCCTTCACCAAACACCACCTGGCTGTGGTTTGTCCCTTCCTTGAGCAACAGGCACACAATAATTCCAACAACAAACACAAAACATAACCAGAGAGTGCCACAGATTGCACCTTTCTGAGCCTGATCTACTGCAAAGCAGAGCCTGAAGACCTGAGACTGCTCTGGTCTTACTTGGCTGGCCCAGAAATGTTTGCATGCAGCTGACTCAGCAGCATCCCCCCCAGCACAGAGGTACCTCATCGAGCTTCTGCTGAAACAGGCGCTTGATTTCCTCTTTCTGGGCCTGGCAGTGGGTGAATAACTGCTGGGCTGTCCCCAGCAGCTGGGCATTCTTCTCCTGGAAGAGGGAACAGTGACAGAACACAATTTTAGCACCAGCTGCAGCACAGGCCATCTCAAGGAGATGTTTGTGGAGCACTTTAGGAGTGAACCTGGATGCAGGAGAGCCCATCCAGCCCTGCCCCACACTCCTGAGAGCCTGGATTTGTTGGGGTGTGATACTGGTGGAGTTAAGTCAGCTGAAAAGAGCTTTCAAGTAGGTTTTTTCCTCCTGTATGGTAAAATACCACCAAGGCAGTCTTAAAAACTCGTTTTTACCCTCCCAGTGTATTGTGAAGCAGCAGCAATAATCACATCCCACAGAGCAGAAATAGAACTGGAAAAGATTATCTGCATGAAATCTGCTCCCAAACTGGGAACTGGCTCTAAATCCCCAGAGCCCCAGTTCAGAGTTTCCTTCTCCAGTACTCATGGAAGAGATGCAGTAAATGAAAATACACTGGGGGATGGGGGGAAAGAAGAAAAAGCTAAATAAGCCAAACCAGTTTTCCTACTTGTGCCACCATTATTTCAGGGGTCACCCGAGCCACTCACAGCACATTCCTGCCCAGAACATTCCTTAAGCAGATCCCTGCTCCCTCAATTCTATGCACAGCAAAGGGCAAGACAGGACTGGCTGAAGAGCCTCATTTACCCAGCCCCAAATGCAGGATTTAATGCAGCAAGGACAGGGAGCTTTGGGATTATCCTGCTCTCCACCCTGTGCTGCTGAGGCCAAGCAGGGATTGCACAGATTGAGCCACTGCTCCAGGAAAAGTGGGCAACAAGGGCAAAAAGCATCTTGATCCTTTCCAACCTTAATAATTCCATGACTCCATGACTGATCTTCCAGGCAGGGAAGCAGCAGTGCTGGAAATTCCCCAGGTGCAGGAACACACAGACCTGGCTTGGGAAAACAATCCCTGCAATGCTAAAGGGGCTGCTCTGGGGGATGCTGAAAAATCATTTTTGTTTTCAACATGAGGCATTTCATTCAGCCTTCCCAGGCACTGCAGGGGCTGACAGCTCCATCTAAGGGCACTCTGGGAAGTAGCAGCTGATTTCAAAATCATTATTACAGAGAGATTTTTATTGTACTTGAAAATCTTGCTGTAAGAGGGAGTTACTGAACAGATCATACCCAGCTCCTCACCCAGCCAAGTTCTGCCTCTGTGAGGTTTAATTTGCCATGTAACACTCCATAAAAATATATATTTTCATACTGAATTCTTCATTTAATGTTTAAAAGAGTGGAGCAGCTGTTGGACACCACCATCAAGTGATGACTTCTCCACAGTCCTGATTCATTCTCTGTGCAGGGCACAAACCTTGCACGCCATCATTTCATTTGTGCAGGAGACAAGATCACTTCATGCTGACTTTCCTGGCAAGTGCAGAACAAGCAGAAAATTCTGCTGCTTAAGGAAAAAGATGAAAGTTGTAAGTGCTGATTGACTGTGAAAGCAAATGGAAACAACGGCAGAAAAAGAGGTTTCCATGAACACCAGACCAGGATCAACCACTTCTCAGTAAGGAATGGGGTGGCACAAGTTAATCTCTCTCCTCTGCAGAGTTCTCAATATGAAAAACACGATAAAAAATGCCCTGTGGCTTTTTTCTGACACCCACAAAGACTACAGAGCGAAAGAAAGCTTCCACAGGGAATGCCAAAACTGGACCTGGACAGAATTTCAGATTGGTTTGGGCTGGAAGGACATTAAAGTTCATCCAGTGCTGCCCCCTGCCATGGCAGGGACACCTCCCACTGTCCCAGGGTGATCCAAGCTCCATCCAGCCTGGCCTTGGACACTGCCAGGGATCCAGGGGCAGCCACAGCTGCTCTGGGCACCCTGTGCCAGGACCTCCTCACCCTCACAGCCAACAATTCCTGCCCAATATCCCATCCAGCCCTGCCCTCTGGCAGTGGAAGCCATTCCCTGTGTCCTGTCCCTCCATCCCTTGTCCTCAGTCCCTCTCCAGCTCTCCTGGAGCCCCTTCAGGCCCTGGAAGGTTTTAAGTGGAAGTTCAGTTTTATTGCTGAGCACTATGGGGAAAGGCTCCTCCACAGAAGCAGCAGGAACAGACTCTCAGCAGGGCTAATTGATCTAGCAATGAAATCATTCATAAGTGAGACAAAGCAAGACAAGAAGGTGCTCAGGCAGGAGATCTCCTCCCTCTGCTGGTGGCTCCACGGCAGAGAAGATCCCACTGCACAGCTCCAGGACTCTTCTTGCCATTCCATGTTTTCCAGTCCATCATTTGGGACATTTACACTTTGCTCATCAGTGCAATCCAACACATTCTGATTACCAATACCAAGGATGCTCAATCCCCATAACCAGTGATGACAGTTGGGGTTTTTTAATCCCTGTGAACTATGGTTCACAGAATTCTGGAATTGGTTTGGGTTGGGAGGGACCCTGGATCCCTGGCAGTGTCCAAGGCCAGGCTGGATGGGGCTCAGAGCACTCTGGGACAGTGGGAGATGTCCCTGCCATGGCAGGGGTAGCACTGGATGGGCTGTGAGGTCTCTTCCAAGCCAAACCATCCTGGGATTTTGTGATTCTCTGTCAGCATTGTCAGGTGGGGGCACAGAGGGAACAGGGGAGGTGCAGCTCTCCCATTGTGCCAATTTAAGCACACAAAAAGTGAGCTGCAACAAAATCCCCTGGCAGTTGTTCAGCCTGAGCAGGACTGGTGTAAATACACACAATTCCCATCTCCAGCACTCTTCCCCACAGGCAAGGAACTTCAGAGTCTGGTAATTCTGTTTAGAAAAGTTAAAAAGTGAGACCCACCTTTTCCTGCTCCAGCAACTGTTGCAGACTTGCTTTGTACTGAGGAGTTTTCATGTAGGCCATGAACTGCATGTACTGGATCTTAAATGAGTCTGCAAAATAAATCAGATGAGGAATTTCAGCAGGGGGCAAATGCCATAGCTCTGTTTACCCCTATTTCCTCCCTGGCCACCTCTCCTCACTTGTCTCTCCCTTGCTTTTGATTTGGACTCTGAGTCAGACTAAGCCATTGAGAATGGATTTAGGAACATTCTGAAAATCCCTCTCCTGGCACTAAAGGAACTCCTGGATCCATCAGGCCCAGTGGAAGCCATGACAACACATCCAGAGAGGCAGAGGAAGGTGCTGGGGGCTGAGGGGGTGTTTGCATGAGCAAAGAGGAGCTGAGTGGTTTTAGTGCTCTGTAAGCAGAAATAATGAAAGAAATGAGCTACAGGAGCCCAAACCAGCCCAGAGCTCAGAGCACTCACCCAGCACAAACACAGGGCCTGTTCCTCCTCCTCCCTGGACACACATGAGGAGCTCTACACCCAGTTTACTCTCCCCTCCAAGGAGCACTTGGCTTCTAATTACCCTTTATCTCCAGCAATGACCCTTCCTTCTCCCCAGCCCTTCCATCATTAAAGCAACCCCAGGATTCAGCCCAGTCTGCTGCACACAACAGGCACTACCTGTGTGCAGAAACCTGCAGGAGGCTCAGCCCAGACAAGGGTCACTGTCCCCATCCACCCTGCCTCAAAACATTCCTCAAAATCACTCTTTTTGCCACAAAATACCCCTTTAAATTACTGTTTCTCTCTCTCTCTCTCTTTCTCTTCAACAAGGAATGGGCCCTACCTGACACAACACAGGAGAGCACAAGTTAAGGACATCACTGATGCCCTTGGTCCCCACACAGACAGGACCATTCTCCCAGATTCCCAGAGCATCCTGGACTGGCTCACACCCAATGCCAAAAGCCAGAAACAGCTGGGAGGGGACAGGCAGTAGAAGATAAAAAAGACCCTGCAGGTTTTCCCTTAAATCACTTTTTGCACATGAAGTGCATTTTCCAACCACACCTTTGTGACCTCAGACCCTTGGACAGGACCTCATTTATGGGCTCTGAGTTCAGCAGAGGAAATGGAGTGGTGTTTCACAGGATTAAGAGAATGATTTCATTTCAAACAAGGCCATTTCTGACTATTTCTGCTAAATCCAGGCTTGCTGCCTGCTGTGCCAAAGGAGAGCTGAAACATCTTCAGAGAACAAATGCAGAGCGAAACACCAACTTCAGCAGGAGGGGACACCTTGTGGTGATGCCAAAGGATGTGGGGGAGGCAGGGGAAGGTAGGGAGGAGATAATCCTCCTCCTGCCCCATGCAAAACCCCATAGGGGAGGTGGGCAGGCCCAGAGCAGCCTTACCTAGCAGCTTCTGTAGTGCAGGGGGGGTGGGTGTCACCAGGAGCTGGTTGGACGAATGCCGTTGCACTTTAGGAGGTAGTTGGTAATATGGGCTATGAGGTGACTTGTAGGCATCTGGAGAGACACAAACACAACCTCAGCTCAGCAACTCAGTGTTTGGGACAAGGACAGCAGCTTGACCACTGAAAACGTGGCATTTGGAAGGAGATCCAGCAGCTTGGTCCATCAACACACTGCTCCAAAGTGTTTGGAAGGATATCCGTGATCCATCCAAAGAGCGGCAGCTGAGAGAGGGCAGCAGGCACAGCTCAGCCCCAGCTCCTGGCTCAGTACCCACAGACAGATCCCAGCCCCAGCAATACATGAATCACCATCAATCAGCATTAATCCCACCCCAGTACCATCAATTCATTAATGCCATCACCATTAACACATTAATCATCACCAATACACCCACATCACCATTAACACATCCATCACCATTAACCCCATCACCACCACCTCAAGGGCAGCTTTGCTGTGGTGGCAACAGGGAAGTTATGCCACAAAACCAAACTCAACCTGGCAATAAAGGAAAAACGAGCACGTCCAGAGCTTCAGAGACTTATCCAGGATCTGCCAGAGCCCCTGCACTCACCCTGAGGAGAGGATGAAGATGTCTGGGAGACAGTCTGGGCATGCAGGAGTTCTAGTGCAGTTTGGTTCTTCTTGGTCTTGCGTTCAGTACTTGCTGGGTTCATCTTCTTGGGGCGCCCTCGTTTCCTCCCTGCCATTTTCCTGCCTTTCTTACTCAGCTTCTTCTTCCGGGCCTTGGAGGGAGATGGCTTTTTAACAGAATTTGCTGCAGCTTTTTCTTCTTCAGCACCAGAATCCTGAGAGATTTCGAAAATCTTTGGTCATTTCTACCTCTATATGCAGCATTCCTTTTCAGCAAACAATAATGGTGTTTAACTTTCTGAAAGGAAACTGATGCATTGGAGTTCAATAACTTGCTTGGGATAAGAGCTGTTCCCATGGGGTTGTGCTCATTCTCTTCTGGACTTATTCATTAAAGAAAAGAAAATGCTGAGGGAGGGGAACTTCAGGCAGGGTTAGATGGGAGATTGGGAAGGAACTGTTGGCTGGGAGGGTGGGGAGGTCCTGGCACAGGGTGCCCAGAGCAGCTGTGGCTGCCCCTGGATCCCTGGCAGTGCCCAAGGCCAGGCTGGACAGGGCTTGGAGCAGCCTGGGACAGTGGAAGGTGTCCCTGCCATGGCAGGGGTGGCACTGGATGAGCTTTAAGGTCTCTTCCAGCCAAACTGTTCTGTGATCCTGTTAAATCAGTACCTGCTGTCTAACAGAAGCTGATTATTCATCCTTCCCTAACTACATTCTTTAACTGAATTTCACTCAAAACTCAGAGTACAATCAATACTTCATATTTTTGGGCAGGAACAGGCACTGCATTTCTCACAGCATTGCCCAAGAAATGAAATGAGTCTTTGCAGAAGAGACTCAGCACAGCCTGAACTCCATTCAGTGGGTTGTGACTCAGGGACAGCTCTGCAAACTCCTGCTGGATGCAAGCGAGGGTGGACAACCAACCACTCATCTTGCAACACCATTTTCTTTTCCCCAGAATTAGTGGTGCAACTCCCAAGTGCAGCTTTTATTAACTCACTCCATCATATTTTTGGGCACAGCAACAGCTACAGCAGTTTGTATGCTGAGAGTAAAACCCAGCAGCCTCCCCGCAGAGCCAGGCTCCTCCTGACTCAGAGCATGAGCTCATGCACAGCCACAGGAAACACATTCAGTGCACAGAAATGCAGGATGTTCACCTTGTTTTCTTGGATCTTCGTTGGAGTTGTTGTGTTACTTTTGTTTTCTCTTTGTTGACGACGTCTAGCTGCCTCTTGTTCCTCCTGGGGAGAAGGGATGGGAGATTTCACCATTTGCTCCTGTATTTTATCACTTCTTCATACAGATCACCTTGTTGCCCAGCTTAGTTTTCCACAAGAAAAGGGAACAAACTTCCCTTGGCTCAGCCCACATTCAGGTGAGAACAAGTCCTTTTCCACCTCCAGAGGAGATTAAATCTCAACCTCTTCCCATATTCTCCCCTCCCAGCCCTATACTGCTGTATTGGGTTTCATTTGGATGATATTATTATTATTATTATTATTATTATTATTATTATTATTATTATTATTATTATTATTATTATTATTATTACTATTATTACTATTACTATTACTATTATTAATACTATTATTACTATTATTATTACATTTTTACTGTTATTATACATTTCAATAGCTTCCCCAAACCCCCAGCATTTCATGGTGACACTTTAAAAATCTTCCACGACTGGAAATGGCAAACTCATTAATCATCATCTCATTCAACTTCAGCCAGCTTTAGTGAGGTGACTAATAAAAACCAAAAGCAGCAACTTTTCAGGCTGATTTTCTCCCAGGCTGACAGGAAATTTCCTTGTTCAGAGAAAATCTCTTTTTCTGTCTGAAAAAACCTCCTCTTTCAGACAGGAAATTTCCAAGAGCTCAGTCAAAGCCTTTCTTGCACCTTCCAGGTGAGGTTTAATCTGCATAAGACTTTTGGCAATTCCAACACTGCTTTGATTTATGCACATTATCAACCAAAGCAGTGGCAAGTTTGAGTGTGAAAAGCAGGGAAGGTCAGAAGTTCTCTCACCCTGGTTTATTTTTTTTCTCTAAGAAGTCTTTTTTGTCCCAAATTTGAGTGCAGCAATCTGAAATAATTCCCTTTCAGAGCCCCCATGAGTCTGTTCTTACAGAGCCAGTCAGCCTGAGGAGGAGCATTCACCTGAAGTTTTAAATTAAGTGGCCTCACTTAATTCTCTTCCTGGGAATCCATTGATTATTTCAGGTTAGCACAGCCCTGCACAGTCCCAAAAATTCCCTGGCATTTTAATTGCACATGTAACAGCCCAGACTGCAGCAAATGACAACTCACTCTGTGCCTCCAATGGCACATCCCAAAAGGAACATTTCAGAGCACTGCTCAACCTCATTTCAGGAGCTGAGCACTGGGACAGATTCAAACCATCATTCCCTTCTTTAATTCCACTTCTTTAATGAAGAAATAGCTCATTACAGACCTCCAGTGCAAGGTAAAAGCACCTTGGGGCTGCCCCATTAATTCTCTATTAGAAATCCCTTGGACATGATTGAATTAGTGCTTGATGGCATCTGAGACTTCCCTTCAATTAGCTCCATGGTCTTTGCCTACCAAGAAAATCTGATTTCCTATCAATTCTGTCCACCTGTGATTAAATTCCTCACAGTGGCTGCTCCCTTACTTCGAGTTTTCTACCAAAAATGATTGAAACTTACCCTGAGTTTTGGATTTTTGAGACTAGAAAAATAGTTTTCAAGCTGAAAATAGAAAGAGAAGAGAATCATCCTCAAAGCCATGACAGATGAACACAGAAGAATAAAATATTAGCTTAAAACAAGCGCAGAAGTGCAGAAATTCTGACTGCTTTGCTTCTGATAAGCCACATCAAGAAGCCATTTACATTCATTCTTTTCAGGCACCCAGCCTGTTGTGTAACAGGGCATAATCCAACCTCTACAAGGTTTTATCATCCCCCCACTGCCTGGCCTTGTTTTAAAGCTTTGTGGCACATATCTCCCCTCAGCAGAGGCTGATTTTCAATGAAGTTATTTCCACTGAAGCTGCTGCATCCTCGTACTCCACCATTTATCTGCACTCTGGCACATTCCTGAACAAAAGCTTCATTAGACTACAGCAGAATAAGGAAAACAGCTTTACTATCCCTCTGCAGAAACCTTGGGGTGGGAGAAATGATTTGTCCACAAAAGTTTCCATTTCCACAGGGTTTGTTGGGTTTTATGGAGGGCTTGGGGGCTTTTTTGTGTGTGGGGGTGGTTTTTTTGGTGGGGGGGCTGTTGTTTTTGTTTTTTATTGTTGTTGGTTAGTTGAGGTTTGGGGTTTTTTTTTTTGTTTTCTTTAATTTAAAAAACAGTGAACGCATCGCCATCATTATGGAGCTTGGGCTGCTTCTACAGCAGCTGAGAATTTCACTAAAATTGAGATTTACTGGCTGAATATGACTGAATGAAATGGTCTGTGCACCAGAGGAACCAAAGCCCCATTGAGTCTTTCCTCTGTGAGGAAGTTATAGCAGGAGAGCCCAATTCTGAGGAGCAGCAGAAGGAATTTTATCAGTGGATCTCTGCAGTAAATCAGCACTGCCCTTAACCCCAGGCTGTGTGGAACCCTGGAGCAGCCAGAGGCAGTTTGCACCCTCAGGTGTGTAAATCCACAAAGGAACAGGGACACGAGTGGCAGGCAGAAGGATGTGGAGCTGGAAGATGCTGCCCTGGTACTCACTATGGTTCTGTCAATCGTGTGCAGGTAGTAGGAGACTGGTTTCCCCGTCCAGGACACGGAGCCCTTCAGTGGTGACAGCTCCACAACCCTCATGATAGTGCCAATATCTGTGAGAGGAGAGGCAGGTCAGGGGAAAGCTCAGCTCAGAGCAGGCAGGCACCAACACACACAAATCTGCCGGGCACATCTGACAGGAAAACACTGCTGGGAGCTCCAAGGGAATTCCTCTCTTGCTACGTGCACCCCACAGGAAGAAAAAAACACCTTTTAGGCAGCCACCCCAGAGTGACTGACTCAGTTCTGGCCAGCACAACTGTGTCCCACATGACTTTTCCAAGGAACAACACATGTGTGTGAGAGGATTGAATTAAACAGAACGTCACCAGCCCAGCCCCTGTCAGCTGCGGCTGCCCCGTATTTGGGCTGGGCACAAACATGTTTGGGGTTTGCTTTCTTGTCTATATTTGTTTTGTTCTCCAGAGTTAATAGCTATGGGATGTGCCTTAAAAATTCCCACAAACACTGAGAGAGTGGCAGGGCTGCAGGAGAAATTATGGCACGTTTCTAATTAAACACAAACGAACCAGAAGAGGCCAAAAAAAAGCAAGGTTTGGGATTCAGCAACCTCAACCGCTATTTTAACCACATTTTAATACTTGTTTTCATTTGTCCCAACTCTTTCCACATTTCCACTTCTTCCTACAGATGGAACTACTAAGGACAAAAGTGGGATTGAGGGAACTGGTGCCTCCTTCTCAAAGCTTGATCCTTTCCAGTGTTTTGTATAAACTATTTAAGCGTTCATACTCGAGATCAGAGTATTTGATAGACAGGTGAGATGTGACTCAAGTCGTGCACAGGCACCAAAAAAAGCCTTGATGAATAAAAGTATTATGAAAAACCTTGTGGGGCAGCACAGAGGAGGCAGAGCAGTGACATTCCCTGTTCCATGTGCAGGATATTGGACATGGCTGGGGATGGCATTTCCCTGGAAATGTCACTGGAACAAGCCCCAGGCCCAGCACATCCCACACAAACTCATTTGATCTTGCTATTTCCCAAACATAATATGGTCTCAGAAAGGGATTAAGCCTCAAAGTTTATTCTCACAATTCTCCCTGTCTGTAGCATGCAAAGGTAATTTTTTTCAGGGCCTTTTATGCGAATCCCTGGAAGTTTCTTGCTGGTGGAAGCTGTTGGCTCTCCCTTTGCTAAGCCTCTCACCCACCCAAACCCCAGTTAATGATCTCAATATCATTTTAACATCAGCATTAAATACCAGCTGAGATCTGAAAGTTCAGCATTCTAGAACACATTCCCAATGAATCCATGCTGGGGTGGGAGCTGCAATGGGATGAAGACCTGCCTCAACTGGCAGTGGTGGCCAGGGCTGCTCTGAGCTCAAAGAGCAGCACATGCTGCCCTCAGTCTCCCAAATGCAGCACAGAGAGGAGGAAATGGGAAGAATCCAGGAAAGAAAAGCCTTGAGAGGCCAAAGTCCTGTATTTTTGTGGGCAGATCTAATTGACACCTCTCCAAGAGCTTTTTGGATTTCCTCAAGCCCTGGTGGGCTCTGCAAGAGGGGCCAAGCTTCACTCAGGCTCTCTTTGCCTCATTAACAAACTGACAGCCTGATCCCAGCTCTCCTGAGGCTTGAGGAGCTCCAGGAGCACCATTCCATCGTTTTCCCCTTTTATTTTCAAGTCCAAGTCTCCAAAGGATTGGCAGCCCAGGACCCAAGGGTAAAAAAGTTTCCAAACCACCAGAGCTCCCAGAACAGAATTTCAAACAGGGAAGAAAAGTGCAGGTTTGGGTGCCTGATGTGTGAGACATCCACAAGAATTCCAGCTTAAAAATAACTCCCAAAGGGCACAATTTACTTCATGACACTCCAAAAATTACTATTCTTCAAAAGCAGTTTAGGCCAGAATTAGACAGCACTCTGAGATTCAGAACTCAGGGAGTTGCTCCCCACATTTGCACAGGGAAGGAACGAGGGGGGTTTGATTTAGGGAAAATTTAGCACTGGACACAGTAAATACATGGAAAGCCCAGCCTGGACTGCTCTTCTGCTTGAGAAATTTCACAGAATAACCTGAACTGGAAGGGACCCACAAAGAATGTCAGTCCAGCTCCTGCACAGACACCCCAGCTTCAACAATGAAAGTCTGAGAAAGGTCAAAAGCACAACCAACACCATGGAATGTCCCAAAAGCTCCTTAAACTGCAGCTCACGTCCTTGCAAAGGACAACACTGCCAAACACCAAGGCTGGTGTGTTCAGAGGAGAAGGAAAACAGGACCCTGTGCTGGCAATAAAGCAGACCTGGGTGTGTCTGGGTGTGTTTGTTTGCTCAATGCACAGCACAGGAGATGTTCAAAGTTGAACATTTCACAGAATCCTGGGATGGTTTGGGTTGGGAAGGACTTTAAAGCCCATCCAGTGCCACTCCTGCCATGGCAGGGACACCTTCCACTGTCCCAGGCTGCTCCAAGCCCTGTCCAACCTGGCCTTGGGCACTGCCAGGGATCCAGGGGCATCCACAGCTGCTCTGGGCACCCTGTGCCAGGGCCTGCCCACCCTGCCAGGGCACAATTCCTTCCCAATATCCCATCCAGCCCTGCCCTCTGGCAGTGGAAGCCATTCCTTGTGTCTCCTGGAGCCCCTTTAGGGCCTGGAAGGGGCTCTGAGCTCTCCCTGGAGCCTTTTTTTGCCCAGGTGAACACCCCCAGCTCTCCCAGCCTGGCTCCACAGCCTCTAAGGCTCAGGAATCCTGACTGGTGGGATTTACCTGTCTGGATTTAGGGTGTGAGGATCTCCCCTGTGAGTCACAGCAGCTCTTTGTGGCTGAAGAAATGAATCACACCCTTGAACTCCTGATTTCTCTTCAGCTCTAAAGTTGCCCAGCCAGGGACACATTGATGGAACAGCAGCACAAACCCCACAAAAAGTGTCTGCTCCTCTCTTGGGTGGGGTTTTTTAGATTGATTTTAAGTACCTGTCACTTGGTGTGCCCTGATAATCCAGCAGCATTTTCTACTCAAGGAATTCTAAAAAGGAGGAACACCCCCCCAGACATTTTCAGACAATGAATACCCACAACTGTAATGAACAATAAAAAGGGCAATCATACCACTCAAGTTTCGACTGTTAATTCTAAAATTTAGAGGTGCAAAAGGTTTTGAGGACACAATTCTCCCACCTGGAAAAAAGAGGGGAAAAAAAAGAGCACAGTCAGCTCCATTATTTGTTCTAGAAGTAACTACTTATTAAATATAATCCAGTACAGAGCCCTAAAGAGCAGTCCTATAAAACTGCCCCTTGGATAGCATTAAAAAAGAAAGAAATCCCTTAATTCCCCTTCTGACAGCCCCAAGAAAGGCAATCTCTGATTCCTGTCAGGTGACACCTCAATGATCACTTTAAAATGACAGATTTGAAACACTTGGAAAAAAAAAGAGCATGATAATTCTCAGTGGCAATCCAAAGAAATTTCAATTATCTCCTTCCTACTTGGGATCTTTTATACACAAGCCCCCAAAGCCTTTTTATTTAGAGGCCACTAATCTCCATTTCATGGGTATTTGGGGTCATTCAGCAGAGCCTGAAGCACACTGTGGGAAGAGAAATCAGGTTTCATCACTGTAAAGGGCTCTTGAACCATCCCCACCTTCCCACTGCTCTCAAGCCATCATTAAACAAATTTGAAAACTAAAAAATAATCCAGCTAAATTAAAGAAAACAGCTTAAGTTTTGGGGTTTTATGGTTTGCAGCAGAGCCCAAAAGTCACATTATTTATTTCAGCACAAAGCTGTGCCATGGAAAGCCACAGCTGCTTTGTTCACACCACACATTTTTCTTTTCCAAAATTGTTACTTCTGTCATTTCTGCCATAACCAAGTAAAATTGTTACTTGTCCCAGTGGTTAAGAGCAAAGAAAAGACACCCAGGGCAATGGAGGGGCCAGGATGGGGTCAGTGGGTGTCCCCAGTCTGCAGAGTGGCTTCTCAGCAGCATCCAGTGACAGTGCCCCAGTTTTTATGGAGTTGTGGAACCATCAAGGTTGGAAAAGACCTTTAAGATCATCAAGTCCAACCAGCACCACCACCATGCTCAGCACTAATCCCTGTCCCCAAGTGCCACATCCCCACAGGGATGGGGACTCCAGGAGTTAACAGCCAGCACTGAATGTGACAGCTCTGGGCAGGAGAGCCCAGGAAGTGAATTCTGCATGGAATTACAGACTGGCCTTCCAAAGCTGGGCCTCTGCAGCTGAGAATCATGGAATGGGTTGGCTTGGAAGGACTTTAGATCTCACCCAGTGCCACCCTCTGCCATGGCAGGGACACCTTCCACTATCCCAGGCTGCTCCAAGCCCTGTCCAACCTGGCCTTGGGCACTGCCAGGGATCCAGGAAGTTTGGCCTTGATTGTTGGGTGTATTGTGGGCTTCCAAAAGAGGAAAGGATGGACCAGCAGCTCCTCCCACCCCAACCGTGCTCCAGAGTCTTCCCTACGAGAAGCCAGGCAGGTCTGGGCAGACACAAAGGTGGGAAACAGAAATCCCACTGTGCTGCAGACACTTGGCCCCAAGGAACAGAACAAACCTCAAGGCCTGGCTTTGGCAGCTGGAACTGAGCCCTCCTCCCACCCCAGCTCCCACAGGAATCAGGAAACCAAGGGGAAAACATTTCCAGATGGATTTACCTTCCTTCATGTTTGCAAAGCGCTCCTTCAGCTGGTGATCCACCTCAGGCCCGAAGGCAAAGTTATTCACAAAAATAACACTGCAAAACAATGATCCAGTTAAAGATCAGGGAGCCAGGAACACCCCACAAGGACCCTCAGCCACACCACAGCCACTTGGAGCCTTCCCAGCCATTCCTGCCATGGACAAACCTGCTTGTCCCCAACTCTACAGCTCCTGCCACACAACACATGGACAGCAACACTCAGAACTTCATCCTGGTACTTCTTGGTGGGCACTTCAAATATTACAGCAAAATATCAAAATGTATTTTAGAATCATAAAATGGTTTGGGTTGGAAGGGACCTTAAAGCTCATCCAGTTCCACTCCCTGCCATGGCCAGGGACACCTTCCACTGTCCCAGGCTGCTCCAAGCCCTGTCCAGCCTGGCCTTGGACACTGCCAGGGATCCAGAGGCAGCCTCAGCTGCTCTGGGTAATCTGTTTCTCTTCCAGCTCCAAATTCCCCATAGTCCCAGAAGACAGTGACATCTTAGCTCCTTCTCCCTGTCCCAAACCCAGCACTTCAGTCCTACCCATGAGAGGAGCTGCATTTTTCTTTCTGGGTTAGAAAATTCAATGAGGGGAGGGGAGTGTTCCTGGAAAAAAACAATCATGTGGAAACAAAGAAACCTGCACAGAGGTGGAATCCCACAGATGATAAAAGGGCTTGGGAAAGAAACAGAATGTGCTACAGAATAAAAATGAAACAGCCCTTTAGCTTTAAGGCCAAATCAACCTGGTCTAATTATCCCTGGTGCCCATTTACCACCAGGCTGCAACAAGAGTCCACAACACCTCTTGGAAGTGGTTGAGCTCCCTGCTGAATGAACAGGTCAGAGGAGGTTTGGGATGGAGCTCAGGGAAAGGTTCTTCCCCCCGAGGGTGCTGGGGCACTGCCCAGGCTCCCCAGGGAATGGTCCCAGCCCCAAGGCTGCCAGAGCTCCAGGAGCGTTTGGACAACGCTCTCAGGGCTGCTCAGGGTGGGATTGTTGGGGTGTTTGTGCAGGGCTGGGGCTGCACTGATGATCCCTGTGGGGTCCTTCTAACTCAGGATATTCCAGGATTCTGTGAAGTGTAAAAGCCATCCTGGCCTATTGTTCCCACATGAAGAACGGATTTCTTTGCTGCAAAACTCCCTTCCCAGTGCCTCCACACATGAAACGTGTTCAACAAGGACACGGAGTTTAAGAGCTCCAGTCAAAAACCACGAATGAAAAAAAAAATGTTTATGCACCAAGGGGAAAAAAAAGTTATTCTTGCTACGCCTTGCTCTTGGAAATTTGGGAAACCCTGCCTGGCAAGTAAAACTAGCAGGGGTTTCTTCCTCCTCCTTCCCATGTGCCAAAAAAAGGCCTTGCAAAAGAGCCAAACATATTAATGGGACTAGAAACCATCCAGGAGAGGAAGGGAAACAGCCAGAGCCTGCAGATGTGTTTTTATAGTGCTCACTCTGGCACAGAGCTCTGTGTGCACGTGCAGGGCACAGGAACCCCGAATCCCCCTTGGGCTCAGCCCTCATTCCAGGAGGTTTTGCCAAGGCACAGGCACAGGGATCCCCTGGAATACACAGGGAACCATGTCCTGGTACCAGCCCCATCCCTGGAAGAGGCCAAGGCCAGACTGAACAGGGCCTGACACACAGGAAGGTGTCCCTGCCCATGGCAGAGGTGGCACTGGATGAAATTTAAAGTCCCTTCCAACCCAAACCATCTCCAGTCCTGCACCACAGCGAGGTGGAGCAGCACTGGGACCCACTGTGAGTGCCAGGCCACACAAACCAAACATCTCCCAGCACTTCTGGGTGCACTCTGAGCTCCTGCAGCCAAAAATTTCTCTAAAAATTTAAATTCATTCCGAGGAAAGTTGCCCGGGCAGCAGAGGATTGTGCACTTGGAATAACAAGCAACAAAGCCAAACCCGAGTGTGCTGCAAGGCTGGGACAAGCCTGTCCACAAATTAAAAGGCACCTCCAGAAGAAAGTGAGGGACAGAATCCTGCAGGAGTCACCAGCCTGGCAGACGCCTCCTCCAGGCTCTCAGAGCTTTGGGAGCAATCCAGAAATTGCCACAACTCCAAAGGCTTTCAGAGCTCTCTTTGACAACTGCCCTCCATTCCCCCACATATCAGGGTGGCCCAGAAGGTCATATAAAAATAAAGAGGTTTTTTTCTACCCATAAGGCTGAAAGAATGCAAAGCTTTAAAAATACAGATGACTTTTATTGCTTTTAACAAATTGACTCCCTTTCTGCTCCCTCAGAAAGGAGCCCAACCCTCTGCAAGTTCTCCACATAAATAAATCTTCAAGGCAATTAGTTTAAATGAACTTTCAATTTAAGTTGAAACAAACTCACTTGGATCTTTTCCTAAGAGGGAAAGTGAGCCTGTGTGCCCCAACAGCCAGGAGAATGAGTGTTTTGTCAGAACCCCTGACATGAACTACAGGGATATGCAAAACAAATGAAGGTTTGTGCTCCTCTTATAACCAGAATTTATCTTGGATACACCCTTGAATGGAATATCATGGGACGTGCACTCAGAGCCATTCTTCTAGTCAGAGAACAGGATCTAAAGAGGCCAGTGTAAGAGTTGGCAGATAGACTTTGGGTATTTGCTATGGAAATTCTATATTAAAAGCTGGCCAGCCTCCCAATTTCCATTATACAAACTTCCAAATATCCAGCTCAGAAAGCAGCATTCAATTGCTGTACTGTACCTTGTGTTTGCAATCCTCTCTCTCCATTCTTCTGAGAGGAAGTCACCTCTTTCCAGCTTGAAACGAGACAAAGAACACAGAAATACAGAGGGGTTAACAGGGTTCCCTCCTGCTCCCTTCAGAGAGGGACAAACCTCCCCAAGCACCAACTCCCTGACCCCACAACAACCAGGGACAAATGAAACCTTTTGGAAACCCAGAGGTGGAGCAGGGAGAGCTGACCCTGCTCATTCCTCAGATCCCAGAGGTTCCTCCCTCCCTGCTCCCACCCTCGGCTGCTCTCCTGCGTGGGAAGAACAGGGAAGGGTCTCTGGCTGCTCCATGGAGAAGCTCATTCCAAAACTGATCAGCAAATGTCTCCTGAAGCCCCCCAGAGCTGGTGATCCCCCCTCAGCAGAGGGAGCTGAGCTGGGATTGGGAACAGCTCCTGCTGGGAGCCCCGGCTCCCAATTCAGGCTCTTGCTGCACTGCACAAACAAGAATCTGATTTTTGTGGTGCCAAATATAAACCTTGAGCACTTCTAACACTTTCAAGTTGGAAATGAAGTAACATAAAGGCCTTGTTTGAAAATAAATACAGTTATGACTCCAGTGGCTTGTGGGGCACCTTCCTGATGACACCACATCAAGCCCCAGATGAACACAGAGCTCTTGCACAGATTGATGTTTTCTCAGTCATGTTTTGGAAACGAGAGAGGAGCCCATGGGCCACCCTCTTCTGCTGTGCCACAAGTCAGGCAGGAGGAGGCTTGGGGGAGGAAGATAAGAGGAGGAGAGAAAAAAGAAGGTGCAACTCCATAATTAATGCTGATGACACCCTTTGAAGATGATGGTTTGTGCCAGAACCTCAGGAACATCAAAGCAGCGACTGCTGAGGATCCTTTTCCTGCCCTGATTTCTCTGTATGGAAGGGGTGAGGATTTCACAGGGCAGCACTAATTCTCATTAGTGACAACTCCAAAGTGCCAGCACTGCAGTGCAGACACAGGAACAACTTCCATCCCTCAGGGCTGGCTCAGCCTGGGAACATCCAAAGGGAGCTCCAGGGCCTGGTGGCACTCAGGGACAGAGGGGGTGACAAACCTGCCTGAGCCACTGAAGGACACAGCCACCGGTGCCAACAGGAATGGGGCTGCTTCCAGGAGGAAAGGAAGGGGAAAACCACCAAAATGTCCTGCTGCTACACAGGAGGGCTGAGAAAAGTGGACATTCAGGGTTCTCAGGAAAGAGATCAAGAACTTTGTCAAGAGCTTCGAGTGCTAGAAACTGAACAGAGGGGGCGAGATTAGCTCAAGTTATTCAGGAGTGTCTGTTCCACCAGCTGGGCTGAAATCAGAGTTCAACCAGAATTACTACCTGTGATCTCCCACCTGCTGAGAGGGGAAGCACCTTTGACATCCCAGCTGTAATAAAACCAAAGCATAAGCTGGAAGCTGAATTCACAAATCCAACCCAAGGCCACCTTGCTGGGTATGGTCAGAATCTAAACCACAGACTCAACATCAAAGAAGTTCTAAGAAGAGTTTCTCTCATATCACATAAGGGAAGCTTTTTTCTGAATGTCTATATGTGGACACCATCTCTAGATTGATTTTAAGAGATATTTTTGTCTCAGTCTTATCTATTCTTGTAGTCAACAGTTCCACAGTTGAGTAACCAAGACAAAGTCAAAGAAATCCCACGTGACAGGCAACTGTGTTTATTTTATAACAATTTTTGCAAGTCAGCTTCTCTGTGGCATTCTCCACACCACCAGTTTCTGAAGTCTCCACAGGGTTTTCCTACACTAACAGGGAAAGAAAAACATTGGGAAAACCAGGAACCACAAAGGCCACAGTCTGCAAGAGAACAGAGAACCAGCATAACATGAAACGGTTTTGAAATGCTAAACTTCATATAAAGCTCTTGAAATCCAACCTAAGTGGCTGTTAGGCCTCACTTGGGTCCAGTTTCACTGTGTGTTTGCCCTTTCTATGTGGTGAGAAGAGCACTTATAACCGAAATCTCCAGGTTTTAACCTGATATCACCCATGGAGGATGAACACTTTGCAAGCCAGAGCCATTTAACAATTCAAATGAACCACAGCCCACCTTAAACACATCTATTTTTGTGTGGCACTGCTTCCCCAGCTCAGGCTTAGCCAACAGTCAAGAGAAAAACTTCACCAGGAAAAACACTGGAGTACAGAAATAATCAGATGATCAGCTGTGGCTGGGAGAAAATGGGGGTTTTTTCCCTCTGGAAGCAAGGCAGTGATTCCTGGATGTTCCCCTCTAACAGGGACTGAGCTGCCTGACCACTGTAAGCAGCTCCTTCCCCACTGTGCTGGGGCAGTGATCAATGACTGATGCCCTAAAAGAAGGAAAGGAGCTCTTCACACATCAACTGACACAGAGAACCCAAAAAAATCCACCCCCCCTCCAAAATCCCACTCAGCTCGGTGGTTTGCAATAATTTTGAGAGTGAAACAAGAAGTGGGAAAGGAAGTCCAGCTGATTAATCCCTGCCCCAGGGCAGCAGCAGCTGAAGCAGCAGAAGGAGGTCCATGCTGGTCACTCAGGGAGCAGGGGACACATCCACAGGGTGACAGCCACAGGGCCACACTCAATCTCTTCCCCCACTGTCCCCTCCCTCATCCTGTTCCTCCTCTCTCTCAGAAACTTAATCTCCTTAGTGAATAATGAATGGAAGGGACCATCTGTAACACAGATATTTTCATCTGATTAGACAATGCAGGAGATGCTTTATCTAACAGGATAATTAGCTCAGCGAAATCGCCTCCAGAGCTGCTGCCTGCCTTGCTTCTAAATTTAGAAGCCAGACCAGGTTTTTATTCAGGTTTTTCAAACAGACACTGCAGGAATACACTCAGCAGCATCTGATTCCTGTAACTCTTCCTGCAACTGGATGGAAAGAAAGGTCCCAGCCCGGGGGAGGCAGCCAGAGGTGCACAGGAGGTGTGAGCTCATCACGGAGCAGAGCAGGAATTTGGGAAGGTCAGGCCCCTGTGCTGTGGAGGAGAGCTGGGTTCTCACCCCAGTGCTGGACAGGGAGGCTCTCTGGTAATGCTGCACAGAGCCATAAATTCACAGGCAGGATGCCTCATCCCAGCCACCTCCGTGCAAACACTTGGCTCCCAAAAACCCGGCATTTCTGCCTGGAAAAGTACACATGGTTATTTTTAGGTCCCTGTTCTTTTCAAAAATAACCAGAGGCACGAATCCAAACCTCCAAAATGTGGCATCATTTCAAAGCCACAGGGGAAGTTTGGAGGGTTTTTCAAATGCCAAACCAGCAAATTTCCTGCTGAAATGGGGCGGTCAAAAATACTGGGAGCAAACAGCTGGCTCATCCTGTCCTGAGAGCAGCTCCTGGCAAGTTTTGGGGGACAGGTGATGTCAGTCACCATCACAAACCAGCTCCTGGGCACTGGAACTCCCCCACAACTCCCTGCTGCTGCTCAGAACAGGAAAAGCAGGCAGAAAACTACCCCAGACTTAGGGAGAGACCTGCAAGGCACAGAGCCAGGCTTGCACTGATCCATGGCCAGAAGTCACCCCTGATCCTCAGGGCTGAACCACCTCCAGCCACCAGAAGCTCTTGGGTGTCTTGGGAGCAGACAGAGGCATCCATCCAGCCCAAATCTCACCTTTAGGAATGCAACTTGCATCCTGCTCTTGGTTTGACAGTCACTGCCACCTCCTGCTAAAAGAAACTTTTATGGAGAGCAGGGCAGGAATTCTGTTATAACAACCCTGAGTAAATAAACACAAAACTAATCCTGGTTCTCAGTAGAGTCCAATGTGGGACTGCACCAACTCCCAACTGCTCTGAGCTCAGCCTGGGATCCTTCAAGTTGTGCTTATTTTGTCTCCAACACTTGGAATGTTGAGACTTCACAAAGCATTTTGCAGGGATGAAGTTTCCAGAAAGACAAAGATGCCAGGCTTTCCATTCCAGGTCTTCCTGTGTTCTCCAGGTATATCATGAGCAAGTCTGCTCTGTGTTTTCTTCTCCCAGGAAAAGGGA
>VZSR01001846.1:1502124-1533846 GCA_013398615.1 Brachypodius melanocephalos | reverse complement strand
AAAAAAAAAAAAAAAAACCACCAAAAACTTTCTCCAAGGGGAGCCCAGGAAGAGAAGCACTTTGCTGAGTAGCACAATCTCAGCCTCCTGCCCCACATACCTGAGATGGCTCCGATTCTGAGGCCACATGAGGATATTTACAGTTAGAAACCATGAAAACCCATCTGCCTCTTAATTGCCATGCCGGGTTTTAATTTGATGGCTGCACATATGCAGGAATTCCCTAAGAAAGTCTCTCTAATTAGCCACGCCTAATGACCTTCCCAAAGTCTCCTGCTTCCTTCCAGACAAGTTTACTTGAAAAGAGTGGGATGAAGTTAATCTTGGAAACTTCTCAGTTCCATGAGAAGAGAAAGGAGAAGATAAAAGGAGTTGAAACAAAGGAACACGTGTTGGAAGTGGGACACTGTACTCCATAAAAGTTGAAGCTGCTGCTGCTGATGAAAAGCTCTAGATGAGGAGGATCCTTCCCTCGAAATGCAGGAGAGCAGAGCAGCAAAAAATCTGATTTTCCCTAAACCTGCAGGAATTGCACATTCCCAAGCAGAGCAGGGGATGTCAATATTCATTTAAGAGGATTAGGAGACTCAGTGACCAACAACAGCTGCAGACCAGGAGCTTCCCAAGGCAATGCAGGAGGAGCAAATTCCTCCCACTCCTCTCATGCCTCACCTGGATCTTCCCCCTCTCCAGCTGCAGGGATGATCCAGCTGTGGCTCTGCAGCCTTGGGCATCCAACACCCCCAGGACATTTTGCCACCTGCAGCTGGGGAAGTTCAATGTGCTTTTATCACCAAGTGACTACAGAACAACTGAGGATGCATTTTGTGTGGAACCACTGCTCGAGAGGGATTTTTTTAAAAATATAATTGTGGACAAAATAGGGTGGAAATACACCTGGACAATCAGGGTTTATTTCAAATGTTGGCACTGAACCTCTCCAGAATTCATGTCCAAGCTCAGAACTCCCAGCAGTAACAAGAACAATCCAATGGGGAAGGCCAGGTGGTGAATTTGAAGAACAGTTTGCTGAGATAACAGTGACTGCCCCCTTCTCTCCAAAGGTTCTCAAACACAAATTTATTATTTGGAGAGTTTTGGGGGCCGTGGATTTTTCTTTGTTTACATTCCTAGCAACTTTCTTCTAATGGTAATCTGAAAAAATCCTGTTGGAAGGATTTGGGGCAGGTTACAAAAATATCATGAGGTTCTGAGTCCCTTGGACTGCTGCAAAAGGCAAAAAGGACAGAAAATATCTCTCAGGAAGATTGTTCCAGATGGGAAGGCTGGAGATGGTGAAAAGCTACAGAGATCATTTCCCAAGCAGGAATGTTGAGATGCACAAACCCAAACAAGCACGGGACACTGCTAGAGTCAACTTTTCAGCAGATCACTTTTCAGGGAGAAACCAAAATCCATTTAAATTGGAAATCTCTAACTGTCCTGGGATCTTGGCTGTTAAAATAACCTAAAAACCCAGCATGACCCTGCAAGCCCAGCTCCAGGATTTATTGCTGCCTTATACACCAAAAGTTTTTAATTTTACAGCAAGAGAGAACCACAATCCACAAAGTTCAGCCAGAGCTGCAGGTGGGATCTGATATTCTTCCCACTGAACTCCTGCCAAGCCCTCCCCTCCTCCAGCACTTGATTCTTCTCAAAATGCTGATCTTTCCTATGACTGCCTGTAACACTGGAGTGGAATTCACGAGCTGAGCTCTGCTGATGACAGATTATTTCAATTTGTGCTTATTTTGTCTCCAACATTCGGAATTTTGGGACTCCACGAAGCATTTTGCTGGAACAAAGCTGTTTTCCAGAAAGACAAAGATGCCAGGCTTTCAATTCCACATCTTCCTGTGTCCTCCAGCTGCATCATGAGCAAGTTTGCTCTGTGTTTAACAGTCACCTAGAGCAGATGCTGCTAAGGAGTTCCTAAAGAAAATAAACTGCCCGGCAAAAGTCTGTTTGATGAATAAAAAATAAATAAAATCTGCCCTGTGTGCCTACTGTAAAAGCCCAAAATCTGTGTTCAAGCATCACTCCAAGGTGACAGGAAACCAACTTTCCTTCACACAAGAAGTGCTGCAAGGGTTTAACTCTTCCCCCCAAAAAACCCCAGATCGCATATTCAAGGAAATTTTACTCTAAACACTGCAGAAAACAGAATTATAAAAGCCAAAGAACCTGGCAAAAATAAATAGCTTTGTTTCAATATAGCACCAGACTCTGTCACTTGGAATGCTCAATATGGAAATGCTGCCTAAGGCAAGCAATATGCTTCCAATATTTTAGTCCAAGTTTCTCTTCTATTCCTTAAATTACCCAGCTCAGAAACAGAGCATCCTCAGGAACAATTCCTTTCATGTCATGCCAGCTGGGTGACACAATGGAAAAATGCCATATGCCCTCTCCAGGAAAAGTAAAGCATTCCCAGTGCTTCCACAGCAGGAAGGAATTATCAATGCTGCTGCAGACCAGGCCCCCAGCATCCCCTGGAAGGGAATCCCTCTATCCAGAACAGGAATTCCAGGAGAGCAGGTGAGACCATCACCTTCCCAAAGGGAGAGCTGCAGCAGTTTCACAACAAGATGAAAGCACAAAGGATCCCAGCAGACAGAAAAGTGGGAAATCAAGGCTGCACTGCAACCTCTGAGCAGTGACCTGGCTTCCCTGGGATATTTGGGAATATCCCTGATCCACCCAAGCCTCTTCCCTGCCCACAGCAAAGTGACAGAAGCAGAAATAGATGCGTTTTCAAAACTCCCAGTGAGTTCCTATTGTACATCCATTTCTTAACTGGAAAATTATTAAGCAGGGAGCAGATTTTCTTAATGACAATCACAAAGAGGAAGAAAGGGAAAAGGGAAGGAATGGAACAGGACAGTGCATGGATTTGCACATGCCTCACACCACCCTCAGAGCACAAAACAACTTCAGAGATAAAGAAAGAGGAAGATAAAGGAATTCCAACACAACCCTTGCCACAGGCACAAAGATCCTCATGATGGCCCATTTACTCCTCCTGCTCCAGCTCCACCCTCAGAGCATCCAGTTCCAAACCCTTCCAAACCAGAACTACCCACCCACCACCCTCCCCTGGGAAGCATCCAGCCTGTTAACTGCTCCTGGAGCTTCCTGCTCCAACCTCCATCCATCCAGAACCTCCCCTCCTGCCACCCCATCCCCTCCACAACTGGGGCCAGGTGGGCACACCTTCCCCTGCCTGCAGAACCAAAGCTTCAGCTTTTATTTCCAGCAGGAGAGTTCAGAACCCCAAGGAGGAGCTGCCATACCTGGCAAAAACCCCAATCCATGGACAGGGGGAGGGGAAAAAGAAAAGGAGATTTAACACAAACAGAAGATTCATAGCAGCTCCAGCCAGAACAACATTTTAGAAGAATAAATCCTCCAGGAATTTCTGGAAAGACCTGGAAGTGCTCCAAATAACACCATGCCCCACATCTGGCAAGACAAAGAGAAGGGTCTGGGAGGGTATATTGGCAACACCATGCCCAGGATCCAGATAAGAGCCAGGAAGCAGCTGTGGCTCAACTGCTGGTGGCTGAGGAAAGGCTGGAGGGGACCTTACAAACTCTGCATGTGAGTGTGGATCTCGATCTGCAGCTGAGTTTCACTCACTGTGTATTCTGCATGCTTCTTCCCATACCATTTCATCCATTTTCTGAACTCTCTGTCCATCGTCTGCAAGAGGGAGGAAAACCAAAACCAGCTATTAGGACATCTCACATTTCCAATTCCATCAAAGCAATGGAGACACAGCTCTGCAGCACTCATTGATCCCCAAGAATTCTGTCTGGATGGAGGGGTTTTTTTTGCCATTAACATTCCAAGGACAGGCAGACACAGTGTTCCTGCTGTTTAGTTTCCTTAAAAAACCCAAAGTTTCCTTTGGGCCAAGGCAAAGCTGGCATCTTCAGCCCCCCTTTCTGTGGAAGTTCCACATTCTAAGAAAAGCCCTTCCACTGCCCAGCACTAAAAATAGCCCAGCCTTAAACTGTGGTGCATAATCCCACAGGGAGGAGGTGGGGGCAGCCCAGCCTCAGCCCAGGAGCAAAGGGACAACCAGGACAAAGCCAGGTCTGCTGGGGTCACTGAGGAGGCAGAAAACAGCAGGTAAAGCATCCCAGCAGCAAACAGAGGGAGAATCCTGCTTCCCACAGCAACTGGGAGTGCTTCAAACTGCACCCAAACACACCAGGGCTGCAGAGGAGGGAGGGCTCTGATGTTTTCTGTTGTCCAAAGGGAGAAAGGAGCAAAAATCCCATTTCCAGAGAGCTCAGTGCTTCACATATCCCCATCCCCACCTTTCTAGCAGCCTGGCCCCAGCTGATCTTCAGGATTTGGCCCAAATCTGGAGGTGAATCTCCCTCCCTGGAGACATTCCAAACCCATCTGGACACACTCCTGCTCCTCTGACCCTGCCAGAGGTCCCTTCCAACACTGACTATCCTGTGACTCTGTGAGGAGCCCAGCAGAAATTCTGATCCCACTGACAGCCCAAGCTGATGGTTGATCAGCTGCCCCATCAGCAGCTCAACAAAACTCTGTGTGCTGACAGGTATGCTTTATGCTCAAAAGCACTCCAAAGCTGAGCAGGAGAACTCAAAAATCCTCAATACTTTCATATATGAACTTACATTTTAATTTATTAGGCAACTTCACTAAAATAAATCAGTAACATTCTCCCTCTTTAGGTGAAACTTTCCAAATTCTATTACCCATCTATTACCTGGGTACTATCACCAGGGTACCCAAGATGTGGTGCCACAGCCACTTTAACCTCAAACTACACCCAACATCTTCCAGAAATATTTGGAGGAAAACTGAGCCCTAACAGAGGCACCAGGCAGCTCCACACCCTGACACTGCAGCAGCTCCTTGATTGTTAAATCTGCCAGGATTTACCCAGGGAAATAATGCAGAATATGTTGTTCACACAGTAATCTCATGGAAGACTTGTGACACTGAAGGTACCCCAGCAGTGACTACACCTAACACTCCATGTGTGGTCATTCTTCTGTTTGCTGTTTTCAGCAAAGCCTTGTGTTTGCACAGGGGCAGGAAGGGGTATTAGTGACAGTGAGAATTTCCCTTTTTCTTATAAAGCTGATCTTTAAGTTTAATGGTAAACACAGAGGGGATTCATGGCTTTGTAAATGCTCCAAAGTGAAACCAGGATGTTCACACAGAGGGACTGCAGAGCCCTCCAGGTTAAAACTTCCACTCACTCCTGGCAGGGGAAACAAAGTGGATTTTTAGGTCCTTGACTGATTGTCCTCACAACTGTGTTTATGCATTTTTGCACACATCACTGCAAAGGATCAAGGAGTTTTATTTATTCCCTCCCCTCCATGAGGGATAATTTTCCAGCCTGTTTAGGCTGAATCTCTGTTTTGACAATTCAGAGGGATCAGTTTCTGTTCAGGCTACTGAAGAAAGCAAACTTCTTGTGGTAAGACATGACTGACCTTCCCTGTTGTGGCCTCCCAGGTGTGCCTTGAACTCATCATGTGTGTGTGCCATTGGCCCAGAATTAGAAGTGCACAGAAACCTCACTAAAGAAGCCTGACTAAACATTATCAAACAATCATGGAATGGTTTGGGTAGGAAAGGACCTTAAATATCATTTAGTTCCACCCTCTGCCATGGCAGGGACACCTTCCACTGTCCCAGGCTGCTCCAAGCCCTGTCCAACCTGGCCCTGGGCACTTCCAGGGATCCAGGGGCAGCTCTGAGCACCCTGTGCCACCCTCACAGCCAACAATTCCTTCCTAATCTCTAATCTAAATCTCCCCTCCTCCAGCTTCAGGTTATTTTATGGTTTTCCTCACTATGGTGCCTCCTAAGCTGTTACACAGCACACACCCAGCTCAGGCCTCAGGAGGAACTTCTGATGGTTTAATAACTGCAAAAGGGACATCACCACCACAGGCAGACACACGGCCTTTAAAATATTTAAGAACTAATTGTTTGGTGAATTTACTCCTGGATTTGCTGCATTTGAGCCATCCCAGAGATGGAATGACTGCAGATATTTGGGTGAAGCTTATACTGCACTCCCTTTTGAACAGGCTTTGACATTATTGCTGAAAGAGCTTTCAGGGCCTGAAATCACTCTAGAAAGATGCCAGTGCTCATTCTGAACGCTCCAGACTGGACCCACTTCTCTCCTCAAGCACATCCTTGCATTGCAGGCTGATATTTCACTGCTCCAGGGCTGGCTGATCTGAGAAGCAGAAGTGCAGCAGGGCTGAAATTCTGCTGTCAGAATTCCCCCTGCACAGGAGCCACTGCCCCCTCACCCAGCACTCCCCAGGCTCACTCACCTCGGCATACTTGGCTGGAATATCAGCTTTCTCCACTCCATAGTGATGTTTGCAGTTGGTGGCTGCAGCCACTTGAAGCACCACCTGCCCCACACCTGCAGGGAACAAAAACCCCAGAGCTGAGAGCACCTCCAGGGAAACCACTGCCAAGGGAGAGGAGCTTTTAGAGCAAAGTGCACACAAAAAAAAGCAGGTGAGCTGTGGGCTGTTTCAGCTGCCAGGTCTGCCATTCCCAGCTGGAATGACACTGGGCATTCCCAAAGTCATTCCCACTCCCCTGGTGCTGCTCAGCCAATGAGCAGAGTGAGAAACACCTGATTTATTCCTGGGGACAGCAGATTAAAGTATCTGACATGGGTCTGTGAGCCAACCTGCAGCACTCCAGGGCCCCAGATATGATCTTGAACCTTCCTGGACAAACAATTGTGAGAATCTGTGAAGATTTTGTTTCACTCCAGATGGAAAAGAGTTTCTCAGCTCTGATGTCTTTCTAAAGGTCTCATCTGAACACCAGTCCCTGACAGGAAATTTCAGCCAGTCCCACTGAGACAGGAAGGAGGGGTAAGAAAATCACTTAAGAGCTTGTATACATATATTTATATACTATTCTATTTTGTATATTTATATAATTGATGTATTTCATACTTTTATAATATATGTTAATATATTCTTATATACTTTTAATAGTATACTATTTATTTTTAATAGTATACTATTTATATTTAATTATTCTACAATCTATTATTTTACTATGTAAAACATATGTAAATATCGAATATTTATATGTAACTGTTTAATATTTAATATATACATTTAATTTTAAAACATAAATTTTTTAAACTTTTTTCCCCAGAAGTCCTGTATCACACACGCTTGTTTGGGTTTTAATGTGTTAAAACTTCAGAACACATCAAGCAAGTGGGGAAATTCTTATTACTCCTTTCCTGTTCTGTACCAGATTATACCAAGAAAAAGAACATCATCTTCTTACTCAGTATCTCTGTTGTACATGTGCTTGAGTCATACCTGGTTTCCTCACCAAGTAGACACCGATTTCCTTTTAAAATGTGACTCTGTTGCAGTTGTGGGTTAGATTTTTGTGGGGTTTCACAAATGGTCAAGTAAACTAAAAAAGTTTGACACACTGACAAGTCAGAGGCAAAAATTCCTTCATTTTCAGATTCCACACCAAGTGTTTCACATGGCAAGGGTCAAGAAATCCCATTTTCAGATACAAAGGGCATAAAGCAAATCCAGTGAAAACAGATGAATCCTTAGGAATGCAACTTCATGGGTCAAACATCATTTTTAACATTGCTGCTTCTTCACAAGTGCATCCAACAATCCCAACACAAACAAAGGGGTTTGTAACAAGGGTTTATTGCATTGCAGGCTGGTATTTCACTGCCACCAGGAAAGAGGAGTGGGGTGTTTGTTTGGTCCATTTAATCCTGGCATAAAAAGCAGCAGCATCTTTGGGGATTATCTAGAAATAGAAATCTGGAAAAGATGCTTATCCTGTAACACAATCCCTAGTTCTGGGTTACTTCCCAAATATGGGGCTTTTAAAGTACAAACAGCAAAGAAAAAGATAAAAGGCAGTTATTGCTCACTTACCACTGCCCAAGTCAACGAACAAATCATCCTCTGTCATTTTGATCTCATCGATCATTTGGGCCACCAAGTCAAAGGAAGTTTCTCCGTAGACCTCGGGGGAGAAGGGCTCGTAGTTGTTGAGTTTCTCGGGGTCTGTGACCGAGTGGTTGTAGACCTGCTGCAGGATGTGCCTCAGGAGCCCGTTGGACGGACGCGTGTTCAGCTTCATGGGCTGCGTCGTCCCCTTCCACTGAGGGGACAGGGGGACAGGGGTGAACCCACTGGGGGACAAGGGATTGGCACCAAGCCCAGCTGAGGAGAGAGAGACAGTCCCCTCCCAGCCCCTGTCCCTCAGCTTGGGCTGCAGGTGCTCCTTAAAGATAAAAACTGTGAACGGAACTGGGGCCAGGCTGGGAGAGCTGGGGGTGCTCACCTGGAGAAGGGAAGGCTCCAGGGAGAGCTCAGAGCCCCTTGCAGGGCCTGAAGGGGCTCCAGGAGAGCTGGAGAGGGACTGGGGACAAGGGATGGAGGGACAGGACACAGGGAATGGCTTCCACTGCCAGAGGGCAGGGCTGGATGGGAGATTGGGAAGGAATTGTTGGCTGGGAGGGTGGGCAGGCCCTGGCACAGGGTGCCCAGAGCAGCTGTGGCTGCCCCTGGATCCCTGGCAGTGCCCAAAGCCAGGTTGGACAGGGCTTGGAGCAGCCTGGGACAGTGGAAAGTGTCCCTGCCATGGCAGGGGGTGGCACTGGATGGGTTTTAAAGTCCCTCCCAACCAGAACCATTCCGTGGAACTGCAGAAATTGCACAGCAGCAGCTGCTCTGAACTTTGTCACACCTCAGGTAATCTCACAGGTGATAAAGGGGAATTTCAAGAGATGCAAAAACAGTTAGCAGTGCAAAGCACAACACTGAATAGAGCTGGGGTGGGTGTAAAGGTTTGTTCACTCCTGGTTTCTTTGCTATCACCACTGAACTGATGCTGACTGTCAACACAAGAACAGGTTAATTTTGCTCCAGGAGCTGTCACATGGGAGGGATCAGATGCACTCAGACAGGGAGTGGCAGGAAAGAGATGGAAATCAAGCTTCCTTTCTTCTTCAGAAAAGAACCCATCCTACGCATAAAAGTTGTTACGTTTTAAAAATGTCTACCTCTCCCTTTGATAAAAACAAACGAAAAAACGACAATTCCAGGACTCCTCATAAAGATTTCTGTGACATTCAGATGGGAAGGAAAAGTTAAACCCATCAGGTCTGCCAGTTCAGATAACAACTGCAAATGCTGAATAGCTGCTAATATTTAGCTATTAACCAACACAGACATGAAGATGCCTGAATTCAAATAAGCACAAGTTTTTAAGGTCCAAAAGCATTAAGAAAATCCCAGCAAAAAAGGCTTGTGATCATAATACTGCATATTTCAAATAATTCCCATAAGTACAGCAGAGAAAAAATATCTACCCATGTTTTCAAATTAAGCAGAATAGTAACATTATTCATTGTTCATGTTTTGCTTCCTCCAGTTCAACCCTTTTGGGGGGGTAAGAGAACCAAAAAGCTCATTAAATTGCCCTGAAAAAAGATCACATTCTACTTTAGCCAGTGATCCCACAGGCCAGAGCAGCTGAACTGTGGCAAGGAAATTCCTAAGCCATGGATCACTTCCACAACACACGGGAGAGTTCATATGGATTATTTAAGTACCCATAAGTCACAGATTTCCCTGTGCAAAAGTCAATCCATGAGAAATCCCTGTGTTAAATGCAGATAAACATTTCCTTCCCCCTAAAGGCAAGTCAGCTGTTTCCAAGTGGCATAATAATAGTGCCAGAAGGGCACAAGGAAGAGCAACAGCTCTGAATTTGAGAGCAAAAAGTGGTGTTTAACTCTCTTTCTTTCTGTAAGAATGTCCCTCCAATACTAACTCCTTGAGTGCCCAGCTGTGATCAAGAAAATAAGTTTAATACCAAGCTCAAGCCCCCCAAAAACTGGAAGTTCTGGACATTGCTGATGCTACAGGAACAGGTATAATAATGCAGCACTGAGTCAGTCACAACTTCCTGCTGTTCTTCAATAGCTGAATTCAAACACAAAAACCATGGCAGGGCCCACATCCAGCACTTACCAACTGGTGGATGCTGTCGATGGCTCGGTTGTACTTGTCACACAGCCTCTGCATGCTCTCAAAGCTGGGGGAAGAACACAGGGGCAGCTCAAAACAGGCAGCTTTGAAGGTAAAACCTTGAGCTTTTCCATTCTCTTCCCTAGCAGGTATTCAGGGTTTGTTTCTCTCAGAATATGTAATTGCATACCTAGATTTAAGACTTTGTTTCCTTTAAATAAAATCCTCAGTAGACCAGGAGTACATGATAAATAGTATTAGTTCCTTTATTGTGTGTCACACTTTGAGTACAGCCCTTTTCCTGGTAAAGTTCTGTATTCTCAGAACCTCTTCTCCATATTTTCAGCTGAGCAGAAATTTAAGAGGTCTGTACATTTTTCTCATTTTTGCTATCATCTCTCCACAATAATCAGTCCTGAGACAAGCAGATGCTTTTGCAGAGAATCTGTGGGACTGAAAATGCAGATAGAGCCAGAACACAGCCTAAAACATCACCCACCAAGAAAGCCTGAGGACTGCTCCATGGGCTGCCCTGGATTATGGTCAGCCCAGGCAGATGCCCTAATGACCCAAGCTGAGAGGATTAAATCAATTCACCTCAGGCCAGGAAAGAAAGTATATTCCTGGGAACATCAATCATTCTGTAATCAGACCCACAAAGCAGCAGCAAAAACAACACAAGGAGTTACAGGAGTGACATCATTAAACCACAGCATTCCCAAAGCTGGGAAGGGATGAGAGGGCCAGGGGACATCAGAATGGGCACTTCAGTTTCTTGTGATCCTCAGGGTTACTACACTGGCCAGAAGAACTCTCCTCTGAGTTCTGCCCATTCCATTCCAAGCTTCCAGCTGCCTGTGCTTGTTTCCATGCTGGGAAAAGCAAGAGGCTGCAGTGGGGTTTGTCTGCATTTCCATAACCTGCTGCTTCTCCTTCACATCCTTGGCTCAGCCCATCTGCTGCCAGGGATTTTTCTGGCAAATTTTTTCAAAGGAAGAAAAAAAAGACTGAAATCATTACCAGAATTCCAGTTCATGACATCCCTCAAAAGCTGCAGGAAGATAGTGGGGACGACTTCAGGGAACAGAGGGGTTTGGGTTCCACTTTTATTCAGCATTGCTGCCAAGCACACTGATGGTCCCCAGTGAAACACAGCCAGTGAGGATGCCACAACACAAAATTACACTAATGCAGTTTCTGTGAGTAATCCACAAATCCAAATTAATGGATTTTAATGGCAAGGGATGCTTGACATTGATTACTGCTTTTGAATTTTTCAGGAGGAAGACAGAGACCAACAAATCTTGCAATTGAAAATTGGGAGAAGAAGAAACAATACCTTAAGCAGATCATGACAGAAGTATCTGATGCTGGGGAAGTTTAGGTTGGGCAATGTTCTTCCCCCAGAGGGTGCTGGGGCACTGAACATGGAATGGTCCCAGCCCCAAGGCTGCCAGAGCTCCAGGAGCGTTTGGACAACGCTCTCAGGGATGCCCAGGGTGGGATTGTTGGGGTGTCTGTGCTGGGTCAGGGCTTGGATTGATGATCCCTGAGGGATCTGACTCAGGATATTCTGTGACTCTACTTACAGCAATACAGTTTCATCTGTAAACTTTCTTCCAACAGTTTAGTCATTCTACAGACTTGGATAAATTCAGTCTTTCCCATGAAGGCAACCAAGGAGGTTTTTGTAAACCGCAGCTTGAGCATCCTCCCTTTTCCCAGTCTCAGTAGAGCCAAGCCCATGCACAGAACCTCAGAACTGTCCACAGACACAGCACAGGTCAGGATCTGCCTCTCCCAGCCAGGAGGGGACCATCCCATGAGAGACATTCATTCTGAATGGTATGAATCCCCACGTAACCGAGGCACGGCAGAACCCCTCCAACCGCCCACAACACTCCCGGCAATTTCACCTTTGAATTCAGCCCCCACCCAGCAGGAAGGGGAGGGAGGGGAAGGTGCAGCTCCCACCAACACCCAGCTCTGCCATGCCCTGCTGGGAGCAGGAATTCCTGGTTACTACAGGAGTAGGAACCTCAGTGCCATTGAGATTCCCAGGCTGGCTGCACTCCAAGGGCGCAGATACCGATCATTGTTTCACAGTGAGTAATCCAACGTACAGCAGAGCTGCACTGGAGCTGTGAGGAGTTTCCAATTATGTCCTTAATCCAACTGCCTTTGCCAATGTTGCTGTTACACATTTCCTACCAAAATAACTCCGGCAGAGCCTGCAGCCAGTTCTGAGAGAAAACTTCAGTTGGTAGTGTCTAAGAATAACCAGTTACACACTGGTTCACTACACCCCGAGCTGGCCTGAGCTCCTGCTGGCAACAAAAACATTCCTCTCACCTTTTTGTATCATAGTCAATTAAAACGTAGTTTTCCATGGCAAGCTTGAGATCTGGGATTTCTTCACAGACCCACCTGGAAGGAGAGAAGAAATAATGAACAGAGGTATTGCCAATTAAGTGTAATAAGGTAGTTTATCTCAATTTTGGACTGCTTTACATGAAGAGAGGATATTGCAGCAGCCCTGGGAGCTCACAGTACTGCTAGGAACAAGGCAGACATCATGGGAAACTGCAACAGTTCACATTTGTACTGAATAAACAGCAAGATGCCTGTAGCCACTGGCAGGAGCATAAAGCTTCAAAATGAAGTGATAAATGTATTCCACGTGCCTAAAAATACTCAGAGTCGTGGCTGATGTTAATCTAACATAAAATGCAGAAGTGCAGCATTTCCAAAGAATTCTGATGCTGCAGGAAGCTTTGACAAAGCTGAATGTGGAGAAGACATTTCCCAGAGCAGCCCCAAAACCCTGTCACCAACCACTCAGTGCCAGGATATTCTCCTCTGGGGAGTGTCTAAACTGCTCTTACACCTCATACATCCAACCAAACCAGATTTTCAGGAGTTATTTTGATAAAAGACCCCTTTGATACTCTGAATTAGCACAGCCCTGTGTGTTGTGGCCATCAGAAAGGGAAAGTACATGCCCACTTGCAGTGCATCCAACAATGGCAGCTCACAGGAGACAGCTTCACTTGTGGAACGGAGGAAGATTAATTCCCTTCAAAGGCAATTGAAAAGCCACAGAAGCTTTGCACACACTTTCCTCCACAAATATCCAATGGGAAAGCACTGTCAGCATCAAAAAAATCCACATCACAGGATGAATTCCAACAGGAATCACAGAATTTCTTCCTCATGAACTTTGCTCCGTTCTTCACTATTAAAACGGTTTAAAAAAATTACTAAAGATGCTAACGTTCTGTTCCTTCTGGCTGATTCACACATGGTTAATAACTACACAGGCCAGTGGAAACCAGAACTTGGACATGCATGGCTGACCCTCTTCTGGTATCTCCCATCTCCCCTGAAAGCACCAGGGCTCTCACTGCAATCTTCTTACTCCTTAATCACAGGAATAGGCAGTCAAGAGCTGCCTACCAGCAGCTTGATCCTTGTGTCCCTTCCAGCTCGGGATACTCCATGAGTCCATGATTCCACTGCCTGATGAGATAAAGGCTTCCTTGCATTCTCTCACCCACCACTTTCATAACCCTGTGGGCACTTTGCACAAGGCAAAGGCAGCACGAGAGCTTCTGACACTGAGTTCTCTCCAGCCTTGCTTAAAACACAGTTGTGAAACGTTATTTGACCCAATTGCTTCCTAAGACAGCTTCCCTTTGCCTCCAGCACAGAGAGCACCAACAACTCCAGCCACCCCCTCCAGCCCAAGCTCCCTCTGAGCCCTTGGAAAGAGCCTTCTCCACACCCCATTTCTTGTAATGAATGATGCCACAAGGTCCCAAGGCACGGGATCTTATCCCCACCAGTCCAAGCAAACTGGCAGCACCAGTGGCAGTGTTTTGTAGATAGGAAAAGAAATTCCTTTATGAGAAAAATTTTCAGCTCCAGCCTCATTCCACATCCTCTGCCACCCCAGACCATGGGAAATGCTCTAATTTCCTGCATATGAGTGATGTTATCAAGCACTTGGCTCTCTCGCACTGGGAGCACACAAGGTTCACTATTACCTTTTCCTTTGCTGTATGTGACCAAATTTCGAGCTCAGGTGGTTCTGCAGGTAAAACACCTCCTCCCTCTCCTGTATCTGCACCACCCAAGCATTAAAACCTGCTGCAGACACAGCGCTGAGCTGAGCCTGTAAGGATCTAAAACAGTTAACAAGAACAGCTTTGTAATGGGGATAACTCATCCTCATCCCTCAGGTGTTTGGGGAATTCGTGTAGCATTTATTAGAAGTTGTTCTTTGGCAAGTCCCCTCCTAATCCTGCTGAAATAACAGCAAGTCACGTCCTGAGAGCCCGTGTTGGGAAATCCTCTGACTTCCAGCTCCTCACAGTTGTCTTTCACCTTTATCCTCCCATTTTCCCCACGCTGTTCCAACTCTATCAGCAGGATTAAGAGGAATGCTACAGGGAGATCATTGCCAAACAACCCAAATGCTGCAAGATCACAGCAACAGGGGAAACAGAGAGGGTGGGCAGAGGCAAGATCAGGACATAGCACATCAAGCCAAGGATGTTTCCCTAACCTTGTCTGTCCAAAGCTCAAATACAAACTGCCACAAGTATTGAAGCTGAACACCAACACCCATTTTTAACTCTGTACAAAACAGAATAGAATACAACAAGATAAAACAAAATCTATTTGGCAGGGAGCTCTGTATTGCAGCAAATTCAGCTTAGAAAATAACTCAGAGCTGCTAAATGGTAACTGCTGCCCTCCTGCATGTCCTGACTCCAGACATCCCTTCCCAGAGCTGCAGGGAGGCACAGGAGGGGTCCCAGCCAGGCTGCACCGAGCACTTACCGAATTGTCTCAATAATTTCATGAGCAGCATCGTGGTGTTTGTCCTGGAATTAAATAGAAAAAAGACACATCAGGTGCTGTTTGTCAGGAGTTTACAGGAATCACAGTGTTCTTAAGGATACAGGTGCCAGCGCTCCTGGGAAAGGAGTCTCTGAATTCCACCCATTAAAGCCATCAAAATGAGCCCTCTAAGAAAAAATAAGACTTAAGGAATGAATTTTTCAAGTGTCTCTGATTGATATGAAGGAACTATCATTCAACTTATTTCTTTGTCATTCCCTGCAGGCAGGGACTGTGGCTGGGGACTGTGTGACTGAAGCCTTTGGGGGTTATTGGATGCAGCAGGTACTTGAGTGCAAGTTCCCAATGAACAGCTGATTCCCTTGGCCCAGCATCTGGCACAGGCTCCCAGCTCCAGATGGGCAGTGAGATTCTCACACAGGGAATGGCTCTCTAAAATAAACCATCCAATAAACAGAGGGAGAGGATGTCAGTGCAGGAAAAACACCCTCAGAGCACACAGAAAAAGGCTGAACATGCAGCCCTGCTCATGAACTGAAACCCAAAACACACCAACCTCGAGCATCACACCTGCACACCAGGGTGAGACATGGAGGTTTATTGATTTCATTTGGGAGTTTATTCAGGAGCAACAGAAGCACAAGTGGGTTTAGCAAATTATTACAAATTCATGCTAGAAAGAGCCCTTGGAGCTGCATTTATATGCACCATTGTACAAAAAAAGGTTCTATTTTAGGGAAGCCACAGGAGTTCCTTACACACATTGATGTACCCAGCTTGTGAAGCCTTAGTTACCAGAGTCCATCTGCACAAAGCTGGGGTTATATTTAGACATTTGTTTCTGCAAGTGGCTTTGTGACCTTTTAATTGGGAGTCTTTTATCTACAGCCCTTCCAGAAATACAAGTGCAAAGGCTCCCTTTAATCATTTCCCTTGTCTTGTGCTGCTGAAATGTCATTTCTGTAAAGTTACATGGGGAAATTCTGTAGCAAAGGGCAGGGACAGGTAACAAAGCAGAGGGCTGGGGGCAGGGAAGGAAGGGAAGAAGAAAACAGATGATGGTTGATGACAGAAAATGGTTGAATTATCTCATTTTCAAAACATGAATGGACATGATATGAGTCAAATGGAAGCACTTTCCATCAGTATCTCAGTTTTTCTATTTTCAGGAAGAAAGATTTTCCCTTGTACAACCTGTTAATGCACTTGGGATCAGCCAGGCCTGCAGAAGTCCTCATTCCAAGAAATTTGTACACATCCCTTTCAATGCCTGGTTAAAAATCTCAGGACAGATGGACAGACAGGCAAGAATTTCTGAGGTCTGCCATGCTTCCAGTGCCTTAAAGGGGCTCACAGACAGGAGGGAGAGGAAATTTGATTATGGCAGGGTTGGTTCACAGGGAATGGCTTCCCACTGCCAGAGGGTAGGGTTAGATGGGATTTTGGGAAGGAATTGTTCCCTGTGAGGGTGGGAGGCCTGGCACAGGGTGCCCAGAGCAGCTGTGGCTGCCCCTGGATCCCTGGAAGTGTCCAAGGCCAGGCTGGACAGGGCTTGGAGGATCCTGGGATGGTGGAAAACAGAACTAAATGATATTTAAGGTGCCTTTCAACCCTAACCAGTCTAGGATTCTGTACTAATGCTATGAAAGAACAGTATTTTACCAGGAAAAAAAGCTCCTTTTTTTTTTCAGATGACAAAAAGTTAATCCCAAATCTAGAAGTCACACACAAGACTAAACCAAAAAAACCAAAACATTCCAGTTAGAACATGGAGAAGGAAAAACAGCCAACAACAGTAGCCAGGACACTTGGAATGGAACACACAGAGCCTGGAGCTGAGCACTGCCTTGGCCACATTCAACAACTTGCTGCTGCCACAGCAGCACCCCAAACATCACAGAGCAGATCTGGGGCTGTGTTTCCTCCAGTCCCCTAGGCTGGGACAGCCCAAACCCTACAGAAAACAGCAGCATCCACAACCCAGTCTCCCAGCAATGTCAGGTAATTCTTTTGATAAATCTTGGCCTAGAAACCAGGGAAGCAACTGAACTAAAACCTACTCCTGCCTCTCAGCGCACAAATAAAAGACTGTGTTCTCTCCTCTCTTCTCTGTGCACTGAAAGGAGGGCACAAGGAGGGAGGAGAAATTCTCTTTCTTCTCATTTCTTATCTGCCAAGTGTAAGAAAAACCCAGGACAGCAGCTCATCCATAAACATCCCCCAGAAATGTTCACATTTGACTCCATGCAGAATTATCCCAGCAGAGCTCCCCTGGGCTGATCCAGCTCTCCCAGTAAACTCTGTTCCTGCAGAGTCACAATTTGCTTTATCAACATAAGCACATTATAGCAGAAAAGTGAATTCAGGCTTATTCTGGCATAACCATTTCCTGGGAGGAAGTTCTATTCCCCACATTTTTAGTGTGAGCAGAGCACATGAGAGACCTACGGGTCTTCATGAAAACACCCCTATGAGTGACCAAAACTGTCTAATTAACAGATTCTCCTGTCTTGGGTTAAAAAGTTAAAAAAAATCAATCTAAAATAATAATAATAAATCACCATTTACATCTAGAACTGCAGATCAGCCAATTTAAGTGACTTTGCACAACCTCACATGGAAACTCCAGGCAGAAGGGGCCTTTGAGCTTAGTTTGTGACATAACCTAGGAATAAAGAAAACCAAACCAGTTCTACATCTACTGCTGCTGAACTTCCCGTGCTCAAACACTTCCCAAGTTTACTTTGCTCTCTTAGAGAGACGTCCAACCCCAATTCATCATTATGGTTGTATGATGTAATGAGAAAAGTCAATGAACAGCAACAGGCTGTGTTCAGGTAACTGGTTATGGCACTGACACAGAGTCTGAGGCAATCAAAGGGCAAATGGGATAGAAACCCCCCAAAACCTTGACCCTGCTCCAGCCTCTGCCATGGACCTTTCAAACTCCCCAAATCCCCACTCCAGCCTCTGCCATGGACCTTCCAAACTCCCCAAATCCTGATCCTGCTCCAGCCTCTGCCATGGACCTTCCAAACTCCCCAAAACCCCACTCCAGCCTCTGCCATGGACCTTCCAAACCTCTCCAAATGCTGACCCTGCTCCAGCCTCTGCCATCATCACCCCAAGCAGATGCACTGGTTCAGGTCAGACACACACCAAAGCTTGGAGCAGCAGCTTTAACTCGGATCCTTCAGAATCCCAGGGGATGAACATTGAATCCAGCAGCTTGGGAGGAGGGATGGGGATTCCTGATGGCTCTGCTGCAGCACCAGCAGCCTGATCAGCCTTACCCTGCTCAGCCAACCCTACACCTCCAAAGGCGGCCTGAAGCTTCTCCAACTCTGCCATGGGTCTGAGTTTGGGGTTTTTGGCTCAATTCTGGTGTTTTATATTATTTTTCCCAGCTGCAGTGCCCATGACTCAGGTTGCAGGCAGGTTGTGCTCATGGGTTGTGCTGGACTCTGACACCCACAGGGCTTTGGCAGTGGAACCTCCTGGGGAAGAGCCTCCCACAGCCTCCATCAATCCTGGAATCCCGCGTGCAGAAGCCTTTTGGCCCAGGCTCAAGCAGCCTCTGTGCTCTGTTCCCAGTCACGAGATGAGATGATGCCACCACGGTGCTCCCTGTCACAAAGAGCAGCTCCATTCACCCTCCTTCTGCTCCAGGCTGCTCTCCCTCCCTCCCTCCCTCCTCCCTGCACTGGAGGGGATGGAGCACACTACGTGCTGCTCCTGGCCTGGATGTACTTTCCAATGTTCCTGTATTTATGTTGCCTGAGAGGCCCTTGGAATCTTGTGAGCCACATAAATGGAAGCTTTTCACAATCACCCTTATCTCTTTAATGTGGAAAGTATTTAAAGTAAAGAGCTGCAGTCTGCAGTAATTATTGAGACTGCCCAAAGCTCTTCACAACAAGTTTTAAACAAACCAAACTTAAACACACATTGAGTTGCTGCAGCCAACCCTTTCCAGCTGAACTTTTCACAGAGTTCTGGTCCTCAACCTAAACGCTGAATTTTAAATTGAAACGTGAGTTCCCAGAGAAAGTTCAATAGTTTTTGCCAAGATATTTCATTGGAAAAAAAAAACAGAAAGAAAGTAGACACTTTCTCAAAAGTCACTTCTAAGAGCATCCAATATTCTATGGAAAAGAGTGGAGCACACTTTCAGCCAGCAGGACTGAACAGCTTCACACTTCCAATTCTCACAACAGGTTTCTCCAGCCACATGTCCCTGCAACTCTGAGCACAGTAGGAACACCCCACTGCTGTAACTCTGAGCACACCAGTGCTCCCAGCACACAAAACTCCTGTCCCACACACACACAGCTGAGTCCTCCTACAGACACCAACTCCTGTCACCCTTCAGGCCACAGAGGTTGGACCACAGAGCAATTGTGAAGAATTCAGTCTTTCCCTTCACCTCCTCATAAAAAGACCTTTTGTATCTTGCAGATACAAGAAGCCCTAATATGTGACTTGAACGCCAAATAACACAGTGCCCAAAAGCTCTTTCCAAATATGCATATTGAAGCAATCATTATCCTTTTCTATAATCACATTTTTCGCTTGTTAACTCATTTTAAAATCACCCATATGACCAGAACTCAGTGTGCTGGGCACTGCCCAGGCTCCCCAGGGAATGGTCCCAGCCCCAAGGCTGCCAGAGCTCCAGGAGCGTTTGGACAACGCTCTCAGGGCTGCTCAGGGTGGGATTGTTGGGGTGTCTGTGCAGGGACAGGGGCTGCACTGATGATCCCTGTGGGGTCCTTCTAACTCAGGATATTCCAGGACTCAGCAGCACTCACAGCTCTCCCTCTGCCACCAGGGTGAGAAAACTAAAGTAGCCCCAATAATACATATTATACACACAGAGATCACATTGTGCATGACATGATCAGCACCAGCCACAGCTCAGTTATCTGCACACAGCTTTGTCCTACAAAGCACCAAATTCCCACTAAAACCAGCCATTTCTACAGAACTCTCTACAAGAGCAAGGTAAGCTATAAATTGAGAGTTTGCAACGTTTTTGCCACAAGCTCACTACTGGAAGGGTTTGTAATTCCCCCTGAACACAAAGCCCTACACTCCTCCTCCAGGTATGGCTGCTTTGGTTACAACAAATTTTCAAATAAACATCCCTTAAGATACTTAAATGGCAAGATTTAATTCCGTGTTCCAGTACCACATCCCAGACTCCTGGGTGTGTTTATAGAGAACAGTTAGCCCTCAGTACAACAATCTATAGTCTAAAATGAATCTATAACCTAAAGCAACAGTTTTAAATGTTCTGGTTTCCATCCTCAAACACAAAGAACTTGTTCAGTTAAATTGGGCAGCCAGCACTGCCTGGAACAAGAAACACCACCCCAGAGCCCTTCCAAATTTACATCCTTTTTTATTTGGGTTCTTCTTACAAAACTTGCTTAGCCTTGAGGTAAGCCTAAATTGGGGGTTGAGGGTGAACACTGTATTTTTCTAAATTTTATTTCCCCACATGCTAAGTTACACCTCATCCAGGCTGGACAGGGCTTGGAGCAGCCTGGGATAGTGGAAGGTGTCCCTGCCCATGGTAGGGGGTGGGACTGGATGAGTTTAAGGTCTCTCCCAACCCAATTCTGGGATTCCATGATTCTCTGAACCTGGGATCTTTGTGAGATCTGATGACCTACACAGCACAGGTAGTGAAAAGGTAACTCAAAAAGCCTGCAGACCTGAGCAGCAAACAAATGGCTCAAAAACCTGCATAAGTTCTTTAAAAAAAAAGAAATACAGCTCAGGCTCCTTCACTCTTTCACTCTCCCAGAACCACACAGACACTTTTATGACCCCTTATCTCCTCTTCACAGGCAGGAACATCTCTGGACATAGCTTTGGCTGTCCAGACTAAACTGGTCCCACACTAAAGCAACCCTTGCCCCTTCAGAGCCAGTTCTGACTCACTAGACCATGCTTCCTCCCCTAAAAGCAGGCCAGGTTACCAAAGCACCTCTTCAGAAATGTGAAAAGCAGCTGTGGTCAAGCAGCGGCAGAGCAAGAGGGACAGATCTCCTACAGCTTTCCCCCGTCCACCAGATGTGTGAAAACCAAAGCTGACACCAGCCAGTTACAAATAAATCAATGGCAACACTTGCGTACCCTTTAATGACCCTGTCTGGATACACTTCCAGCTCTCCAGCCGAACACCAGCTCCTCCCAAATCCTGAACACTGACCCCACTCATGGATTAACAGAAGTCATTTGGATTTGCCAAATTCTGATCTCCACACGACCCATTTAACTCACAAAACAAAAGAGGTCAGTCCCACCAGCCCCTGGGTTTAAACAACAGCTTGGTTGCCTGCAGTGGCAGCTCTCTCTCCCCAGGCAGCAGTCCATAAATCCAAAGGAGAGGATGTTACAGCTGCAGACAAGATGGTTAGCAGAGATCAAAAAGATGGATTAGGAAAAGCCAATCAATCTTGCAGAAGGCTGGTGGGACAAGTGCCTCTTTCAAACCCCTTGCTTCCATCTGGGGAGGATGATAAGGGTTTCTCTGGACACCAGGAAAGGCAACATGAGCCACTGCAGCTGCAGCATCCCTGGGAGCCAGGAAAGATCCAGCATTCTGCATGGCACACGGATGGCCTCACAAACCAGGGATTTCAGCCTGCCAGAAATTTGTGTTCCTCCTGCCACGGGGTTTAATTTCACTTAACTGACCTATAGAGAGCCACCAGCACAGTCCCCCTGCCCAGAGCACATCCATGGCCAACACACCTGAACACAGGGGTCACAAGAGTCTGTGAAAAGCCAAAGCACTTCCAGCCACCGCAGCAGCCAGGAGCTGCTCAATGAAGGGAGGATCTCAGGCTCCATGTCCTGCCAGCTCTGCCTTTCATCACTTTGCATTTTAATGTCTTTGCCTTGTGTCCAAATGCCAGTTAAACTCTGAGTAAGGGAAAGGGAAAGCCTGCTCCATGCAGTATTCCATACTGGATAGAGAGACTCAGCTTAATATTACCAAATTTTATCCCAAATCAAGACTGTGCTGTTTTAGCTTCCATAGCAACAACCATAGCACAATTTTTCTTATCAAGAGAGACAAGGACCAAAAGTCTCTTCTCAACCACCCAATTATTGTCATTCCTTTAATCAAGTAAGCACAAGGACATTCACAAGAATACAGTTTTATGAGAATGTATAAAGAGAGATCTCCTGCAGAGAACACCTTGTATTCATACTTTTTCTCCCAGTTTCAGGGAAGAAAAGACAAGGGAAGGAAGAGCTCCAAAGACTGCATTTGGAAGCCCATCTCCCACACAGCAGGAGGCAGACAAGCCTCAGGTAGTTTCAGTAGTTTCTAAGTTACTGTCACACAAAACCAAATGGAAAACATGGTGGTCACTACGGCCTCCTTAATGGCTACATAAGGACATTTAAATAAAAGAAAAGGTTGGCCTGAGATCCAAAATAAACTAACTAAAGGAAAGAGGCATTGGGAAAGAAGATCCAAACTGCTCTGGATAATCATTCAGCATGGTTGCAACAGGGATTGCACTTTCACTGCTGCCACTTCAACCACAGTAACAGAGTTTTGCCTTTCCACACAGCAACCCCAACTGTTGCTACGGACACTGCACAGATGCAGGAGGGAATGGTTCCCCTGGTACGTGCAGGAGGGGCTGTGTCAATCCATTAACATGCAATCAGCCTGCAGGAGTGGTGGAGGCACACAGGACAGTCACAGCAGTGTGAGCCAGACAAAAGAAATAATTCCACTATGAAAAAAAAAAGGCCAGATTAAAATAATGTTTATGTTAGAATACATAGGGGGATGCAATCATTTTGGTAAAACAGCAATTCACTGGTGTGTCCTACTTCCCTCCCAGGTGAGTTTTAGGCAGTGACACACCCTGCCCACACCAAGGCAGCTGGAGGCAGTGGGCAGATGCTGTGGTGATCCCACGTGCCCATGCACAAAAAACCCAGCCCTGCTTGTTCTAGGACAGAAGCAACCACTGGGCTTTCAGTCCCTGGAACAGAGGAAGGCAGCCCTGCCACCATTTCACAGACAGTTTAACCCCACCCAGCCACCTGCCCTGCCACCACTTCCCCAAAAGTCACCTCTTGCTTTGGGCCATCAGTGCCTGTGCTCACACACAGCAAAGACCTAAACTAAAACTAAACCTTTGTGGGGTTTTGGCTCAGTTCCCTTTCAACCTGACCAGTTCACAAACACTGTTCTGAGGGTAGAGCAGCTCAGGCACAAGCAGAGATGACAAGAGTCACCTGCAAATGTCCCAGCTGCAAACCTGCACCTCCCCAGGAGCCACAGCCTGTGCTAGCAGGGAAATACCCCACCTGTGCAGGTAGAGTGGAGCACAAGACATCTCTGATCATCCACACTGCCAGAAACAAACCTTCACACAGAACCCAAGCGAAGAAATGAACACACAGGCCCAAAATTGTTGGTGCTGAAAGCAGCCACCATCTCCTTCTCAAGCCCAGGGTGTTCCCACACCTGCGGTGGGAGCTGGGAAGAAGGTCATGGCACACCCTGAGCCCCCTCTCCTGCAGGGAAAACTGCTGAGACAACAGCTTAAATTACCACTTTGTATTCTGTAAAGATAACTGTGTCTTGGACAGCTCAGAAATTCTGCTCCAACTTAACACACATAAATATTCTACATACCAGAAATTAGCAATAAAACCTTGTACTCTTTCTGAAGGCCACTGGGCGTGGAGGTTTTTTTAGGTACAAAAAACCCCAAAAAGAATATATATGGGTTTTCCTATGTAAGCTTCAACTTGTGGAGCAGTGATCCAATAGAGGTTCTGAACAGCAGACACCAACTTCCAGCCACCAACCATTTCCACAAGCTTTTACTTTAAAAACTTATCAATGACCCAACAATATTTCAACGCATTCTTCACAGATTGTAGAATTTCAAATGACTGTCTGCTGTAATGAGCAGGGATGGAAGCCAAGGTAAGATCCACAAAGACTCCAAACTCAGCTCCAGAGGTCAGAGGCCACTCTGAGCCAGCACCTGATCTCCCAGGTCTTGTTGCCAATGGAGGTGGGAACCAGACGGAACCACCTGCAGCCCAGTGAGAATCCAGCTGAGGAATGAATGAGAAGCCTCGAAAGCTCACAGTTGTTAGCATTTTAGAAGTGTCAAATATTAATAATGTTGCTGAGCTCCAAGAAGTAAATGACAGATTAATGCCAAAACCTCAGGAAACTGCCCTTCTCATTACACAGAAAATAACAAGGAAGCAATTCAGAAGTTTCAGTTGTGTTTGGTTCAGAAAACTTTCCCAATGCTCCATTTATCTGTCTTTAGTAGTTCCTTAAGATTTTTCATCCAACATTACAAAGTTCTTTCAGTGTAAATTTTTAAAAAACTCTCATTCACTCGTGAAATGAAACAAACCAAAATACTCTGAACAGGAACTTTTTCGTTATTCACAGATCTGCTCCTATCTATGAAACCATCATTTCCTGCTGTAAAATATACTCACCCTCTTCCTATGCTCTAAAAATAGTCCTTACTTGATTTGATAGCTCTAGCAGCATGTGGCCAACTTTCCTATTCAGTTTTATTTCTTGTTGCTCTTCAGAGTTAGTTTTGTCTTTAATAATTACCATGAAAGTAAATATGTTCACAATTCCTAACATGAACTTTTCCTCCTTCTGTGGATCCTTCTGTTAGGAAGGATAAAATAATTGAAGCAAAAATATGTTGAGATACTTTATGATTATCAATCTGTGATAAAAGACATTGCAAGGGACAAAAAAATTCACCCCAACCCTGGTCCTTGCGTTGATCATTACAGTGCAAAACTTAATCAGACAGTTAAAGGTTAACTCAAAGCAGGAAGTAAAAAAAGCAAGTCAATGAGAAAGGGTGAAAAGAAGGAAGAGTACAAAAGCTGACATATGGATGTCTGGGGAGAAGGGTGATTAAATTCCCCGTAAATTTCACATACCAAGAGGTAAGATATTTTGCCTAAATTCCCAGAGGCAACACAATTCAGTCCCATATCTGAGCCTTGAAAGGATAATCATCTCCATATATAATACAGCTGCCATGAAGGACAAGAGCTGGAGCTGCATGTGGGGGCATGGATTTCCTTTGGAACACGCAAAGCTTTCAGTGCTGTGTCCAACTGGAGCTGATGGGTGAATTTTTAGGTAGATAAATTTGAATTGCCTGAGCTGGAACTTTGGCCGGGACAGGAACATTAATCCTCACTCATCTGCTGATGAATGAAAGAGGGAAAACAAGCAATCTTGGACAGCTACTCTGTCTTTCAACAGTTGCCTTTCAGATAAATCAGTTATATTTTAAAAAAAATAAATACCAGTGTGGTCTTAAGATGCAAGACAAGAGACCAACTTTCACTTTTCAAACTGGGTAAAAAAAAAAAAATCTCTGTTAACTGAACTCATGATTTATCTTGTATCCAAAGGGTTAGAGCTTGGAACAAAAGGAGTTTGAGAACTGAACAAGCACCGATTGTCACTCAGGGCAAGTTCTACTTCAAAGGGTAAAGCCCAGAAGGAAACCGCTCTTCTGTGCTGCCCACGTGCTGCACAATTAACGCCGTGGGGCTCGTCTGCCCCCCAAGAGCACATTCCTGAGTCCCTCTGGCACCGGGAAAAGGGCAGAAAAAACGATGTAACTGTGCCAACGGTGTGATCTGCTGGGCAGTAGAGAAACCCAAGTGCTGTTGAAATGACTGAGTCAACATTTCCCAGTTTCACGCTGTTCCCTCTCCCCACTCCAGGTGTTTTTACAGCTCGGGAGGGCAGGCAGAGAGAGGTGCTGAGAAATCGGAACTGTGCTCAAGCGTTCAGACCTTTCCTTCACTAGACAAGCTTTTCTAAGCGATTAGTCATCCCCACAAGCATTTCCCAACAAGCTGCATCAACAGCAGCGGGGAAAACCCCCCGGACTCAGCCTCGGATGCCGAATATACCGGAGATTACTCAGGAGTTGAGGAGGTTTGTGCCTGGCAAAGGCAGAGCTACAGTTTCCTCCTGTGCCTCCTTTGTAGGGCCGGCTGCCCCGGGCAGGCCCTGACTCACATTTCACAGGGCAGGGCGGGGGGCCGCCTCTGAAAACACTGCAATATTTTTTTCCAGCCCAGCTATTTCCAACGATGCCGTTCGTTCCCAGAGCCCCACACACAGCTCCACAGGCACCAGCACTCCCAGCCGCAGGGAGGATCTGGGGGGCTTCACCTTCCCCTTCCGGCACAGGCTGATCCCAGGGAAAAACCAGGAGCACGGGCAAAACGTGTTTTCCATCAGCTCATCCCACAGGAGAGCACTGGGTATGGAATAAGGACGGGATGGGTCTGTGGCAGAGAGCAGGATGCACAGGGTCACCCTCACAGGGCAGCTCCAACCCCAAGGGAACAATTTAGCTCCTCTTTAGGTCCTTCCCAAATTCATCTACAGCACCATTCTATGGCACCCAGTGCTCCCACACCTGCCTCCTGCCTGGGAAGTCAAAGCCAGGCATCACAGAAAGTCTTGCCAGGAAAGCTGAGTGACACGCACAAAAAAGAAGATTAAATTCTCAAACAAGGTTTGTTATTCATCTCCACCGTTGATCTTTCATTTCAAAGGTGACAATCCCCACTGGGCTGTGATTTTCATTAACACTCCCTGCCCTCGAGTTCTCCCTGCACAGCACATTCCTTTGGTGACAGAATGGTATCAGCTGGATCACGACAGTAGAGAGGAAAAAAAACCCCAAACCCACAATCTGCACCCTCCCACCTGTACAAAATCTAGTAAGAATCTTGGATCCCACTACTCCCAGTAGCAGCCACATACACACACCTCCAGGTGCAGGGTGATGCTCTGACAACACTCAATTAGAAAATGAAAATTTTCTTGCCATCACAGCTGAGTGGAAAGTCAGCAGTAATGATGAGCAACACAGACAAATTAATTATTCAAGCCAGACTTTTCATCACAGGTACTAATTTGGAGGTTTAAGCTCCATCAGCTCAGGGCAGAGGTACCTCACCCTGGTGAGATGTGCACAGTGGCACAACCAGGACTGTCCCCTCCTGGGACAGAGTCAAAGGCTGGAGGAAGGAAATAAAATTGCTAGATTAAAAAAAAAAAAAGGTATTACCATATGGTAACCAGGGCAAAAGATAAATTCTTGGCTGTGAGGGTGGTGAGGCCCTGGCACAGGTTGCCCAGAGCAGCTGTGGCTGCCCCGTCCCTGAAGTGTCCCAGGCCAGCTTGGACAGAGTTTGGAGCAGTCTGGGATAGTGGCAGGGGGTGCAACAAGATGGGCTTTAAGGTCCTTTCCAAGCTAAACCATTCCATGATCCTATATCCTGAGTACAACAACCCTACTGGGATCCCCAGGGGCTGCAGGAGGAGTTCCCAGCTGCTGTCACAGCTCAACCCCCCCTGGCCCTTGCAAGTCAAACCGGGAGAGGGGAACACAACCCACAACAACCCGATGCAGACAGACACTTGCAGCCACATGCCATGGGAATGCCACCCAGCAGGGAACAGGGCACAACAGGCAGATGTCTCATTCTGAAACTGGAAAGGATTTGCACCATATTGAACACGACAGGCAGCGAGGCACCTGCAGCCAGCAGGGCCAGGGACACGGTGCCACAAGAGCTCTGCACAAGCAGGCCCTGCCTCAGCACCTGGCTGTGCCTCCTGTGCCCCTCAACACTGACACTCTGCCAACCCCAGCAGTGCAGGCCTTAACAACAGCAAATGAATGAAGCACAGTGTCCTCTCTTTGACCGACTGCAAACAGGCTTTTCCACATTCACCAACTCTGTGCTGCAATAGGGTGCAGTCCAGCAAACATTGATTTTGGGGACAATTATCAGCTTCAGCAGCTCTGAACCTCCTGTTGCTCAGCTCTCTGTGCAAGCAATCCCTCTCTGGTGCCACACATACAGCAGCAGAACCCTGCCAGACCAGACTGCAGAGCTGATCCACCCCACAACACCCCCACCCCTTTCTCCCTCCTGCACACACAACAGCCTGCGACTCTACACAGGAACTTGTCAGGAGTTCAAAGTACAACCTGAGACACCTCACATATCAGGCAGACCTTACTGTGGTATAAAATAAAAAATGTCCTCATTTAAACCTAATCCATATTCAAATTTAACTATAGTAAAAGTCAGAGACAAGAGAATGGACCATTTTAAGAAAAATGCTCAGGGAAAAAACCTAAATATCTGCAAGTTTAAAACTACACAAGAGGACTTCACCCCTTGTACCCTTCACATCTAAGTAATGAGTACTAAGTTATGCTTAACAATATTTGAAGTATGACTGAAAATTCCATCCTCCACCAGCAGTAGCCTTTTTAAGACCAGTTAGATCCATTAACTTGGGTCTCTCACCCAAATACTTTTTTTTTCACCAGGCCTTTATCTTTCGTAGTATCAAAATTAAAATTTTAACACCGTATCCCTGGTCTCTTGACAACATGGCACTGGCAAAAAGTGGGGCAGGTACGTGGGAGCCGAGGAGTTAACCAGCACACAAAAGAGTACACTCACTTCAGCTCTGATTAAGTGGGGCAGTCACAAAAACAGAGGTCAACATCAGAAAATATTTTGTGAGTCATGAGGAGAGATTACTCACCATGCACTATTCAACTTACTCATCACAGTGTGGCACGGCCAGCACGGCTCACCACGGCTTCATTAGGGCACCGTGGCCTCTCCTTTGAGGCGGCGGAAGGCGGGGGAAGGAGCCGCACTTTCAGTTTTGTGTGGAAGCCAGTGGGAGGCTGGAGCTGCACCGCCGCCGCCGCTCTCTCTCCTCCCACGGCCCTAATTAGACTCGGAGGGAAATACATGTTTCACATCAGCCTCCCCGGCTCTTTTAGCATCCCAACAAGCGCCGTGTTGTCAGCCGGGCTATTATCTGGACTCAGCAGTCTGGAGAGACCCCACTTTTCCTATTATACACGAAATAAGCAGCAGCTCAGCAATAAAGAGACACGGTATTAATCCAGGCGTCCATTAATGGGAGATACCAGCCTTCTACGTACAGACACCGACGCCGCTAATTTAAGATGTAGTAAGAGCATAAAAATAGCCAAGTTACTCAAGGCAGGGTTACATCACACCACGAAGCCCGGGCACGCAGCAGGTTCACACTACAGAGCCTCGGATGTTGGGAAACACGACTCCCTGCCACTGCTGCTGCTCTCACCAAAAATAACCAGCCGGGACCGTGAGTTTCCCGTTCCCTTTCCCTCCAGCTCTCCTTGGAAAACACATCTCACGGAGTACAACAGGAAGCAACCAGAACGCTGCTAAATAAAACTCCTTGAAGCGCGGTGTGTGGGGTTTTTTTCCCTCCCTTCAGGTATCCCACCTTGCTTCCTCGGAACCACGAGCGGTGAAACTAAGAAATGTTCTGCTTACGTCAAAGCGAGCCGAGCTCTCCCGGCAGCTCGGGGCCGCGCCAGCGCGGGGAAAGCGCGGCTGCAGTTCAGCAGAGCACGATGTCAGCAGGCCAAGCGCTGCCACGGACACAGGGATTTGTTTGCAGAGCCCCAGGGTTGAGCCGGAGCCGCGGCCAGAGCCGGGGCGTGCGTGTGTGCGAGCACGCCTTGGCCGCGCCACCGCGCTCCGCTCCCCGCAGCTGAGGGGAGCGATGCTGCTCGGCTCCAGGTGAAACATTCACTCGGGAATCGCTCCGGGAAAGCTGGCAACGCCAACCGAACGAATTAATGGCAGGATGTTTGGGGTTTGTGGTATTTCTCAGTACATGGGGGATCACACCCCCACCCACCCCCACCACCTCCATCCGCTGCATTTTTGATTAACCGAGAAGAAATTCTATTTATTCTGCCATCCTCAAAACCGGCTGCTCAAGTTTTCCCAAATCAACTAAATCCTTATTTCCCATGCCGCAAAACACACCTTTCACCCTTAAAATAAAGGGCGGGGGGGTGTCGGTTTTTCGGTTTTAAAGCCTGTAGAAACCTGTGTGAACAGACATAAAACCAACCCTCCCTCCCAGAACAATCCCTATCCCGCGTAATCTTTAACCTCCGCTTCACACAACCCGCTCGGGGACACGAGTTAATATTTGGCGAGGAAAACCGAACCCGGTCATCGCTTGTACTTTCAGTTTCTGACAATTTGAGCAGAGCGCGCGCCCGCCAACACTGACAGAGCTGCCCAAACAGGAAAGGCTGCGTTTAACCAGTGTGTGCTGGGAGACACGCCGGGAACGGCACGCCAGCCTGCATGGAGGATGTTTTAGAAAAGCACGGTTACTGCAGCAGCCCCGAAAGGCAGGCGGCAGATAGGAGCAGGCAGCCGTCTCCCCCTGCCACGAGCGATATATTCCTAATCACTCACACACAAGCGATTGCCAAAGCGAGCAACAACATCAGCACTATCAGCTGCCCCAGCCTGTGCGTCCCAGCGTGTTCTCGCCGGGAAGCGGCTCACGTACAACAGCACAGCCTGGAACGCAGGGATAATCAACAGTGCCTGCGCCAAGTAAACATATAGAGAGACGTTTTGCCTTTGCAAACTGTGCTCCGAGGGGCTACACGCAGTTAGGGAGAGAAATTGCTCAAGGGTTGATAGGAAGCCTACACACATCCAAAAATACCCTCCCCGGAGCCTTTCGCTTCTCGTGGGATTGTCACTAATTTGAACATGGACATTGTTATCAAGGTCACACATCGCTCGTCCGGGCTCGGGAGAAAGTCAGGCAAGTTAAGGAAAAATGCCGCTAGGTAGCTAAGCAAGGACAAGTGACATTTTATTTGGAAGCACGAGGACTGCGGCTGGCTCGAATTCTGCTCGGGATAAATAAAAAAGGGGAGCTCCAAGGGCACGGCTGGAGGGAAACTGGCGGCAGCCCCAGACACCAGCGCTGCCTCCAGACCCAGAACCGCCGCTGGCCGTTTATTCCCACTCTGCGGCTGCTCCTGGGGGTCCCCACGACCACCCGAGGCCATCCATAATTTAAGCGCTGTTCCCCCATCCAGAATCCCTGGATTCCGCCCCGCTCGCAGCAGCACCGGTTATTAACCGGTTACACGAGCCCAGCGCGAGGAAAACACGAAAACTTTTCATTAACCAGTCCTCCTCCTCCCCGCCCTTCGGTTTAGTCAACCAATTATAAAATGAAATTGGGGATTTGACTTCCAGGCGAGCAGCGGCGGCACCCGGGGCCGGAGCTCCGGGGGGGTTCCCGCACGGGGGGCGATCATCCCGATGGATCCCGGGAAGGGCCGGCGCTGAGGGATCGCCCGGCGGGTGCCAGGGCCGGGGCAGGGCCGGGGGCGCTGACAGGGCGCGGGGCAGGTGCGGGGCCGGGCCATACTCACGTAGACGGGCAGCGGCCAGGGGTACACGGCGGGCTCGGCTCCCACGGGCGACTTCAGCCGCAGCTCCAGCCTCTCGCCCATGTCGGCAGCCGGAGGACGAGGCGGCGGCGGCCCCGCACCATGCTAGAGGGGCCGGCCGGGGCGGGGTGCGGCGGCCGGGCCGGGCCGGGGGCGTGGGGCGGTGCGGCGGGCGGGGGGCGGCGGGAGCGGCGGGGAGGGGCGGCCGGTGCCGGGGGGGCGGCGGGTCCCGTCCCTCCCTCTATTGTCGTTGGCGGCTCGCGGGGCTCTCGGGCGCCGCCGCCATCTTGGGCCGGCGTGAGGCGAAGCACAATGAGGCGCCGGGGCCGGGCCGGGCCGGGCCCGAGCGACGCGACAGACGCGGGGAGGGGGCGGGCGGGGAGAGGGGCGGGCGCGGCCCCGCG
>VZSR01001846.1:1438351-1498390 GCA_013398615.1 Brachypodius melanocephalos | reverse complement strand
CCTCTCTGCTCTGCACCAGGACATGCTGAGTGCTGCAAGGGTTCCAGAGGCTGATGATTTTCCAGGGTCACCAGGCAGTGACCTGCAGCATTGGCCCTCCCAGAGAATCAAGAATCCACTTCCAAATCAGCAGCAGTTGGATTTTTCTGGTGTGGAGGTTTGTGGGGGGAGAGGTTCCCATCTCCTCCCCAGGTGTGCTGGTCCTTCTGCATCCCCCAGTTTCAGCTCCTGGCTCCAGGCTGAATTCGGGGCTGAATTCTTTTTGCCACCACCAGATGAACCAGTTTGAATAGGAAGGATTGAGGAAGCTCTGCACAGCTCTGCGCATACAGCTCCACTCCCGTAGCACTGGAAAAGAGATTTTTCCCTGGCAAGAGTGTACAGTGGGCAGCTGGTGTCCACAGTCAGCTGGCACAGCCCCTCCTGCCCTGCTGCTCCCACATCCCACCTCTGCTCCCACACACCCTCAGCCAGGGATGCCCTGGAATGGGGGTCCCGACTGTGCAGGCATGGGAGGACACAGGGAGGGCATTAATGAACCAAGGACAATTTGCACAAGCACTGCTCTGACACTGTGCACAAACCACCTGCAAAGGCACCTCTGGAGCTCATCCCACACTGGGGTTACTCCCCTTGGGCTGCGGGGAGCTTCTGTCGTGTTCATTGATCCTCGGGCAGGGCCAGTGCTTGGCACAGGGGCTTGAGGTGCACATCAGCTTCTCTGATGTGAACCTGCCTTCCAGCAACAGCCTGTCTTCACTATTGACCCAGTTTAGCTGACAATAACAAGCTGCATCATGAGGCAGGTTAATGCAGGCAAGTTTGTTCCCATCAGATTAAATATCCCAAGTGGAGCCCCCGCAGTGGCAGGGCAGGATGCTGCTGGTCCATAGCCCCAGGGATGGAACCAGCTCCCTGCTCCAGCACCCTGCTCTGATGGCCATGCACAACTTCCCTTTCCCTCGTGCAAAACACCTTATGTGCAATTTTCCAAGCCCCACTTTAATTTCTTGGGGTCAATCCTGCATGGCACCAGGGAGTTCCCTTCCACATGACAGAGCAACATCTGTCCTTTCCATCTGTCCTGCCAACTCTCTGGGCTAAATCTCTCCAGGGATGCTCTGGCTGCTGTTGCCACAACAACAAAGCGATGCAACAGTTTCCTCTGCATTCGGAGTCCTGTTGATATTGAGGACCTGGGGTGGGTGAGGCATCAAAGCTGTGCTGGTGCCAGTGGAAGTCCAGGCAGGATAAAGCCACTTGTGGTTGTCAGTGTCCCCCTTTTGGTCCTGGCACTGGTCTCAACTGCTCTCTGGGTTTGAGCCCAATTTGGGAGCTTTTACTCTTTAGGGAGACGTGGCTGCCACTGCTGGAGCCCCCCTTACACAGTGATGGGAGCACTGTGCATGAGGAGCCACAGCCCCAGATTCAGCAAGGAAGGAGATGCAGAAATCCAGGGACACCGCCTGTGCCAGGCACAGCTGATGGCAGAGGAGTCACCTGCTCAGTCCCCCAGGGCAGCCCTGAACCCCAGGGAAGTTACCAGGAATGTTTTCACTGGAACAGTGTGGCTCCCTCCCACCCAGCCCTTGAAGATTTCCATCAGCTCTGCTTTGCCAGGGGAAAACAAACCCAATTTGGTTCTTTTAGGCTCTGCTGGAGCTTGAATCGCCGATGCTGCAGCTCTGGCTGTGTCTAACCCCACACTGTTGGAGAACTTCTGGAGAGCCCCTGGTGCCATCCGGGGACTGTCTGCCCTACCCTGGCCCATGGCAGAGGGAACAGAGAGACCAAACCAGGTCCCATGGGTAGGCTGGGGTGTCTCTGTTGCTGCCTCCCACCTCTGTCGCCCTTTTTCGCCCCCTTGTTGAGGGCAGCCGGGGTTGGGCACATCCTGGCTCCATTTCACAGGCAGAGGGAGTGCAGTGCCCAGCTTTCCCCTGGCCCCGGGCTCTTCCCAGCCTCCACCTCGCCGGCCCGGCCCGCCCCAATGTGGCATCGTTTGGGACCGATTCCAAGCATTTTATTAGATGTGGAATTTGTGAGTACGAGGCGGGTGTTTAACTCTCAGGCTCCATCCCCGCTCCAGGACAGCTCCATCCCCGCTGTGTCCAACCCTGCGCCCCTATTTCAGCTGGGAATGTGGGGGCACAAAGGCTGTGGCTGGGTGAGGGTGAGGGGACTGTGCCAGCTGCACGTGCAGCCGTGCCAGTCCCGAGTCACCCGCCAGGGACCCGGAGTGTCCGAAGGCAGCGGCGGCACACGGAGCCTCCTGAATGGGTCCCTTGTCCCCGCAGCGCCGCTGGCCACGTGTCCCGCCCCGTGCCTGGCCCGCGGGGACACCGGCTGCCCCCGCGCCCTATCCCACAGCTCACCCGTCACCCGTGCCCTAATGTGGGGGTGGGACCATATTTGGATCACCTATTGTCCAAATATGAGCACCCATCACCCCCAACCAGCCACCACTGACGCATCAACGGCGCACCACATATGGGGCACCCGTCACCAGAACTGGGAGCCTCACTCATCGCCCCCATCCAGCCACAGTTCACCAATCACCCAAACACGGGGAATCCATCGCCCGCCACGCCAAAGGTGGGGCTCTCCCTGCTCCCTGGTCCCCCACGCGTGTCCCCCGCCCCGGCAGGTCCCGCCGTGTCCCCCCGGCTCTCCCGGGCCGCCGGCGCCACCTGGCGGGGACAAGCAGGGACAGGCGGAGCGGATCTGTGCCGGGACAACGCGGACACCCCAACACCGGCACCCCAGCACAGGGCACCCGGGCATGGGGACCCCAACAGGGGCATCCTAAAACGGGCACCACCCTGGTATGGGGCACCTGGATATAGGGACCCCAATAGGGACACCCCGCCATGGGCATCCCTGTAAAGACAACGCAGGCACCCCAATATGAGCACCCCAATATGGGCGCTGGGGCATGGGCCACCCCAGCATGATGCACCCCAAAACTGGCACCCCAAAATGGGCACCCTGTCGCGGACACCTCGGCATGGGGACTGCAATAGGAGGCAGCCCAATACAGGCATTCCAGAATGGGCACCCCAAAACAGGCGTACTCGGCATGGGGACTGCAATATGGGGAACCTTAATATGGGCACTCCACTATTGTCACCAGGGGGTAGAACACCCTGGCACAGTCACCCCATCCTGAGCATCAAGGATGACCCAACGTGGGACACCCCAAAAAGGGCATTCTGACACGAGCATCCCGGTAAAGACACTCCAACACAATATGGGCACCCGGGCATGGGGCACCTCAATGTAAGCGCCCCAAAATGGGCACCCCAAAATGGGCATCCTGTCGCAGACACCTCAGCATGGGGACTGAAGCATGGGGTGCCCCAATATGGGCACCCCCAAACGGATGCTCCAGTATTGTCACCTGGGTACAGGGCACCCTGGCACAGTCACCCATCCTAAATGTCCCATAAAGGACACCCCAACATGTGACATCCCGAAAAGGGCATTCCTGGTGAGGACACTCCAACACAGGCATCCCAATATGGGTACCCAGGCATGGGACACCCCAAACTGAGCACTCTAAAATGGACATCCTGTCACAGGAACCCTGGCTGGACCCTTGGAGGCTGAACAACCCCAATTTCATGTTTCTTCCCTTCAGATTAATTTACACAAAAATCACAACGTAGCCAAGTACAACCTTGTTAAACCTCGTTGGGATGGGAAATCCACGGAGTGCTCTAAGTGTCAGGCATGGGGAGAAAGCTCTTGGAAGCAGTGCCATGGGGGAAAATCAAAAAGCAGCTCAGACTCAGCTCCATCGGGGATGTGGTAGCCGCGATTGTGTTTTCCCACTGACAGTGGGACTCAGCAGCTTGTCACAGAGCTCTCCCAAGGCACAGCATTCCTTAGGGATGCTCGCTGTCAGCAGCTGGAGATGCAGCTGGAGTGGGAAAATTCCTTCCCTGGGACTGCTGCCTGTGTAAGTGCAACACGGAAAACAGGAGGTGGCGTAATTTATTAAAAAAAAAAAAAAAAAATTTGGGCTCCAAAAGCCAGGAAAGACAAAAGCTGGGAATGTTGAGATTTAGGTACAACTGATGGCAGCAATTAGGTTTAAAGCAATGCTCTTAATTAAAGGTGATCATAAGGGGATTCCAAACCCTTCAGCATTCACAGGAAGAAGAGTGAAGAAGTCAATTGTGTCCCAAATTCAATTTTTAAGGCTGAACTAATTCAGGCTGCCTCAGGAGGAGAAATCCTTGAAAATTCAGTCAGGAAGGATTAAGTCTTGCCAAATCCATCTATAGATGTTCCCCACACCTCGGAGTGTCCATCTCCCAGCCTGGACTTTCCTGCCTGGCCCTGTCCTGAGGATGTGAGGGTGTGACAATGTGACAATGTGACAATGTGACAATGTGACAGTGGCTGAGATCCGCTGCAAAGGGTTGGGTTAAAACAAGGGATTTTCACAAGGTTTTTGGGGATCCCCTCAGAGAGCAGCCCAGTCAGAGGCAGGGGGACAGTGGAGGGGACAGTGGAGCACAGGTGGGCACAGCCAGCCCTTCCCAACCATGGCCTCATCCTGGTAGCTGGATGTCCTTCACACCATGAGGACTCCAGCAAACACAACTCTGCCCTTTGACTTTTTCCCTCAAAAAGGGAAACCTCCACTGATGTGTGCAGCTGTTTCTGAATAAAACCAACACAACACTCGGGCTCCTCTCTCTACCCCGGGGCCACCAACACAAACAGGCTGCAAAGCCCAGGCTGAAGGCAGAGAACAAAGGGAAAAACACCGGGAGCAAGAGAAATCCTTTTCCTTCCCCTGTTGTGCAGCAGCTCAGAATCCCAGGTGGATCTTGGCAAGGTCATGTCTCCTTTTTGTTTGCAAGCTCCTTTCTCTTTATTTCCCTCCTTTCCCTGATGCTGGAATCTTGTCCTGGAGATGAAGATGGGGTGTACATTTTGTTTTCCCTCTCCTGTTCCCTGTCACCACCCACCCACAGTGGGGACATGTCACCCACAGGTAGGGGCTCATCCAGGGGTGTTGGGCACCTGTGTAGAGGACAAGCTGTGGTCACAGGGACATTGAACCACTGCCCACTCTGCCCACATGTGTGGGGACACCCACAAGGCTCCATGTCTGCCTGGCCATCACCCACCACGTCACCTGTCACCTGTCACAGCGTTCCCACACTGACACTGATCACCTGGGGCAGTGGGTGACAGTGTTTAGTGGGTGCTCAGGAGTGGCAGCCTGTGGAGCTGCATTCCCAATAAAGACACGGCCCAAAATCTGCCTCTATTGGCTGTGCAGCCTCTGCTGACACCCACGGGCAGAGGGGAGAGGTGGAGCTCTGCCAGCCCCACCCTGGGAGGCACCTGCAGCCCCATGGAGGGACCCACAGCCCCGTGTGGGAATTCCCATCCCTATGGAAGGACCCCTGGCCCCACAGAAGACCTACATCCCCATGGACAGATCCCTATCCCTATGGACAGACCCCTGACCCCACGGGGGCACTCTCAGCCCCAGAAAGGACCTGCAGACCCAGAGAGGTGTCTCCATCCCTATGGAGGGTTCCTCAGCCCCATGGAGTGACCCTCAGCCTCATGGAGGGACCCCAATCCCCAAGGACGGTCCCCCGGCCCCACGGGAGGGCTCCCATCCCCATGGAAGGACCCTCAGCCTCACGGAGAGAGCCCCATCCCCATTGAGTGACCCCCATCGAAATGGAGGGACCCCTGTCCCCACGCGTGTCCCCGCCGCGCGCGCCCGCTCTGCCACGTGGGACCCGCGGGAAAGGCAGGGGGCGTGGTCAGGGAGGGGCGTGGTCATAAGGGGGCGTGGCCAGTATTGGGACAGTGGCAACCGTGGCAGCAGTGACGCGGCTGTCGCGGGAATGAACCCCAGAATCCCAGAACAGTTCAAGTTTAAGGGACCACACTGGGCCATCAGCTCTCACCTCCCTGCTCCGGCAGGGCCATCCCAGAGCCCAGAGCACAGGATTGTGTCCAGATGGTTCTGGAATATCCCCAGTGAGGGAGACCCCCCACTTTCCCTGGGCAGCCTGTTCAGTGCTTGGTCACTTGCACAGCAAAGAAGTTCTGCCTCATGTCCAGGTGAAAGTTCCCGGGCATCGGTTCCTGCTCTGATGCGATTGCTGGGTCCCACGGAGCACAGCCTGGGCCCTGCTCTGAGCCCTCCCTGAAGACACGGACACACAGGGCTGAGGCCCCCTTTAACCTGGGTCTCCTCTGGAGGCTGAAAAGCCCCAGCTCCCAGCCGTTCCTCGCACGAGAGATGCTCCAGTCCCTTCATCATGTCCACAGCCCCCACGGCCCCAGTCCAGGACGTTCATGTCTCGCTGATCCCAAGGAGCCCAAAATTGAACAGAGTACTCCAGCTGAGCTCCACCAGGGCTGAGGAAGGGGCAGGATCAGCTCCCATGTCCTACCACCGATGCTCCTCCTAACACAGCCCGGAATCCCACCGGCCTCTTGGCCCCCTCAGGTCCAGCAGCTCATTAAATACTCAATGTTTGCTCCAAATGCGTCCAGAGTTGGGGTTTTCTCTCGTGAGTTTACAGCTGATTGTTCTTCCCATCCCACGGGATGAGAGGGGCAGAATCCCACTCCCGGGCCTCCATCCTCCTGAGGGACGGAGTGGGCGGGGCCTGGGTGGGGTGGGCGGAGCTCTATGGGTGGATGGGCGTGGTTCTGCTGAAGGGGTGGGGCGTGGAGAGCTCGGGGCGTGATCTGACGGCTGAGGGGCGTGGTCTGGCCAGGTGGGCGGGGCTGGATAGCGTCACAGGAGTGGGGTGGGGTCAGAGGCGTGGCCAGTGAAGGAGGGGGTGCGTCTGGAGAGCAGGGAGGTGGACAGAAGGCCCAGGGGCGTGGTCAGAGGGCGTGTCCAAACAGTTCGGGGGCGTGTCCAATGTGATAGGGGCGTGGCTGGAGAGAGGCGAGGCGGGCGGGAGCGCCAGGGCCGTTCCGGGGCGTGGTCAAATAGGAGAGGCCTGGGCGGAGTGGGCGGGGCTGGAGAGCAGCATAGCGGACGGTGTTGGCCCAGGGGCGTGGCCGGTCGGTCGGGGCGTGGCCATGTCGGGGCGTGTTCTAGCCCTCAGCTGACCGGCCGCCATTTTGTCGGTGCCGGATCCCCAACGCCGCCCGGAGCTGTGTCCGCGGCCGGGGTCGCCCGTGCCCGCCCGTCCGTCAGGGCAGCTCCGCCCGCGCCCTTCCGCTTCCCTCGGCATGTGAGCGCCCCGGCACTGCTGCTCTCACCCGGCTCGAGCGGCAGCAGCACCGCGGCTGCCCCCCCGGCCGGGCCCGGCCCCTCAGCCCGGCGCAGGCCCCGCCGCCGCCGCCGCCATGGCGCTGAAGATGGTGAAGGGCAGCATCGACCGTATGTTTGACAAGAACCTGCAGGACCTGGTGCGCGGCATCCGCAATCACAAGGAGGATGAGGTGAGGGGACCCTTCCCCCCGCTCCGGCCCGGGGATGTCACCGCTGTCCGCTGGGGCCGTGTCTGGGAAGGGAATATTGGTTTGGGAAGGGGGAAGCGGGAGTCAGAACGAGGAAGGTGACGCTGGGGTGTGGGGCGGGAGGGGCAGGCTGGCTGAGAGCACGAGAGTTAATAAGGGAGGGTCGTGCTTGGTGCTCTCCTTTTCATTCAGTATGTTGTTGTGATGTTGAGATCCGTGATATACATACGGATAGATATGTGTGTAAACACACGCAAATGTGTTGTAGAGGAATAATATAGAGGAATTCCATCCTCTCTAGCCCTACAGTCACGTGTTGTAGTCAGCTATATATTCTTCACCCTGAAGCTATACAGGAGAGCGAAGCTCATAATTTCGCTTTCAGATCATTCATACTTAGTATCTTCTGACTAAAATGTCCTTCTCTAAGAGCTTTTCTAGGCAGCAATCAGTTCTCCGTCTTGGTCTGTTATCCACTCTTGTATGAAAAGCACGTGATCAGGAAATTAGTATAGCTGAAATAATTAGTCATCAAGAACGTGTTATGTGAGACTCCACAGTGAGGTGTCACCTGGTAATTGAGAAGTAACGGGCCCCAATGTCATTTATGTTCATCTTCAAGTAACCCATGAAGCCTGAGAAGCTTTCTTAACGTTGGTCTAACAGCTGGGCTTTGCTGATGTGTTGGGGGGTTGCTGTGGAGTCAGTATCAGCTATCAAAAGCATCTGGAAAATCTGTAAACATGTAACTAAATGAAGAACTTTACTAGGAAAACTGATCTTCCTTGCTGGTGCTGTTGAACTGAAACACAAATACAGCTTCCAAAATCTCTGTGAAGGCCCTCGTGCACCGGACAAGGGGTTGTTTGGTGGTGAGCGTACTTGGGAAACTTCTGTTTTTCACAGATTGACAGAATATGCTGAGTTGGAAGGGACCTGTCAGGATCATTGAATCCAATTTATTTCAGTGTATGTTAATTTTATGGTATTGCTTTGGTGGCAGAGGAAGGCAGGGCTGCTGTGCAGTGCCCTGAAAGATGTGGGAAACACCACAAAGTGGCAACAGCAAATTTGCATGGAATTTGTGAACCTAATGTGGTCTGCCAGAGCGGGGCCTGGTGAGCAGTATTCTTATAGAGCCCCCTCCTCAATGTGTTGTGCTGCTTTTAGTAAATCTGCTTTATTCCATAGGACTGAAAGTATTTCATCAGCTATCAAAGCCCTGAGGATCCTCCTGGTGAAGGTTCAGACCTGTGTGGCACCAGTTCTTTGAGAAGAATTGAATGTTGTTTCTAAAATAGTTTTGTGACAAACAGCTTCATAAAGAGAATTGCAAGCCACACCGAGTTTGTTCTCAGTGTGTGACAAGAAATGGTTAAAATGTATTGGCTTTGGTGCCCTTTGGAGTTAGGAAAAAAAACACTCCTTGGACAATTTTGCAGGGCTCTGTGTACTTCTAGGAAGCTGTTTCTTGGGTATGTGCACAATCTAGGATTCAGTGAGGTCAAAGCAATATCTTCTCTCTTACAACAGCTGGGCTGTAGCATGATGGGATTTTAAACTCTTCAGTTTGGAGTACAAATGGTGAGGTTTTGAAATATATAACTATAGGGATAATTCCTTTTTATATCCTCATGAGCACAGCAAAAATTAAAGCCCAAATGAGGATGTGCTCAGCTGATTAAGACATTGCACTGGTAAAACCTGTGTGTTTAAGAGTCCTTCAAACATTTTTCTTAATTCCAGAGAGTGGCTGCAAACAGTGCAGGACTGTGCCTTTTCGTGGCTCAGCTGGAGAGAGCTGTAAACGCACTATTGAGATTTTGGGTGTGGATTCAGTACTTCCCAGGCAGTGGCCAGGGACATTGCCTAATTTTCAGGTGATGTTACAAAATCAGAATGCTGTTTTAGAGGAAATAGCTGCAGAAATTCTTCCTCTTTTCCCTACAGTGCTTCCATTGTTCATTGTATCTGTTAAATGTTGCTCCAGTGCTGTAACCAACATTTGTATGTCTCGAGATAAGTGTCTAAGTCTAAGACAGACACTCTATCCTATTCAGAAAAGCAAATTTGTTTAAGATAGTGTGCTTTAGTGGGGAGGATATTGGCTATTGGTCTTGGCTCAACAGGAGTTTCTCCAGGAAGAGTTGTCTCTGGAAAGGAGCTACTGTGGTTGTTAAATAGCAATGCTATGAAGAGAAATGAGGGCAAAATTGCTCTTTTGACTTCTGATTTACTTGTACTTTTTGCAGGAGGTTAGTTTATTTACGCGTCGCGGGGTTTGTGTTTTGGAATTTAATCACATGGAAAAATCTGCCCTTGCTTATTCCCTCATCCCTCTGGGTAGTCTCTCCTGGTAGATCTGAGGTGAAAAGGTTTATTCCTTTCCACTTCTTATGAAGGTACCACATGAGCGTATCTGGTATTTCCCAGCCCACTGAGGCTGTAGGAGTGCTTGGCACCTCAATTTACAGAGCGTTTTCTCAGTGCAGTTCTTTGACAGCCCCACTGTGTTCTTGCTTGATGAGTTTATGTTCTTCCTGTGCTGCTGTGACCCTAAGTCTTACATCCCAAGGTGTGTCCTGAGCTCAGAGGAGGTCATATCTCTTTATTGATAAAGTTTAGTGTGCTCCTGAGCTCATTAGAGGAGCTGAGAGTGCTGGAGACTGCCTGGCCCTCGAGCTCCCAGCCTCTCTGCAGCATGTTAGTTCCCTGTCAGAGGCATTTCCATTGTGCGACCCATTTATTTTGAGTTTAAAACACTGGAACTGGAGGGGTGGCCTTCCCTAAGGATGCGAGCTAGGAGGGAGGAGGTGGTTAACACAATCACTGCTCTGTGCAGACTTATTCTGTCCATTCCCAGTGTTCCAGGGAGTGCTGGAGCTCCTTCTGCAGGGTAAGAGCTTTGTGCAAGGAATGAGGTGGCAGAGAGGCATTAGCTCCTGCCCGGGTCTGACACGTGTTTACTTTCCAACAGATGCTTTAGTCTCTGTGGTGTTTCCCAGCACCAGTTCAAAGCCAAACTTGATCCTACTGTGTTTTCCTGACTTCTCACTTCCACTACCTCATTCTCTCCCTTTCATTTGGAAAAGGAATGCTTTTGCTCATGAAAGTGGTGTTTTTCAGCAGTTATGCAGTGGTTTTGTACGCCATGGAGTAACTTCTCCCACTTTGTGCCTACTGCTTTGGGATCTGCTCCTCAGCCTGCTCAGGAGAGGAATGTCTCGTACCATATGCTGTTGAAGTATACTGAATTTTCACCAAGATAGTCCAAACTGATAAATTATATCTGTTCTAAATGTGTAATAAGAGACAGGATAATTCTTTGATGCTGTTTGGCCCTTGCAGAGTGTTTTTCATTCACAGGTAAAAGTTTATTTTTCCCAACAAGGAAGCTCCTGTCAGATGCTGATGTGAGCTGTCCCTTTATAAAACTGAAATTATAAAGTAACAGGAACAGATATTGATGAGTGTGCTTAGGCTCATTCAGGCAGTACTCCTCTGTTCCAGATGTCTTAGATTTACTGCAGGACACTTAAGGAAAGAGAAGAGATTAAAGTCCTGTACAAAATATATGTGCACTTCTCTTACAACGTGAGAAAATTGTCCCCCTGTTTTCTCAGAGACTCTGCCGTGTGTGCCAGTATTAGCCGTTTGTGGTTTTGGTAATCAATACTTCCAGGAAAAATCATATTGAAAAATTTCTTTTCCTGTCTTTGGTGTTGAGTGATAAGTATCTCATTGCTGGTTTACACTTAAAACTGTTTTGGAAGAGTGAAAGGAGCAATCAGTGCTGCTGGTTGGGGAAAAAAAATAACTGCAGTTACTAATATAATTCTAAATGGGAGGAGCATTGCATGTCATGCTGTGAAATGTGTGTTTTATTGTCAGCCTGGGCTTTCCAACCTGGCAGTGGCTTCTTGCTGCTTACTGAGTGTTACCTGAGGACAAGGCACTTATATTGTTAAAAAGGCTTTTCCCCCTAAATAAAGGGCTGCTGTGTTTCACTGCTTATTTCCAGCTTCTTCTCTGGCACATTTTCAGATGAAATGATGGTGTGGGGAGTTTTGAGGAATCTTTTCACATTCCAAAACCCTTCTGGGCTCAGCCTGTCCTCAGTGAGGCTGAAGGCCTTCTCATGCCACGGCTTCTGACAGCCTGGCCTGGGCCACTGGTGCACTGTTAGTATTTGATGGTAAAGGATGTGGGATGGAATATAATCAGGGAATTTTGAGGGGTGCTAAACAGCTTGTTGATGCCTGAAAGAACAGGCCAGCTGCTGGGCAGTGCAGTTCATTGATGACAGACAGCTCTTTCAGGCACTGCTGCCCGATCAGTTACTGTGTGTCATACACGTGTTGATATCTTTGAAGGCAGCTCATTATTCCCCCCACTTCCAAGTGGATCTGGAGTTGCTATTGTTAATTCTTCGCGTGTGTGAATCACTGGAAAAGACAATGTCAGAAAGAGAAACAATACACAAAGAGGGTTGGATAAGGACCTCGCATCACTTGGTGAGAAACCAGTCTGAGACTGGCCTGCAAGGCCCAGTGTGACAGTGTCCTGCCTTACCTGCTGTGTCATGGACACAAAGGGCCTGGAGCATGGAACACGAGCCAAGATGTGGGCTTGTTCTTCTGTGATTACAGGCAGGAGCAGCTGAGGCTTTGCATTAGTGCTGCCTTTCATTAGCTTCTTGCTTTCTCCTGTATTAAATATTACTTAATTGACTGTGGCTTAAGTGGGGATAATAGCTTTGTTCTCAGTCCTGATGATTTTATAGCTTTCTCTGCTGAGGGTTTGAAACACTCCAGACAGATCTCCACTGGCACATGTGGAAGTAAATCTTGTGCCTAGGCAGGTCCAGGGGAGAGGAAGAGCTGTCTGGTACCTAAGAAATGGAGTGACCATCCACTGTACCTTCAGTGAGGCCAGGGGAAAAACAGCCAGAAAAAATCAAAGTAAAATATGGATACAAATTACCTTTCTGCGCTGTGGTCAACTTCAGAGAGTTGTTCATTTGGTGGTTTTTGATGCAAATCTTTGTCCTGGTGCTGAGTGCAGAAAATGGGGCTTTTTGTGACTTCTTGCCATCAGTGTCCATGAAAGTGACTGAAAACCTCTTCCTCCACAGTGTGGATTAATGAATACATTTGTGTACGGGCAGCACCTTCAGGTTTTTCACTTGGAAGTGTTCTTGGGAGTACACCCCGTTCCTGGTCCCCTGTGAAGGACAGCGTTACATGACCAGCACCAGAAAGAACCGAGTCATGGGACTGGTTACAAGGAAGCATTTGTGTTCATTTGGTTACTAAAACCTGCTGATCATTCACGCTGAGAAACTGAAATGCTTCATCATCTAAGGAGGAGTCTGCTAAAATCCTGGTGTCAGGAAGGATAAAAATATTTGAATAGGGTAAAAGTTGCGGTAAATAACGTTGCTGGTGGTAGCATTAGTGGCTCAGAAAGGTGGTTGAGTGGGTTTTAAAATAAGAGGCAGATGTTCAGAGTAAGTGAAATAAGTGACCCCTGTTGAATCCTGAGTGTAACTGGGTATTAGGGATGTTTGATTCCTACCAGCTCCCCCTCAGTCACTGCCCAGCAGGCTGAGCAGTCAGTTTGTAAACCCCATAGTTGAGTGCTGGTTTTAATATTAGCTGTTTCTTTTTTATTGCTATTTCTATGATGACCTAGATGTTCAAACTTGACAACTTCTGCTGAGAAATTCCCATGTTGAAAGGTGTATAAATGGAGGGAGGTGTCAATTTGGGAATGTTGAAACTTTCTTCTGGTTGGCTCAGTCTTTATGGCAAAGCTATATAAAATATATTGCCCTAAGTGGATCACTGTGTTAATCAGCTTCAGCCTTGAGAGTGAATGTTTGTTTAGTGTGAGTAGTGTGATTGTACAGTAGGGAGGAGGTGAACAAACTTACTTTAATTACACAAATATTTATGCTGAATTTAAGAAGTCAGAAGTGGCCATGAACCATCTTTTTCTTCATTGTGCTCCTTACCTTTCCGTAACTGCAAAGTACTCACAGCTGTGCATGAATCAGAGTTAGATCTTTGTCATATTTTCAGTGTTACATTTTTATTTGGTATTAATATGTCATTAAGCATCTTTTTTTGGTTTCTCCATGAACTGCTTCAGTCATCTGAGTCTCAGCAACAATAGTTACTTTAGTTCCTTAGGAGGAAGTGGCTGTTTCCTCTGCATCCAACAAAGCACGTGCTTCAGTGAAGCCTGCCTTTATCAGAGCCTGAAACTGCACAGAGATGTCTGGAACAAGCAAGTTGAAAAATCTACTGTAAAAACACTTGCATAGCTTTCTACATAGTAATGTAAAAATAAAACTCTGGGTACATCTTGTATTTGCAAGGATGAACACTTTTATCTGACGCATCTCTCCAGGCTTAAAAGTTGTCTGCTTGGATATGGTTTAGATAGCACAGACCCCTGAGGATTGTTTAATTGCTGTGCAATTAAATTAACAAATACTGTGATCAGGCTGGAGATGTGCTTATATTAAGGGACTGATCAGACTGGAGATAATTAAGGGACATCTCCAGACCCTTGCTGCTGCTGCCTGCCTACTGATTAACTGGTGTTTGGGGCTTGCTGATTGCCACTTCCCTGATCCCCAAGATGCCAGCAGTGATCTTGGCATTGCCCACCTGGGAGGGGGCCAGGATGCCTTGTGTACCTCCAGCTTCCTGCATCAGTGCCCTTCTGTGGGCATTTCATTGTGAAATCCTGAATTGTATTTGGGTAAACCACCAAAGAGGAGCTGTCCATGGGAGACTGCCAGAACACCCCAATGCTTGGAGGGATGCTGCAGGTGCTTGGAGTCACTTTGGAGAAGCAGCTGCAGCTCTATAGCTGTTGCTTTCCTGAAACCCAATCTTTGTGTTACAGACCTGTTCAGAAGGTCTGAATGTTTTTCTGCAGTGCCTTAGGGGCTGTAGTGGTTGGTCTGGGGTTGCGTATTTGCCCTGAAATTGGTGCACAGTACTTGCATAGAGAATTTTTAGAATAAGTTTCAAAGGTTTTAATTGGCTTATGAGTCACTTTAGGATGGATGTGTGCATGCATCGTGCCGGATTTCAGTTAATGCGTGTAACTTCAGCAAACATTAATGAAAGAAAAATCTGTGAACCAACTTTTTGCATTCCTTCCTCTATGTTCTTTGGCCAAGGAGTCTTGTGATCTCACTGTGCTTGTACCAGACAAGGGAGCAGTGGGTAATGCATTGTGTTTCTAATAAATAATATAGAAGTCTGCTGCAAATGAACCAGCAGAACCTTGTGCCTCTGGTGTCACTCAGAACAGTACATTGGGCTTGAGCCTACCTGAGGATGAGGCCGTAAATCCCTGGAAAACTGGGTAGCAAGGACAAAACTAAGGCATGTTAAAACATGTACAGCAATGCTGTTTATCAACAGCTGAGTGAAAGATAAGCTTGGCTTTATGAAAATGCTTTTCAGTTTCCTGAGCCCTTTGTTGCAGCTGAGTGCCTCTGCACTGCTGGACTCAGGCTGCTGCAAACCCATGGAGATGAACATTGTGCAGCTTCCCACTCACTGCTGATCCTCTGTTCTGTGCTCAGCTGCTTTGCCATGGTTTTGGTGAAGTTACTTGTGAGGAGCATGTGTGGGAGCACATACCTTGGAATTCTTTCTATCCAGCCATGGAGTAGCCTTAACAAAAATCCTGTTACTTACCTCAAATAATTTTTTCTACAATAGTTAAATAATAGTATTTTTATGGAAATGATTGTGTAATATGTTAGCTTCTAATGCCGTGTCCAAGTCAGTAGAAAGCAGCACATTTTGCTCTTTAATGCCTTTGTCTGTTACTTCAGTTGATTCGTTCAATGCTGTCATGGTACAACGTGTCCAGGTACTGCAAGCACTAGAGGTGTTCTCTGACTGGTTCAGTGGTGTTTGACATCAAGTCCTGCTTTTGGGGGTTTGAGAGAAGCCTGGCAAGTGATAAATATTTCTTCCCAGCCTTCTTTCTAAGTCAGGAGCTGGCAGCTGATCTGTGTTGTGCTGGGAATGGGATCTGCTGTGTGAAGCACGGACAGATCTGAAGGTTCCTGAACCTCCACGAGGTGCTGTGGTGTAACTGCCTTTGGTGTTGAGCATCTTGGTCATGTTGTGAAGCTGTAGCAGTGGGCATCTTCCTCTCATGTGAGACCATCATGTACTTGTGCTCAGCATGATCTCATGGAGTTTATCTCAAAGTCCTTTCAAAAATTGATAAATCTGATAGTGCTTAAAAGAGAAGAAATGTTACATTTTGTGCTTATTTATTTTATGTTCTAAATATTCCAAACATTTCTGTTTAACCGTGGTGTAGTTTCAGATGTATCAGGAAATACCTTGTGCCTTGTGGCATTCACTGTTAATAGTTCTTTCCTTAAAACACGATATTTAACCCTGGAAGCACAAGAGAATTAGAAACTAATGTTCACTGACATTTTGCTCCTTGATCTGGATGGAAGCACTTGGATGTTGCAGTGACAAGTTTGAATTAAATCAAGTGCATTTGGTTTGCTGGGTTGCAACCCAAAGTGGTAGGAATGTGAGTTTGCCTTCTCTTGGGTTTAGAAGGTGGTTTATGGCTGAAATGAAAATACAGCTTCTTAAACACTACTGGAAATTACTCGTTTACATGATTAAATTTAATGTCAAGGTTCTGCAGTGATCTCCATCCCAGTCATCAGTGTGTTCCTGTCAGGTAATGGAAGAAAGTACAGCATGGAAAATCACATTTCTTAGGAATGTAGTTGTTGTACAATTACATTGATTGTACAGTTGCTTGCTTGAGAAAGGTAAATCTTTTGTGAGCATCTCTGAAATTGTCAGCAAACCCCAAGTTCTGGCTGGGCTTGGAATAAAGCTTTAGTGTTTTTCAAAGTTAAGTCAAAAACATATGTGGGAAATGAAAAATCCTATAAAATGTCAATTTTGGCTTCTTACCGTTATCCCCTTCCTCCTTCTATTTTAAAGGGACTGTTTCTTTTATTCATGATGCCTTCTTTCTTATTTTAGCCACTTGCTTTCATTAAATGCATGTATTTTCTAGCTAAGATCTTGGAATTCTTGAGGAATTTGGGCTTGTTTTAAAAACCATCTTGTGTATAGAAAATCTTCCAGCATCTCGTTGGTGACATACTTTGAGACATGCAGTTGTGACTGTGCTGTTGTCACAGCTTTGTTGAGTACTCGCTGCTCACGTCTGCAGGCTGCACTTGGGTTTGAGCTGGGCTGCTCCGGGCGTGTTCCTGTAACGCTCCTTGGGAGACAGAACAATTACCAGAGTGGTTGCTATAGCATTTCATTACGGAGCCTTTTCCACCGAAGCAGGGAAGGCTCCTTTCCCACTTGGCAGCCTAGCAGGAATAAAAGAGCTCCGTCCTTGCTTGCTGCCCTCAGAGGCTTCAGCTCTGCTGCTGGCAGGCAGCTCTGCCCCTATCCCCACTCTTCCTCCTGCGAGGGTTCCTGTGCTCATGGCTCTGCCTGTCCTCACCACCCTACCTGAGGGGCTGCCTGAGCATTGCCTGGCTCCCTCAGGGCCATCTGGCTGGGCACATCCACAGGTTGGTAAATGTTGGGGCTTAGAAGTGCTCCTCAGGCAACTGGCCAGAACGTGTGAGCCATCGACACAAAACTTGCAAATTATACTGTCATGGAATTATTAAGGAATTAATAGCTAAGAAATACATTGATATTGTAATAAACACTGGGAGCATAAATGAACTCTCAGCACTGCTGATTGCCCCATCTTGAATCCTGGGGTCAGATTTGGGCCCCTCATAATAAGAGAGACATTGAGGGGCTAGTGTGTGTCCAGGACAGGGACTAGAGCACAAGTGTGATGAAGAGCAGCTGAGGGAGCTGGGAAGGGTCTGGAGCCCCAGGAGCAGCTGAGGGAGCTGGGAAAGGGGCTCAGCCTGGAGAAAAGGAGGCTCAGGGGGGACCTTGTGGCTCTTCCCAGTTCCCTGAGAAGAGGAGGCAGCCAGGGTGGTCAGGCTCTGCTCCCAGGGAACAGGGACAGAACAGGAGGAAACAGCTTTAAGTTGTGCCAGGGAAGGTTTAGATTGGATATTGGGAAAGCTTGCTTCATAGAAAAGGTGGCCAGGCATTGGAAGGGGCTGCCCAGGGCAGTGGTGGAGTCACCATCCCTGGAAGTGTTAAAAAACACATGTGAATGTGGCATTTGGGGGCATGTTTTAGTGATGAACATGGCAGTGCTGGATTAGCAACTGTTGAACTTGTGATCCTAGAGGGCTTTTCCAACCTCAATGATTCTGTGATTCATGGGACCTCAAAAGCATTTAAGGAAAAACTGAGCTAGTTATATCCTGGGCAGTAATTATTTTTGATTACCACACTAGGAAATTCCTATAGTAGAAGGATTTTTGCAAAAATATAATTGGTGCTGGGCAAGATATCCAGATTGTTTGCTGTGTCAGTATGTAAAGTTGGGGGGTTGGGGGTTTTTTTCTTCCAAGTATTTAGGCCTTGCTGAATGACTACAATTTTTTTCATTGTATCAAGTGGTTGTTCTCCCTTTTGCTGGCTAGTGTGATCCCACTGAGCAGCTCACCGCTGCACTGGGGGCTGTGGGTATTGGTCAGTGGGAAGTGCTTTGGTGCAGGACCTGCAGGTCCTGTGCATGCCCAGGTCAGAGTTCCACCAGCCAGAGCCTCACTGAGGATCCTCTCCCGCCTCTGGGTTCCCTCCGAGTTCTGTGGGTGTGAAATGTGGCAGCAGATGTAGCTGGGCGTGGTGCTTGGCTTTCAGATTTACGAGGAAGGCTGAATAGATCAGTTTTCCTCATATTGCTTATTCACGGCAGTGCTGCTCCACAGGATTAACAAAAAGTTAATACGTGCTGATCCAATAAAGCTTTCTATATATAGTGCCTGTCATTCCTTGGAGTGTTTTGGGATTTGAAGTACATCTGTTTTGGAAGGACTTCTTTCTGCTCTCTCTAATCCCTTTTTTTCAGTTGCAGATCTGATTCTGAGTTCTGTAATATGCTTTTCCAGAAGCTGGACTAACTGGTAGGCAGGGATTTGCCTGTGGGATGTTGGGGCTGGTGACTTTGGAGCGTGTGTTTGGCTATTCTAGGCTGGGCACTACTGAACTTCCCTGTACTCTATTTTTTTTCTCCCTCCTGCTCACACGGTGGGTTGTGCTCAAGTCTGGAGAGCCAGGAAGCTTAAGCTAATGCTTGAATAGTTTGGGGATAGATGCAGTGGGAAATAAGTGCGGCTTTTGGTTATGGATGTAAAGACTGAGACTCTTGTGTGTCTGTGTTCTTCTGCCTTGAGAGCCATCACTGGCCTCACTGCCCAGGATGTGGCAACAAGATACACATGGGAAGGATTCTGTGACACTGTTCCAGAGTGCTCTTCTGTGGGTATAAAATATTCAAGGCCAAGTACAATATATTTGTGGATCAGTTGCATGTTGTGTAAGTCACTCTTTCAGCATTTTGGATGAAGTGTTTATTTTCTACCCTCAGAAGGTTTTTTTTAGTTTATACTCAAGAGTTTAAACTTCCCATGTGAGTTGTCAGGACCTGAATCGCTCTCAGATGAGTGGTTTAGAATCCCAAATCTGCTTCTGGGTAAAGTCACCTGGTTACTACGTTGTTAAATGTTTGGGGGTGATGCCATCTCCAGTTTTGGCAGGTGCCACTCACCTGTATTCAGGAGAACAGAAAGGATCGGTGTACTGGAAAGGGTTGTTTGGTGTTTACTGTGCCCTCCCTTAACATGAGAATTCCCACTGTAAGGATAGTATTTCTATCCCAAATATGGGCATTCAAGAATATCTTAAATTCCTTGAAGTTCATTCATTTGTCTTCTAAACACCCCCAGCTCTCCCAGCCTGTCCCCAGAGCAGAGGGGCTCCAGCCCTTGGAGCAGCTCTGTGGCCTCCTCTGGCCTGGCTCCAGCAGCTCCACGTCCTCCTGATGTTGTTCCCCAGGGCTGGGGCAGCTCTGCAGGTGGGCTCTCACCTGAGTGGGGCAGAGGGGCAGAATCTCCCCCTCCCCTGCTGCCCATGCTGGGGGCTCAGCCCAGCACAGGGGGGGTTTCTGGGGTCAATGCCCATGGCCAGGGCAGGCTGAGCCTCTCACCCACCAACACCCCCAAATCCTTCTCCCCAGGGCTGCTCTCCATCCATTCTCCACACACTGTTTCTAGCAGCAAACTTTTATGATGTGAATAGTGAGTGTCATTCCAGAACATTTATAAAAGACTAAAAAAATGGTTGCATTAATACACAAAAATTAGTGTAAAGGGGAAAAAATGTAGATTAAAGTCAGACCAGCAGATTCTTACGCTGAAAATATAATTTTGGAGGAAGGTGGTAGTATTCAGGCAGGGATTAGGTAATCAAGTTCTGACCTGGTTCCTCTGGCAGTTATGAATGTGAAATACCCTGGTACATGCATGACTCTGAAAAGAGAGATTATTTCTTTGCATTTAATTTTCATGATTCCTGTAGCAGATGCCTTCAGTACTTAAATAATAATTAATTGTGAGCTGGAAGAATCTTTGGCTGAGTAAATTCTGCTTATAAAGTAAAATCTGTACAGATAATTTTAAATCATGTTTGGTGCATCCTTCCCACAAGCACAGATGTGATTGCTTGGAAAGATGTGAAGCACCAATATTTAAATGTAAACATTGTGACTTTTGGCTCTTTGAATTGCTGAGAAATTCGTACAAATAACTGTTATTTATCAAAATGTGTAAATGGCAAAAGGACTCTTATAAGTTGAGAAGCAAAGAGGGGGTTCATGTCTTTCCATGGAACTTTCCACGACTGGGGGTTTCAGGAAGCACCTGTGTCCCATCCAAGCCTTGTGCTGTGTCCCTTCAGGCACGGGCAGTGTTGTGGGTGCACACCCACAGTGTCATCATTGGCAGCATGTCCAAAAGTGGAGTAGCTTGGTGTGTTTTCATCAGTCACCTTTCATTTGTGGGCTGTTTGTTAACAATGTTTGACAGTTTCTCCTTGGCATGTAATCATGTTCTCTGACATCCCTCTGGGGGCACTGAGCTTTCTGGCAATGGTGAACTCTGGTTTTGTTCAGACCTCTGCCTACTCAATCTCCATTGAACAACTTCATGTCGGCAGATTTTTGAATCTAGAGCTTTGGAGTGAGTGGTGTAATTGTGAGGGAGAGGCAGAAGGGACAACCAACGAAGAAACATTTAATACTTTTGGTTTTGTAACAGAATTTTGGTGGTTCATTTTAATTAGTAATTTTGTCAGAATTAAGTGCTTACTAAGTTGTGTGTGTGTGAGTTTGGTGCTTGCAAATGCTGACTTCTGCTGCTTCTCCCCACCAACATGCTGGAAACTTGAGAAACTCGTAAAGGAGCTCAAATTTTTGTTTTCCTCAGGCAAAATACATCTCGCAGTGCATCGATGAGATCAAGCAGGAGCTGAAGCAGGACAACATCGCAGTGAAGGCAAATGCAGTCTGCAAACTGACCTATGTAAGTGCCTTGCTGGGACCCCATTGAACTGCAGCTGGATTTTGTTCTTTCCTGCTGATTTGGAGCCAGCCTCGGGTCTGGGTGCCTGCTCTCCCTAGACTGCTCTAAGTGCAGGCTGTGGGGACAACACTCCCCCAGCTCTGACATCAGAGGCTGCACGTTCCTGTTCTGTTTGGTACAATTGGATTTTATTGTGATGGGTCAGGAAGTGAATCTCATTTGAAACAATTTAAAATAAATAGTTTTCACTGAATTGGTTCTTACGACATATGACATGAGCACTTGAAACTGTGTTGGTTTCTCTTTGCTGAGTCCTTTGTTGACAAAGAGAAGACAGAAATATTGGTAAAGAGTTCTTTTTGTGGTTTTACTATGGTTTTTATTAAAAAAAAAATCATGAAGAAAATTCTTCACACCAATGCTTGTATAACTGCATATCATAGAATCACAAAATGATTTGGATTCACAGAGACCTTAAAGCTCATCCAGTGCCACCCCTGCCACAGGCAGGGACACTTCTGCTGACCCAGGGTGCTCTAAGCCCCATCCGTCCTGACCTTGGACACTTCTAGGGATCCAAGGGCAGCCACAGCTGCTCTGGGCGACCTGGAACTAATGCAAACTGTTTAAAACTCATGATGTCTTTCACTTACTGTGAGTGGTGCAGTGTAAGATTGCTCATAACCTGCGATGTCTTACAGTATGATTTTCAGACTCCTGTTGCGTCTTCAATTTTGGGAGGTGTCTTGACCTATTTTCTTGAGTCTCTTATTTTAGAAGTTTATCTTGGCTTCTCTGCTCACAGTTACAGATGCTGGGCTATGACATCAGTTGGGCTGCTTTCAACATTATTGAAGTTATGAGTGCTTCCAAGTTTACATTCAAGGTGAGTTCTCTGTAAATGCAGCTGTCCTGACCAAGCTGTCAGATACCTTTTGTGAAAAGCCAGAGTATTTTTATGTGAAGACCACCTGAGATTCCTAATACTAGCTATTTTTTTTGTACTAGTTTTATAATTTTTCTTCAAAGATTTGTTTCATGTTCTGTTGCAGACCTTTTTCACCAATCAGGGTGGACTGTTGCTTCCTAAGGAATGATTTCCAAAGGGGGCTTTTGTACCTGAAACTCAGGAGTCAACACAGACAAAATTACTGTAGTAGACAACCCTACCTTATTTCTGTAGCTTCGTGGTCACTGAATTGTGTTACAATGAAATGGAGGAGGTGAAGGTGGTTTTTTTTATCCCTAAGATGGATAAGTTATCAGTAGAACATTACTTGTCTGAATTCATTCTTTCTTGATATAAACCCCCTTTTCTAGAGAACCCTCTCACTCCTCTTCTGTTACACAAACCTCATTCATCTTTTTAATATTGCTCATAAAGCCACCAGTTGTTTTCCACCTAAATATTGTCTAAATTGACTTTAAAAACAAACCTTGTTTTCCTCCTTGCCTTTTCCCAGCGCATTGGTTACCTGGCTGCCTCCCAGTGCTTTCATGAAGGGACTGATGTCATTATGTTGACAACTAATCAGATCCGAAAGGTAAATCTTCAGTTCTTCATTTTTTCTTGCACTCTCTCCCTACTTGTGCTTTCACATCTCTCCCAAGTATTTCTCCATTAGGGATGTAGAGGTGTTTAAGTAGAGTTCTTGATTTGCAGTCTCCTGTCATTCCACAAACAGGGATTAATGAAACATTCGGGAGCTGTGCACAGCCCTCCCTCTGTTGTCTCATACCAGCTCAGTGTTTGTTCAGCACAGAGAATGGTGACAGAAATAACTTTGGTGGTCTCTAGGCAGTGCTTATAAGAATGTAACAGGCAGGAAAAATGTCCCCATTCCTGAAGTAAGATGAGCAGTAGCTTGAGAGTGATGTGGCTCCACAACACTTCTGTTTGTGAGGGCTCTTTTTATCTGTAATTCCAGATCAGACTTTAATTTCTCTGGTAGATTTGGGTGTAAAAATGGTGAAGAGTGTATGGAAAGTTTTGTTCTGTATTCCTGTACCCACGTGTGTATTCATTTTCATAGAGGTGATCACTACTGGTTTGCAGCATAGTTTTCCCATTCTTGAAGTTACAGATACTTTTTTAAAGCTCTTAACTCTCATTCTTTAAGTATCACTCTTTAAAACTGGACTGATCCAGTACGAGATGTGCCTACATTTTTACCATATGAGGAATTAAATGTCTTTTCCTTGCTTAAAAAAGAGCAGTGGGATGTTATCCAGTGTCTTCTCCAATGAACTAGTGCTCTTCCTTTATCTTTTGAACTATTCTGTGCTGCATGTGAATGTCTATTGTCTTTATTATGGACACTTTATTTTACTGAATTTCAGTCACTTACTGGCTACTTCCACTTTGTGCCCAGAAAGCTTGAAAGCATCTTTCTTTATGCCTTTTCATATTTCATTGATCCAGCTACTTGAGATTTGAAGGATTTATGAATTCTCAAAATACATTCAAGCCAGGACGAATTGCAGGTTTTTGCTCCTTAAGAAGTAGACTGCGTTATCCTTAAAGTAGACTCTAATTTCCCACCACCTGCAGCAGGTTTTTAAATGAGATGCAAATGGCACAGAACCCCAAAGGCCTGACTATGTTTAGCTCTTCTAAAGCAGCTTCAGTGTCCACGTGAATCTGGACTCTTAGTTGAGCAGTCCATGTGGGAATGTTCTGTGCAGCTTCTTGATGTTTGTGTTTCATGATACACAATTTACAGTCTATACTTGAACATACTCAGAGATCAGTTTTACTATGGTTACGTGACTTAAGCTTAGAAAGACCTCAAAGACTATGGTGGGCTGGGCAGGATACTGACTACAAATAGATCCAAGGAAACTTGACCAATAAATGTGTTCCACACACATAACCTGTGTCCTGTCTTTGTGAACTGGAAATTGTGGTGCTGGCAGCAGCTTGGGAGAAGAATAATCTCATTTCTCTACTAGATTGAGGTGGAACACCACTCCCCAAGAGTGCTTGTTCTCAGTGGAGTTGATGGCACTTGGAATTTGACTTAGCAGGCTGAGTGTTTAATACCAGTTTTTTTGGACTTTAAGTATGTTTGTGATCCTGTAATGAGTGTTTAAAAACTATTTCCATTCCCAAAACACCACCAAGGTGCAATCTCTGATTGCTTTTATGTTACAGTCATCCATCTCTTGTTTAATTATGGTTCTTTGTGCCCATTATTAAACCCCAGGCTGGCTGTACTTTAGCAGGTGTTAGTAGTTGATATATAAATATTCCCATGAAGCAGAAGCTCTGCTTCATTTATGTTGCATAAATAAAATTAGTCTGAGGAAACAGTTTCTTGACATCCTGTGTGATCTTAAATTTTTGAGCATGTTTCTCTTTTTTTAGGATCTGAGTAGCCCTAACCAGTATGATACTGGAGTTGCACTGACTGGCTTGTCCTGTTTTGTTACTCCAGATCTTGCCAGGGACTTGGCAAATGACATCATGACATTGGTGAGTTGATAAGGTTGAAATAACTTTATAATTAGAGAATGTTAAGTTTTTCAAATCTGGTAAATATCTTAAATTTAGAACTGATACATGTGAAAACTGCTGCTTCATTCTCGTGGGGATTCTGGGGAGCTTTTACAGACCTTAGTTAGATCAAGAGGATCACTTTGAAATATATTCATTAGTTTTGGTGATAAACAGCAGTATTTTGCTCTCACCTCAAAGCTCTGTTTTCAAAAAGCAGTTGAGTCTCCCAGGAAGAGCTTTGGTGATGGGAGTGTGAGCACAGGAGCTCTGGAAACATGGATGTGCTCAGAGCCTGACTGCAGTTGTTTCATTAACAGATGTCTCACACAAAGCCTTACATCAGGAAGAAGGCAGTGTTAATCATGTACAAAGTGTTTTTGAAGTACCCAGAGTCCCTCCGTCCCGCATTTCCTCGCCTTAAAGAGAAACTTGAAGATCCAGATCCCGGTGAGTGGATTTTAGTGAATTCCTTCTGCTCCCACATGTGGAAGTTCACGTGCTTGTAGAGCTTGTGGAGAAAAGAATACGTGAAAAATGCTGTAGTCATCTTCTGGGCACTGACTCACCTGTTTCAGGGTAGGTGAGCATAGAGTTTTGACAGGTGTTGCCATCTTAGAAATGTGTTCTTTAAAATGTTCATTTCTTCAAACCCAAAGCTGCTGAAAATGTATCAGTGGGTTAAACCTTAATGAACAAAGCAGCTGAAAGTTTCCTGATTGGTTGCTTACTGAACTTGGCTTTTGAAAATATTTCAGTTGATTTCAGGGTTTGGGGTTCTGTTTTTGTTGCTTCCTGTGCTTTTTAAGCAAACTGCAGTTATTGACTTGCAGTGGACACAGTTAAAATGATGTCACATACCTTTGTGTATTTTTTATTTATTTGAGTCCAGACTGCGCTTTGGGCCCCTCAGTGCTGTGTCAGTGCAGGTCAGCAGCAGCACAGGAAATCTGCAATTACTCTATCATATTGACATTTTTGCTCAGTCTTCAGGAGGTGTTGGTGTTCCATCACTGTATCAAAACACTTGTTTTAGGATTCTCTGTGTGATGTGTATCTGATGTCCACTTGATTTGTATCTGCAATTACAGGGAGAAATTTAATTGCATTTCCTGGACTGTTTTATTGTGAGCATGGAATATTCATCTTCCAGGAACAATGTTATTAAAGAAAGCAAAATCCCTCACCTGCAGAGGGAGGAAGAAATTGCCTGTTATGCTTTGGGGAGAGGAGGATTGCTCTCTGCTAGGACACCCAGACTGTCTAGACTAAAACATTCCAAACTGACAACAACCCATGTAGGAGGCTAAGCAATGAGAAGGGAGTGAACATGTCCAGTCAGATTGTTTAAGGAATTGGTATTTTTGTTTTGTATTTAAACATTTTCTAATAATACTTATCAGAAAAGTCAGGAGTGGTTGGAAACTTTCTGGTGGATGATTACTGATTGTGTTGTCTGTGTCCCACAGTCCAGGGCAGGGATGTGGCAGCGTGCTGGTTTTTGTCATGCTGGAGCCAAAGCAGATAGCTGGCTTGCTGCTATATTAGAAAATAGCCAGAATTAAATAAAACCCTTTCTCAGTTTGCTTTTGCATTCCTGTATTTACTTTGCTGTCTCAGGGTTGGCAGTGAGGCCAAACCATTGAACACACAGGTCTGAAGCTTCAGCTGCTTTTGCTGTGGGGGTTCTGCACCAGAAACTTCAATTACAATGAAGGCATTGATGGGATTTGTGCTTCTCCCACTTGTTTTCCCCAGGTGTGCAGTCTGCTGCAGTAAATGTTATTTGTGAGCTGGCTCGACGCAATCCCAAAAATTACCTTTCCCTTGCTCCGCTCTTCTTCAAGTTGATGACGTCATCAACCAATAATTGGGTTCTCATTAAAATTATAAAACTGGCAAGTATTCTGCTTTTCGTTTACAGGGTTAGGGTTCTCATTAAATTACCTTTGTTGTGAAAATGGATTTCTTGCTGGGAGGCATAGTTACCATTCAGTCTGAATAAAAAGAAACCAGGAATATCTTCTAATGTTTGTAGATTTATCCAAAGAGAAAAATACATTAATATAGCTTGGTTTAAATACAGTCAGCTGTAATTAACCTAATATTTTTATGCCGTTGAAAAGCAGCTATTAATTCACTTTGCTTCTCTTTGAATAGTTTGGTGCTCTTACTCCATTAGAACCAAGACTGGGAAAGAAACTGATTGAGCCCCTGACCAACCTCATCCACAGGTACATGTGACAGATCCCACCTTCTTCAGTCAGGACTGGGGGAGGACCTCGTGGGTGGGCCAGTATCTGGGGTGAGGATGCATTTTATAACTTTTTCTTGACTTTTGGTGTATTGCCTTCAAGCATCAAAAGATAATCTAAGATTATTATTAATCAGGGTTGTTTCTAAAAAACCTGAGGTAAAATACCTTAAAGGAAAGTCTCTGAGTGTCTGACTGTCAGCATGAATTCCTCCAAAGGACGCATGAAAATTGGAGCAATTTGCTTTCCTTTCACTGCATTTCAAGCCAGAGGTGACTGTGGAGAATGTATAAAAACTCTGGCTTAAAAAAGGCTCAGCTGTGTATTTGCCTCTCCTGTTCACCTTACATGTTTGATTCCTGACTTTTGGGAGTGCCTTACCCACCTAAGCAGTGTGACAAGGAATATATTAAAGCCTTTTCTCATGCATTTGGCAGCTCAGATGTGTTTTGAAAGAGGTTCTGATAATATATATGTTCTAAATGTAGATTAAATAAAGTTGAAGTTATTTCCTTGTGCCTTGTTAGTGCTGGTTTGTGGTGGTGTAGTGGTTCTAATTCTGAACTGAAATTAGGAAATAGATGCCTTGGAGGGAGTACATGGATTCTCCCAGTTATGAAGAGGAAGTGTGATCTTATGCAGGAGTTGTTGAGTGAAAGAGTTTCTTTTCATGTGACAGAGCAAGATTTTAAGCAGATATCTGTGTACCCTTGAGAGCACCTCTAGCCAGATGATTCTGTCCATCCTCATATTCCTTTAAGGCAGGCTCAGAGCAGACCAGCATCCAGATACCTCCAGGCAGGTGTCAGCAGTAATGAATAGATAGAACCCACCAGAAATAGCAGGAAGATGGGTGATACCTCCTCTCCCCAGCTCCTACATCAGTAATTCTGAGTTGTGAGGACCGAATCCCCTTTGGCTTGGTCTTCATTCCGTCATTTTGGTTCTCATAATGAGTCACAGCACCCTGAGCTGTCCCACCAAGTCCCCTTGGAGCAGAAGTGTTGGTCTTGGTTCTCAGCACCCCAGGCTGACCCTCAAGGCATCACCATGCTGCTGCCTCTGGAGCTGTGCTCCTTCCCTGTGACCCTGCACTGGGAGCCTGCTCCTTTGGGCCTTGGGAGGTTCTTGTTTCCCTCTTGTACAGATCAGGTTTTGTAAGGACCTCTGCAATCTTCAGAACTGCACTGTCTGTGTGTTCAGCCGGCACAAGCAGCCTTGAATTTGAGTTTTGGGGGAACTCAGACACTGGAAATGGGTTGCTGACTTCCAGGGATGGGAAATGTGTTCCTGTATCCCAAGCCTCTGCTGCTGGGGCATGACTCACTCGCTTGAGGAGGGACTTGAGCTTCTCCATCTGCCTTCTCATGAGTTTTTGACCTTGGGCAGAGGATTTAATTTGATTCTTGGACAAGATTGCTTCAGTATTTTGTGACTGGTGCTGAAGTTACAGTAACCACTTCCTTCCATATTCCTTGTGTTGCAGTGCTCTTACTTGCTGCTTTTCCAGAAAGATTTTTGGGTTTTTAAAACATTTGTTTAAAGATTCCTCCCCCCAACAGTTTAAGTGAGAATCATTTCATCTGTTTGAAGGGATATGGAGCAGAATATTGACAATGTCTTTTGAAGTTCAAGGTGCTAACTAGCTCCAAGATAGTGCTGACAACTCTTCAAAATGTGCTGGTTTATTCCTTATTTAATATACTTGATTTCTGTTTCAGCACCTCAGCCATGTCTCTCTTATATGAATGTGTGAACACAGTAATAGCAGGTGAGAACTGAAGCTTGGAACCTAGAAAAAAAAAACGTGATGAACTTTGTCATCAACTGACACCATCTGTAAATCTTTTTTCTTTAACTTAATATATTTTATAATGCAGTAAGTCTCCTGGCAAACTTTGTATTACTGTGGGGCTGAAATCCTTTGTTGTCAGTGGGTGAGGCGCAGTCACTACAGCTGTGTTGTGTTTGCTGAAGGCTAAAACTGAGTACAGACAATGAGATTATTTATATGCCAGATCCTAAATGTTGCTACAACTACAAAATATACCAACAGCAATAGAATTAAAACCAGAGTGATGCCTCTTTGCCAAGTTTTCTTATGCGATGATGGATCAGACATTTTAAAAAAAATTTGCAACTTTGCAGTTTAAAAATGGGGTGTAATTCCTTAGAGAAGGCAGTTTGAGTTACTGATTGGCAGTTTCAGTCTCTGGGGAAAGAATATGCACTCCATAACTGGAAGGGTGAGAGAAAACAAAGGTAAAAAGGGATAACACAGTATTGCAGCTCAGGCTTGGCACTTTTCCTGTCAGAGTGTGGAGCAGAGGGTTATTGACATTCACAGTTGTTCTGTCTGTCTCCTGTGGGTACTTTGGATAATGGTGCAGAACTTGCTGTGCTGGGTCAGTTCAGAGAGGGAAGAGAGATCTATCACTCACTGTGTATTCCTTCAGGGAAAAGAGGTGTTGTGATGGGAGGGAAAATAACACAGAGTAATTCCATTGTGGATGAGAATGGCCTTCACTGAGATCCAGTGGGGTCATCCTATAGGTAGAGGGGGACTTCACCCACCCAGGACACCTCAGGGATGGTGATGTCAGACTTGGAGCCAAACAAGCCCTGAAACACCAGAGGAGCACCTGGCACCTGCCAGCTCTGGAGGTGACAGTGTCCAGCACAACTTCCCTGCAGGGACAGAGGGCAGCACCTGGCACCTGCTCAGGCACAGCCAGGCTGGGCTTGGCTCTGCTGTGCCAGCAGCAGTTTCCAAGGTGAGCCCCGCTTTTCTGCAGCGGGGCTGTGTGCTGCCAGAGCTTTCAAGTGTCCCATATAATCAACAATGGCTGGCTTGATTAAAGCTCCAATCTAATCACATTAAACTCCAGGATCCATTGCTGCATCCCATTGCATTAGGAAAGTGCACAATTGAAAATTCAGCTGTACAGTAGCTGCTGACATCTTAACAACCCAGATTGCTACCTGATGTCAGTGAAATAAACCATAGTGAGAGCAAAGAAGAGCTGCTTTGAGCCGGCTGTTGCAGCTGTTTCCACCTTTACACTTTTTTTCCTGCCCTCTTGTTATTACTGTTATGATATAGGAAGCTATAAGTGGATGTCACAACCTTGTCTTCCCCCCTCCAGACCCCCAAAAGTCCAGCAAACAGACAAACAATAATTTAGCACCTTTCCCTGAGAGCTGAGCTGGGTGTGGGCTGTTGGGTGGTATTGTTGCAGTCAACTGCCAGCACAGAAATCCTGACTGGAATTTCTGCTTCTGTTTCAGTTCTGATCTCTCTGTCCTCGGGGATGCCCAACCACAGCGCCAGCATCCAGGTGGGACCCTGTGTTTGAGGGTTGTTTGTTCTGCTCTGCTGTGGGATCCCAAGGCCTGGGGAATATGGGATTGTGTTCCTCTGCCAGGAGTTACAGCAGTAGCTCCCTGAAGTGCTCTCACTGTGCAATCCTGCAGACTGAAGCATTTCCTATATAAATTCTCCTACTTAATTCACTCTAAAATGCAGAGTTTGAGAGTTTTCCCAACTCTTTATTCATCTCCTGCTATCAATACAGTCATACAGAGGTTCCTTTTGTTTGGAAGTATGTAAATGCAGCAAAACCCTCTCACCTGGAGACCTCAGGTCTTTGTCAGACACTTCCTTGTGTATTGAGTAAACTTCATGAAGACTTATTTTAATTAAGACCTGTAATAAACATAGCATGGTCTCTTTTTTTTTCAGCTTTGTGTGCAGAAGTTGAGGATATTGATAGAAGACTCTGACCAGAACTGTAAGTATGGTGCTTGTCTTCATGGAGCTGTTGGCCCCCAAGCACTGGGGGAATGCTGCAGCAGCCTCAGAGGGGTTGTGGTGCCTGGTGTGCTGTAAAAAGTTGCTGGGGGGTTTAATGTGGAAATCATTGAGCACTTCTTTGTAATAATATTTTTAAAAACAAATTACAGCAATTATTTCTGCTGCTTGTGGCCTTGTAAATCTAAACCAGTTCTTTCCATGCTCTGGGATTTCCCTTTTTATAGACTGGCTGCTTGGAAAGCAGTGACAGCTATTTTCAGCGGAGTGAGCATAATAATAAAATGCAAGAGTGTTGACTTACTTCAGTGACTGCAAAGAATACTGGGAAATTTTTCTTTTGTGCAGCTCTTTCCTGCCATCTGAATTTTTCCCCTTGAGAACAGGACTGTTACACACCAATCTTCAGTGCTTTTAAAGCTGTATTCAACTCAGGATGCCTGTTCTCAAACCCCAGCATTTCTATTTATTAAATACATATTTTTGAATCAATGTTAAAATTTGAGGTGCAGGAAGATCCTGATGAGGGTTATATAGTAATTACTTGTCTGTCTATGGGATTAGACCATAGTCTGTGATTCACCATTCTCAAAAATGGTTTTCTTCATCACAAATTTTTACTCAAGGGTTTCAATACCAAGTGCTTCTGCTGAAACCAGCTTTAAGATTTCATGCTCAGCACAAAAGAGTGTTTCTATATTTGGAAAGAAGTTTTATTTTGTCTTTCACAGTGAAGTACCTGGGACTGTTAGCTATGTCCAAAATCCTGAAAACACACCCCAAGTCAGTTCAGTCTCACAAGGATCTCATTCTCCAATGTTTGGATGACAAAGATGAGTCCATCCGACTCAGAGCTTTAGATCTCCTCTATGGCATGGTATGTTCCTACATTTATTTCCTCTGCAGCCCCCCTGACCCTTCAGGAAGGTGATGTTTAAGGGAAACATCATTTCTGTGCCCACTCCACAGCAGACTTTTGATAACAACTCCTATGTCTTTTCTGGCACTTAAGACAAGTAAAGTATCTGGCTCAGCATGAGGACTTGAAAAATTCTGATTCAGACTGGATGGAGTTTCTCACTTTAGGCCCTGTTGGAAATCACCCATTTTGAAATCCATTCCATTGGATGTTAATGACTCCAAAATTTGTTTCCTTTATAAGCAAAGATGTTTAAAACTCTTAAACTTTCTAATCTGGCAGTAGAAGATTCACTTTCTCTTGATTTCGGTATTACTAATTCTGATCATCAGCTGTCCCAATGCAAGGTCATAACAGAATCAGCTGGGTTGGAAAAAGCTTTGGAGATCATCAAATCCAACCTCTAACCTAACAGCACTTGTCAGCCAGGCCATGGCACTAAGTGCCACATCCAGTCTTTTCTTAAACACTTTGTAACTTGTGCTGGCTTTTTTTTAACAAAAACATTGAACAGTATTAAGCAGGTTCGTTTTTGGATTGGGACCCACAGAGGTGGTTCTGGTTTCTTGTTAACATGATACGGATCCAGCTAAGAGCCAGCAGCCACTTTACTGGAACTGGAAGGATGTGGCTGTGTAGGAAAGTGGTTGAAGCCTTCACCACCTCTTTAACAGGTCTCCAAGAAGAACTTGATGGAGATTGTGAAGAAACTGATGATTCACGTGGATAAAGCCGAAGGGACCACGTACCGAGACGAGCTGCTGACCAAAATCATTGACATCTGCAGCCAGTCCAATTATCAGTACATCACAAACTTTGAATGGTCAGTGCTTTCAGCTTGGAGCTCATCACAAAGGGAATGCAGGGTTGTCCTCTGATACCCACCCATCCCTTCCCTTTCCATAGGTACATCAGCATCCTGGTGGAGCTGACCCGGCTGGAGGGCACGAGGCACGGGCACCTGATCGCAGCCCAGATGTTGGATGTGGCCATCAGGGTGAAAGCCATCCGGAAGTTTGCGGTGTCCCAGATGGCCATGCTGCTGGACAACGCCCACCTCATCGCCAGCAACACCCAGAGGAACGGCATCTGTGAGGTGCTCTATGCTGCTGCCTGGATCTGCGGGGAGTTCTCCGAGTAAGTGTGGGTGGAGCCTGGTGGACTGTGAGAGGCAAAGCTTTTGGGCAAAGCCTTTGGTCACTGAAGTGTGTTTTTGAGAGAAGGGTGATTCAGAGTATGTATGTTAATGCTGCCAATGTGATTGTTTTCCTCTTGTTCCCTCACACTATCGACTCCTCAGCTCTTTCTAGCCAAGATGTTTTAACTATCTGGTCATTTTTCCTGTCTCTCCAGTCTTGCCCACTCATGCAGGAAGCCACAGTAGTGAATCACAGAATCTCAGAATATTCTGAGTCAGAAGGGACCCTCAGGGATCACTGAGTTGAAACTCCTGGCCCTGCACAGACACCCCAACAATCCCACCCTGAGCATCCTGAGAGCGTTGTCCAAACGCTCCTGGAGCTCTGGCAGCCTTGGGGCTGGCACCATTCCCTGGGGAGCCTGGGCAGTGCCCCAGCACCCTCGGGGGGAAGAACCTTTCCCTGAGCTCCATCCCAAGCCCTGACACAGCTCCAGCCCTTCCTGGGCTCCTGTCCCTGTCCCAGAGCAGAGCTCAGCCCCTGCCCCTCTGCCTCCCCTCAGGAGGAGCTGCAGCCCCCGAGGAGCCTCCCCTCAGTCTCCTCTGCTCCAGCTGAACGAGCCAAGTGCCCTCAGCCTCTCCTCAGACCCTTCCCCAGCTCCGTGTCCTCCTTTGTACACTCTCCACCAGCTTTGGATCCTTCTGGTATTGTAGGTATAAGCTGTTAGATCTTAAGACATTGAAGGAACTCCTTAATCATTAAGGTCTACCCCTATTTATATTACAGGGAACATGTGAAATCACCATTTTTGAATTCATTCACTCTCTCCCCCCTGTTTTGCCCTTGTTAAAAGGTTTTTGCAGAGGCACATCTTCCTGGAAATTAAAAGTTTTCATGTTTTTGCTCAAAAAACAAAATAAAACCCCCCAAAAACCAACTTTAGCTTTCAGTTTGTAATAGCCCAGTAACTTTCGTGCATCTTCCATTTAGTTGTGAGCAGATAATTTTGAGTAAGAGCATGAGATCTGCTAAAACAAATTAAGCACTGCCTGCTGGATTTTATTTTTGCTTGCCTTTCATCTGTGAGCTCTGTCCTTACAGACACCTCGAGGAAGCAAACCAGACCCTGGAAGCAATGCTGAGGCCCAAAGTTACAACCCTGCCAGGCCACATCCAGGCAGTTTATGTGCAGAACATGGTGAAGCTCTATGCATCCATCCTGCAGCAGAAGGAGCAGGCTGGGGAGAAGGAAGCAGCTCAGGAAATTACACAGCTGATGATTGAGCGCCTGCCTCAGTTTGTGCAGAGTGCAGATCTGGAGGTTCAGGAGAGGGTAAGAGAACAAAATGACTTTGGGATTTATCATGGGAAGCCTTGGAGGTCTGTGGTTTTCTGTGGCCAGGCCCATTTTCTATAAGCTGTTATCAGTGACAAAGCACAGATCTTACTGCACTTTGATGCCATCTTGGAAGGCTGTGCCGACATGATCTTCACTCAAAACAATTTAATTTTAAAATTATTCAGGCACATGAGGGCATGAAAAAGACCCAGCTAAAAGAGAAGCTTAATGTGGACTTCTTGCATTTGCTCCAAACCTGCAGTTTATGCTGCTTCTCTTAATTCCCTTAATGGAGTAAAAATTATTCAGTTGATTTGTTTGGTTCAGCTTGTTAAATATTACTCTGAAACCACTTCTGCATTTGTTTTTAGGCTTCCTGCATCTTGCAGCTAATAAAATACATTCAGAAGCTACAAGTAAAAGAAGTTCCTGTAGCTGAGGAAGTGATAGCCCTGTTTGCTGGTGAACTGAACCCTGTGGCTCCTAAAGCACAGAAGAAAGTCCCTGTTCCAGAGGGGTAAAGTTCTTTCTCTTTCCCAAACCCTAATTTAAACTAAATAATAAAGCGAAGTGTATGATGAGACACTGAAATACTCAGGGGTATTGAGTGAAGCTGTTTGCTGCAATTCTTCCTAGCCTGGACCTCGATGCCTGGATCAATGAGCCTCCATCAGACAGTGAGTCTGAAGATGAAAAGCCCAAAACAATATTTCATGAGGAGGAGCAAAGGCATTCCAGACACAGACAGCCAGAAATAGATGAAGAGGAACTGGCCAGAGTGAGTGAATGTTAAAATGCTTTTCCCTCCATAATGCAGTAGTAACCTAAGTGGTGCTGGAGCAATGGGGGCTGTTGTGAATTCTCCATGTAGCCAGGGAGCCCTTCTGCTCTCCATAGCTCAGAAAATCGGATCACTAATGTGAGCTGATGCTTATGGACTTCAGCAGCTTCTGTGAATGACTGTAACAGGATTGTGCTCAGCAGTGGTCCCACCTTTCCTGCCTCTGACCTCTTTGGTTTCACAGAGAGAACTTCTTGTTATAGGAATCTTCACTTCTTCCTCTTCTTGCAGAAATGAGAACAGGAACATTCCAATTGCCATCAAAAAGTGATGTCTGGGAAGTTATATCTAGTCTATAATTAAAAAGCAAAGAAGGGTGTTCTGAGGCATATTAGTTACAGTATTATATACAATGGCTTGGGTTGGAAGGGGCGGTAAAGCTCATCTGATTCCACCCTCTGCCATGGGCAGGGACGCCTTCCACTATCCCAGATTGCTCCAAGCCCTTTGCCACCTGGCCTTGAGCTCTTCCAGGGATGGGAATTACTAATGGTGCCTGCAGTTCTATCCTAGTATATCTGGTAACTCAGAACTGCTTTATCACACACAAGCTGCTCTGCTCTAGTCTTTTCACAGTAGTTATGTATTGTTCCAAAAATGCAGGGAGCTTTTGTTTTGCACTTTGGTGTCTTTTATCTCTTTGCTTACAAACAAACATCGTAACTGCAAATCCTCTTTTGCTTTTAGCGTCGAGAAGCCCGGAAACAAGAACAGGCCAACAACCCATTTTATATTAAAAGCTCTCCTTCCCCTCAGAAGGTGAGTCTGAATTGCAATATCTCACTGGCCTTTGCTGTCATTGTGTGAAGGCTCCCTGAATATCTGAGCTGCAGCCTCCACTGGGACATTCTGATATTTCTCCTGCAGTTCTGACCACTTGATAATCGTGGGCTGGAGTGGCTGCTTACAGCTGTTTTTATAACTCCTGTTTGTGACCTGGTACAGAGCAGCCTGTAAGAGTCTGTGCAGTTTGTCCCAGCCCTGGGTGATGGCAACATTCACCTCACTCAGAACCCTGCAGAGGATGACTCTGAAACACACACTGTGCTTTGTGGATCAGAAAGTTGTTGTGATCTCTGAACATCTTTTTCAGGGAAAGAACTTCCTTTATTCAGTTCATATCCAAAGGACTGCCTCATGTTCCTCAGCTCCAATCTCCAAATTTATCTTCCGAAGTGGCAAGTTATTAGCAATAAAACACAAACCAAAAATTCTTCAGAGACTTGCAATAATTCTTCAGGGCAGTAGTGGGGTTAAAAAAACTGTAGCTAAGAGTAGAGTCCTTTATAATAGTTATCAACTGGCTTTAAAACACACTCTGCTACCACACAGGATTATTAACAATCTGTTCCATTCCTATCCTTTAAAATGTTCACTTAAGGGATTGAACTGCTTGATGTTTTGTAATGTGCCTATTTACAGAAATTTGTGCTGGCAGTGCTCAGAACATAACAAATCTTTCTTTTCCCAGCGATACCAAGACACTCCAGGGGTGGAACATATTCCTGTGGTCCAGATCGACCTTTCTGTCCCATTAAAAGTTCCAGGTCAGCACAGCTAATCCTTAAAATTAATTAAAGAAATCCAGTTTAGCAAAAGTTGTAATTCCTGCTTAGGTATTCCACCTGAGTTTTTGAAGGACAAGGAGCACACTTTCATTAGACTCTTAAATATATCTCCCTTAGTTACTTTTGAAAATAGTACTTTTCAGTCTGAGTTCCTTTCAAGATAATATTAGAAATAATTCTGTGACTAGGAATATTGTGCAGCCAGGTCTGTAACGTGTAGAGGAACCACAGTTCTGTGTGGGAGCAGTCACCTTGAAAATATCTTAAAGCTCTGATGGAGGTGATCAGAAGACATGAAATAGAATCCAATGGTAGAGATACTGTTGGAAATTCCTGTACAATTATCAAGAGTAGTTGTGTATCTAAGGAGTGGTTGGATACAGCACTGAAAAGCTGTTGATGAAGTGCCTTAGGTTGCAAGGGGTGAGTTCTAAGTGCAAATATTTAAGGTTTTTTCCAAAATGCAGCAGCAATGTCACCAATTTGCCTTAAAATCTCAATGTTTGGATGTTCCTTGTAGTGAAATAATGCAGCCAAGAATCAGGCAGCAGGATTGAGCTCTGTCCTGTTTCTGGAGAGATGGAGTGGACAGCAAAGCTGGTGCTTGGGGGGCTGTGTGAGGTGATGTGGAAGCCCAGGGAGGTGTGGATCCAGCTGGCTCTGGGAGGCTGGAAGCAGGAGCAGGGCACACTCCTAACATTGTGTGTCAGTGCTCAGCCCCTGTGCTCTGTACCTGAAAGCAGCTTGGCTTTCCCCCAGGCATGCCCATGTCAGACCAGTACGTGAAACTGGAAGAAGAGCGAAGGCATAAACAGAAACTGGAGAAAGACAAGAAAAAGAAAAAACAAAAAAAGGAGAAGAGAGGGAAACACCATCGCCACAACTCCCTGCACACGGAGAGTGAGGAGGACATTGCTCCAGCTCACCACGTCGACATCATCACAGAGGAAATGCCAGAGGTCAGCTCCTGTGGCTGGGCTCTGGGATTTATCTGTGTGCAGCTCTTGAGAGATTTTTTGCCCCCACAGCTGCAGCCAACTGTGATGTGGCAGGTCCAGAGCTGTTCTGTCTGGCAGAGCTGTTTCAGAAATGACTGAGATGATCCCAGGCTGTTCTTTGCAGGGGAAGAAACTACTGGTGTTTTTTTTGGTCTTTTTTTTCCTCCACAAAAAGACAAAAATTGCCACTGAAGCTATTAAAAAAATCAAAACCAACAAAACAATGTTCATCCCTGCTCTGAAAGTAATGCTGTCCAAATAGCATTTATTATGCTCTGCTGCTTCACTTTGACAGTAACTTGGTGTCTAGTCAGCAGCTTTGCAGCTGATGGCAATTAATTGCAGATGCTAATGATGTCATCTGTATTTGTTTCTAAAATTTCCTTTACTCAAAACTGAACAGCAGCAATTCAAATCCCGCTGTTTATGAAGAAGAGGTTTCTGTTCTAAATTAATCTTGAAACTGGATGCTGCATTGAAGTGCATTGTTCCTATAACTGACTGCCTGACTGCAGCTGACCTGGTGCAGGGTTCACAGGCTCAAAAAAATTTAATTTAGGCGGTGTTAAGCTTGAGTTTGAAAATTTCCAGTGGTTTGCTGCCTCAATGGATATCTTTTTATCTCTCTTGCAGAATGCTTTGCCCAGTGATGAAGATGACAAAGATCCCAATGATCCCTATAAGGCACTTGACATAGATCTGGATAAGTAAGTGGCAGTTTTATGTGTGAATTCACTGAGTTGCTAAGGGAATGCCTGAGGGCAGGGCTGGGGCTGAGCAGGCAAAGACACTACAGGCCACAAGGGGAAAAAGCTGAAGTCTGTCCCCATGGCTTTGATGAAACCTCAGGTGCTCATCCAGCTTCGGCTCCCACTGCAGCTTGGATGATAAAATCTGAACTTCTGAGTATGGGAGAGGTTTGGGAGGGGCAGGGGAGTCACCAAATGTAGTGTGAATGTGACTGAAGGAGTCGAAGCACAGACAGTGTCACTGGATCAGGTGTGGGTTACTCTGAGCTTTGAGTGTCCCAGTGTCTCTCTGCTGTGACCTGTGTCCATCTGTCCTCTCAGAAGCTCTGTGTCCATGGCAAGCCTGTGTTGTGATCACTGAGCAGTAACAGCCAGGCTGTCCCACCCCAGTGTCCTGTGGCCCTTCAGGGTGGCCCCACTGTTGTGAATTGTTGTGATGTGACTGAGCTGCTGTCACACTTGGGGTCAGGCTGGTCCCCACGCAGCTGCTGGGCTCTGCGGTGGCAGCACCTGGAACTCCTGCACCCACATGACCATGAGCACTGGGCTGTTCAGTATTGCACATGGAGTGTGGTTTGGATTTTTTTTTTTTAGTTGCTGTTTTACAAAATCACCATGCTAAAAATAGTTGCTGATTTATGGTCCAGGGATGCCTCCTGTAAAATATGAAAGACTGTACAGGCCCACGTGGGTGTGTGTAGGATCTCTCTCTTCCTCTGATCTTGAGAGTCTGTGCCTGTCTTCTCAGTTCTAAATTTATAGGTCTTTGGCCCCTCAGTACCTTGTGAAAAGGTGTCATAGCATTTTAAAAAAGTGAATAAAACAGCTTCTGAGAAACTTCCCTTTTTGGAAGGCCAGTCAAAGTCTGCAGGAACAAATGTATAAAAAGACATTAATTTCTGACTGTAGCCCCTGTATTTGCATGGTCGTTTTCACCAGTGCTGGACACACCCAGCAGGGCAGGTCCTGGGTGCTGTGCTCCAGGAGGCATCCAGGGCTGCTGGATTGTTCCATCCATTCCCTCCCCTGTGCCATGGGTGCTGTGCTCTCTTGTCATGGTTTCTCATGTCTGTGTCCTCTCTCTTTCTTTCTGTGCTTGCACTGCTCTGTCTGTCACGCTCACACGCAGTCTGGTTTCAGGGAAGCCTTCCAGGTAAGAATATCTCCTGAGTGTTGACCTTTGTCAGGTTGGTTGGTTTTGGACAGTGCAAGTCCTTGAAGGGTGATGGAACTATTAAATCAGAGACCCTCACATTTGTGAGTCTGTTTTGTCAATGGCTTTCAGCACCAATGCTGTTTCTGTACAGGTGTATCTGAAATAGAAAAAGATGAGGCCTGTTTGCTGTTAAATCTTCCCTTAGTATCTGAAAGTGAAAACTTAATTGGTTCTGGTTCTTAATGCAATATAAGCAAAAAATGAGGCAGTTGAGGCCATTAGAAATCTTCCTGAACTGATGTTTGCTGTGCAAATGTGAAAATTAACATTAAATAAAAGCTAAGAAATAGAAAAAGAAGCAGTTGGTGAAAAATTATTGCTGATTTCTGAAAATGTTTGACAAGAATTAGAGAAATTTTTGTGGGTTTTTTTTTTTCCCCTGAGTAGTGGATTCAGAATACAGTGTAAATATGAACTACTATTGGTGCTTTTTGTAAACAGCTGTCTGAAGTTACATTTAACTTACAAAATGTGATGGTAGAGTAGTAATTCATAGTGCAAACTTCCAAAATAAAAATTACTTAGAGCAATTCCCAGTTGGACTGATCTATTCATCAAGAGCAACACACCCCACACCCTTCAAGGGCTGCTGGAGCCATGCTGGCATTCCACTGCTCGAATTTCCACTCTGTTGGAAATGCTGTTCCACATCCTTGCTTTTCCTTGGAGAGGGATTCCATGGAAACACAGCGTGGCACTACATGGAGCTGTTCCTCTGTGGGTGTTACTCAGCCTGCAGGCCTCTGGCTGGCACCTCTAAGGGTTAAACAGCCAGACCTTGCCTCTCAGTCACCTTCCAATTGTTTCCTCTGACTCCTAACCCAAAAGGGCCATGTCTGCAGTTGCATAAATAAACTCTAGCTATGGAGAAGTCTGCATTGATTGCAGGCTTGGGGGCCCAGCTCCCTAAAAACAAAGCACACCTTGTCTTGGACAGGTCATCTGGCTGAGGGAGGCTGTTTGCAGCAGGTAATGGGCTCTTTCTTTTCAAGACCCTTAGCAGACAGTGAGAAGCTGCCAGTGCAGAGACACAGGAATGTTGAGACCCTGAAGTCACCAGACTCAGAAGTTCCCCTAGTAGAGAAGAAGAGCAAGAAACCCAAAAAGAAGGAAAAGAAACATAAAGATAAAGAGAGAGATAAAGGAAAGAAGAAAGAGAAAGAGAAAAAGGTGGTAGAGGAGGAGGAAGAAGAAGAAAAAAAGGTAATTCTCCAAGATTTGCATTATTTTAGCTCCTGCTGTTATTTATTGGTGAGTTTGGTTTGTTGCTTAGAACAGTTGCATTTGACACTTCAAACAGCTGAATGCATTCAACCTCTATTTCCTTAAATTTTTACAACTGTAGCAGCAGGTATTTAAAGATTTCTGTTAATAAAAATAACATTTACCTAGCCTCCTAAGTTAGCAGAATTCAGCTTACTGCAGCCTACACAGCAGATCTGCCAGAGCTCACGTGGAGGTTGAGTTTGCTATTTTGTCTGTTCTCCAAGTGGGGAACTCCTTAGCAAATTGTCTGGAACAGGTGTTGGGAGTGTCATTTGTTCTGCATCCTGTCTCCCATGTACTCAGAACCTTTCATGTGCTCCAGAACCTCTCAGTTATAAACCCTGCCATTAGCTGCCAGTTGCTCTCAGGATTTGAAGTATCCTCCTGTTAACCCCCTGCAGAGCTGCACTTTCACTCTGCACTGCAGCCCTCGGAATGCTGCTGTGGGGGTGCTGGGCAGGTGCTGTCAGCTGGGCCCGGCTTTGGAAATGCTCAGAGACTAAAATGGAGCTTCTTGTGTTTGCTCCTGAATGTATCACAGCATCTGTGCATGAGGAGCACTCTGGAGTGCTGCATTTCCAGGGGAACTTCATGGGAACTTTGATTGAATTGCTGTAGAATCACAGAATCCCAGGCTGGTTTGGGTTCAAAGGAACCTTAGAGCTCATCCAGTGCCACCCCTGCCATGGCAGAGACCCTTCCACTGTCCCAGGATGCTCCAAGCCCTGCCCAACCTGGCCTTGGACACTTCCAGGGATCCAGGGGCAGCCACAGCTGCTCTGGGCACCCTGTGCCAGGGCCTGCCCACCCTCACTGCCAACAATTCCTTCCCAATCTCCCATCCAGCCCTGCCCTCTGGCAGTGGAAGCCATTCCCTGTGTCCTGTCCCTCCATCCCTTGTCCCCAGTCCTTCTCCAGTTCTCCTGGAGCCCCTTCAGGCCCTGCCAGGGGCTCTGAGCTCTCCCTGGATCGTTCTCTTCTCCAGGTGAACACCCCCAGCTCTCCCAGCCCCTCCTCATAGGACAGATGTTCCAGCCCTGTGATCTTTTTGTTTTGGTTTTCTTTCATTCCTGTTGTTGGGGGGTGTTAGATTTTTAATTTGATTTTTAAGAAAGATATAAAAACAATGATGGTGTTTCTCCTGAAATTCAGGGGGAAGACTTGGATTTCTGGCTCTCCACTGCTCCACCAGCTGCTCCCACGCCCCAGCCACAGGTAGGAATCTTCCCCCATCAGACGAAACTTCTCTGATTGTTTCTTGCCTGTGAGCTATGCAGGAGTGCTGTGTCATGCTGCAGCACAGAGGGGAGCATCAGCTTTCTCTCTTCAACATCCTGCTGGGGAGCAGAGATATTGTGTCTGCCGAGGTCAGAGAAGCTGTAATGGGAGACTTCAAGCTCATTCTGTGCAGATCAAGGAATAGAAATAAAAATACAGATGCAGCTCCAGGCTTGACTGATTCTGTTATTGATGGGTATAATGTTATGCAGTTGCATGGTTTTATCTCCCAATATGAGGTAGACTCTAGCAACAGTAATAGACATGAGAGACAGAGTGTGAAAGAAAAATTCTCATGAATTTTGATGGGAAAGTCTAGAGGAAGAAACAAAGAATATAAGGGGATGGATTCCTTGGAGGAAATCTTTTGAATCGTGTTCTCAGGTGATCATATTTGCTGGGTTTCAGAGGCATAAAATGAAAGCCTTGATACCGTGTTAGCCTAATGTCATTTCTGAAATAACAGTTGAGAGGAGTTGTCACTGTTGAGTTCCTTTTGGTGTGGGATTGGGTTGTTCCAGCTGCTTTCCATTAGTGTGAGAATCCTTCTGCTCATCTCCTCAGAGCGAGCCTGGAATGGGCACTGCTGTGGTGGCTGAATCTCAAGAGGTAAAAAAAGAAGAAAGGGAAGAGCAAGACGAGGAGGAGGAGGATGAAGGAAAGGTAAATGGTTCACATTAAGAGAAAATTGCCTCAAGTTACAACAGGGGAGGCTTAGATGAGATACTAGGAAAGTTTTTGGTTTTGTTGTTTTTTGTGGGTTTTTTTTAGTGGAAAGGAATGTCAGGCATTGGAACAGGCTGCTCAGGGCAGTAATGGAGTCACTGTCCCTGGAAGTGTTCAGAAAACCTGTGGGTGTGGCACTTGTGGCCATGGTTTAGTGATGGATGTGGTGGCCCTGGGCTGATGGTTGGACCTGATGATATTAAAGATTTTTTCCAACCTTCACAATTCTCTGGTTCTATGAAGTTGCTGTCACCCTTCAGCCATATTCTCCTGCTATCTCAAACTCCTTAAAAAGCGGCACACAGGATTTACCAACAGCATCTCTTCAGTGCAGTGACTGCCTGCAAATGTTGCATCCTTGAGGAGCTGTGAACACCTCGTGGTCAGAGGTTTGATTGTTCCCTGAGCCAAGGGACAGGTCCCAGTTAAAGCTGAGCTTCCAAACAGTTGGAGAGATTTAACCTTGTGCTGTTCCCACGCTGCTTTGGGATAAGGTGTGGGCAGCTGAGGGGGGAGCAGGTTTACTAGGACCCCACATGGAATTACTTTTGGGATTTAAGGAATGGTAGCTCTCTTTTGGGTTTTGCAGTAAAGGGAAACTTTGCTTAGTGCAGAAAGTACAGAGAGCGAGAGTCAGAAGATGAAAGTTTGGTAGAGGGGTCATGGCTAGAAGTCAAGAGTTTCTTTAAGGATTTGTTGTAGTTTCTTCTTGTTCTTGGTAGAAATCCTCCAAGCATAAGAAGAAGAAGCACAAGAAAGAGAAAGAAGAGAAATCAAAGGATAAAAAGAAATCCAAAAAGAAGAGTCATCACAGTGAGGAGGAGCCCCCGGAGTCAGTGCAGAATGGGACGCTGGAGGATGAGCCACTACCAGTGAGTAGCTGTGCCCAGGCCTGGGGACAAGGAGAGCTCAGCTGCCTGGGAGGGAGGACAGTGACAGCCCCTGTCAGAGTCTTTAGTTCTGGTGTGACTTTGACTTCTCTCGTTTTTCAGCCCATGTCCAGTTACCGCCTTCTTGCTGAAAACCCGTACATTAAAATGGTGAGTTTGGGGTGTTCATTCCAAATATTGTCTCTCTGTGGTCCGTGGGAGAGGAGCACTCTGGAGATGGTGGGGTAACTTTATGTAGCCATCAGATAACTGAAGAACTGTTTCTATCCCAGGAACTATAACCAAGATCCATCTCCTTTCCTTTGGGTGTCCCACTTTAATTTCTAAGTTGATATTTCCCATCCTTAGCTGATCACCAGCGTGTTTCTATATTCCTCTAGCTATACCAAATTATCTCCCTTTTGAACCTGGTTTTATCCGCATGCTGTGTTCTGTTCCTTGCCGTTTCTTACTCTTCCCTGTGACATTTTTCCCTTCATTTGCAGACCTATGATATTCAAGGAAACCTCCAGAATGACAGCAAAGTTACTGTGTCTGTTATCTTTGAGAACAAAAGCACTAGCTTCCTCAAGAGCATGGAACTGAATGTCCTGGACTCTCTCAACACTAAAATGCTCCGACCAGAAGGGTCATCAGTACATGATGGGATACCTGTGCCCTTCCAGCTCCCTCCTGGTATGCACAGCTTTGCACTGGGCTCTTGGAGTGTGGCTGGCCCTGCACTGCCCTCCTGTGGGAAGAGCTGCTTGAATTTCTTGCTGTTTTTCAGAGAAACATCTCTGCCTGGCTGTTGCTGGGCTTTCCCACAGTTCCCTGGAGAGGATAAGCCTTCTCCCAGTGTGGCTGTAATGCAGGTGGCTCTGCACAGCAAGAGAAAAGCTTTAATCTAGAGCTGGGAATCCAAATGTCTGAGTTCCTTTTCCAGGTGCCTGCAGGCTGGCACACCTTTGATTGCAGGAATCCAAAATTCATTATGTGTTTGCCATGAGATTTAAAATTAAACAAGGTAATAGGTTTGTGAAGCATTAGAATCCACTCTGGATTTATTCTGGAGCTCTTGTCCCACTGTTCAAATGTCAGAAGCCTTTTGCAGTGAAGGTTTGTGATAAGGATGTGCAGGGAGGGGAGCTGAGCCTTCCAGAAGCATTAAGCACAGAAATGAAGGATAATGGTTTTGTACAGAGCACAGTAGCACATCAAATCAGTGAACTTCCCTGAATTTCCCTTCCTTCACCTAGGAGTTAATTTGAATCATGAAACAGCTCACAGAGGGCTGGAGAGGCATCAGGGTGCTTTGCAATCCCCCATGAAAAGCAGTGGGGTATTTGATTTGGTTTTAAATCTATATGAGGCAATTTTTGACACAGACTTTTATATTAAAAGGCAAGCATAGAAACATTAGAATTCAAATTAGCTCTGAAAGCTACTCTGAAATGTTTATAATTCCAGTTATGCAAATAGTTTAAATGTGACACTGGGACACTTTGCCCAGCCACTTGCTCAATCACCTCCACCAAATGCCAGCTCCCATTGCTGCTTCTGAGAGACCCAAGTGCTGTAACACTGCTGACTCACCACAGCAGTTGTGTGTAGAACTCTCCTCCAACTCAGAGAACTTCCAACTTGGTTCAAAAATAGTCTGCACATAAGTCAGTTTATTCTAACCATTACTTAGATCTGGAAACCATGTTCTGACCTGACCTGACTTTTCCCTCTCCTCTCTTCACACTAGGAATCTCTAATGAAGCCCAGTTTGTGTTTACACTTCAGAGTATTGTTATGGCTCAGAAGTTAAAAGGAACACTGTCCTTTACAGTCAAAGTAAGTGCAGCTCTCAACTGCTTCTGCTTCCTTGGGAACTGCGTCAGGGAGCTGGACTCGGGTGGGAAGCTCTGCTCTCAAGCTTTTTATAGACATCATTTCATCCCTGCTGCACCAGCCCCTTCTGTGAGGAACATTTTCACATGACATCTTGTGCAAAGAGTGCCCCCAATCCTGCGTCAGCACGTCCTAGATTGTCATTCCTGGCAGCGTGTGAGCAAGGCAGCCTGAAGCATGTGCCACACTGTCAGCTAGAGAATCACACTGAGCTGCTGGGGAGGGGAGAGAGAGAACCAGGATGTGCTCCTGATCTCAGTTGGACACCTCAGCCTGGTACAAGGCTGGAAAACAGCAATAAGAATTAGATGCAGTTATTAAGAGTGGAAACCCAGACCAAGAGTGAGGTCAGTGGAAGGCATTGTTTAATAGGTATTGAGCTGGATAAGACTGTGTGGGTCTCTGATGTTATTTCAGTACAGTTATTAATGAAAGAACTGCATGAGCAGCTCAAAGGAAATGAATGGAGACAGTTGTGGCTACTCCTGAGTCAGCCATTATCTCTGTTTTAAGGATTGCTTTAAAATAGCATGCTAGTCCTATTTTAGCACCTAAGAATCTGGGAACTATTAATTTATTACTTTGCTCAGGAAGTAATGAACTGTAAAACCACATCTCCAAATGTTAGTTTACACTCAGTCTGCTCAGTTTATTTCAGCAGAGTGCCGGCAGAACTGCAGCCCAGTGTGTCCCTTTCCTGTTGTTAGGTGCATGTATCAACCCAGCTGCCCAAATCTGTGTGGGCTGATGTTGTGGTGGGCTGGTTCTCAGACTGATCCTTCAGGCCCAGCCAGGCTGTTTCAGAGGGAGCTCAACCCTCAGCTCCTCGCTGGTGCCTGGGTGGTGAATAGGGGTTGGCTCCTCCTCCTGCTGCCTCAGGGCTCCCACTCATCTGCTCTTCTTTGGCCTTTTGCAGAATGATGAAGGTTCAACCCATGAAAAACTAGATTTCAAATTGCACTTCAGTTGTGCTTCATACTTGATCACGACACCTTGCTACAGGTGAGTGCCTGTGCTGGCCCTGGCAGCCTGAGGGCTTGGGCAGTGTTTCTGGAAGGGGTGACTGCTCAAATACATCCAGTGACATATTTCAAGTGGCTCTGCAGAGGGAGCTCTGTGCCCTGCAGGCTGGCAGAGGGAGCTCTGGCAGCAAGAGGGCACAATTTGCTCCAGTGGACTCTGGAGTGTGGTTTCCATATTTACCGTAAACCCATTTTCCTAGAGCTTGGTAGCACTTAACTTGTGTATCCTGACATGTTTCATGGGACAGATTTCACTTGCATTTCTAATAAATCATTTACTTTCCTTCCTGTTCTGCAGTGATGCTTTTGCCAAGCTCCTAGAGTCTGGAGATCTGCACATGAGTTCTATTAAAGTAGATGGAATTAGCATTTCTTTCCAACATCTACTGGCAAAGATCTGTTTTCATCATCATTTTTCAGGTGAGTCTTCCTTGATGCAGAACCTTTTGCAGAATTCCGTATTCTAAAATCTCTGCTGTACTTGGTGAGCACAAAGCTTCATGGGCTCAGCAATCACAGGAGCAGGTGATGTCCAGATAAAATACATTTGGGAGAGTTTGCGCCAGTTTTGCAACACTCAAAGCATGCAGTGTTCTTCAAAATGAATTCTCCTTGTGTCCCTGTGGAATTCCTGCAGCCCAGTGAGGCATGTGACAGATACCATGGGAGCATCTTGTGTGGAGTTCAGGCTGTGACTGTTCTCTGGAGGGTGGGTTTGTTCTGCAGGGCTTCAGACTCCTTCCCCAGTGCTTCTTTTCAGTGAGGGAGAGCCCCAGCTATTCAGGTTTGGGTTTGTTAATTAAAACACAAGCCCTGGCTGAAGCAAAACAACTGGCTGTTTCATCATGCTCTGGTGTTTGCATTAGACGTTGCCTCATTGGAAGTGTTTCTGGGGAAGAATTCTACGTTCTGAGCAGTGTTTTTGCCTCAGAATGTTTGTGGCTTAGGAGACAAGTGACTCACCTCGTTATTGTGAAATGTCCCAGAGAGAAGCCAGACACATCTTAACCCTGACTTCCTCCTCCTCTCTGTAGAAGCCTCTGTTCCTGGAGGCCAGGCAGAGCAGTGGTTGCTCTCCAGGGGAAGCAAGGCTTGAATTAAAATTGAATTGAGTGGAATGAAATGAAATGAAATTGCTGTTTCTCTGCAGTTGTGGAACGCGTTGATTCGTGTGCATCCATGTACAGCCGTTCTATCCAAGGCCATCACGTCTGCCTACTGGTAAAAAAGGTGAGAGCATTGGAACCCCTGAGAGGAGCTAAACCTAGAGCCTTCTCTGCCTTCCTCCGTTTCTTTCCAGTCTCTGAGTTTGGCTAGGAACACATTTATCCCCATTTGGAAGAGGAGCTAATGGATTTTTTCTTTTTTATTTTTTCCTTTTTAAGGGAGAGAACTCTGTATCCATAGATGGGAAATGTAATGATTCTACCCTGCTTAGCAACTTGTTGGATGAGATGAAAGAGACATTGTCCAAGTGCTGAATATTCCTTATAAAATACTCCAAGGACAAGAAACACATCCAACGTGTAAAGACGAGCAGACCCAAGCGTTAAGTTTCTCCCTCGTACGCATGTACTATCTTGGGGCACGTGCTTTCAGTTAACTCCACCATTGGTTGCAGTTTAGACATTTTAAGGCTGTATGTTACCTTTTTGTTTTCAGAACTTTTTACAAACTGTGGTGTTAACCCTTTCTAGCCCAAAGAGATCCTGACGATATGACTGGAGGAGGGAGGGGAGGAGGGAGGGAGGGAGGGGTGGGCACTATTTATTCAGCAGCTCATGATGATCCCGTGACCTTCATCTGTGTGGGATGGGGACCGAGCAGGACTTTATCAACAGTAGCACAGTTTCTTGCTTGTGCTTACACCAGGGAAGGTTGACTTAATCCTTAGCCATGAAATATGTCTTCAGGGCTGCTGTAGTTGATGTATATTTCTAGCAGAGGCTGGTGCTGGACCAGAAGGCCTCTTTTTTTTTTTTTTTTTTCTTTTAATATATATATGATTTATTATTATCTCAAGATCTATTGTGATCAGCATATAAACATCCTCCATCTCCTTGAGCTAATCCAAAGGAGCCCTGTGAGAACTGGGATGTTTGAGTTTCTGTTTATTATAGTAGTTGCCTTGAGCCTTAACCTTCTTTTAGTGACAGCTGGAAGAGTCGAGTGTGGAAGCATGAAACGGGCTGGAAGTGTTACTGTTTGGGTCTGTGGAACGGGCTGGAAGTGTTACTGTTTGGGTCTGTGCTCCCCTCGACTGCCCCACACACGGAGTCTGTCTGGCCTCTCCCCACTGAGCTGTCTCTGCTGATGTGTTTTATGAGTCCACTTCAATTTCACATTCCTGAACAGTTAAGCTGTAGCAAGAAACTGGAAATCCAAAGGGGTCTGTTCCTGCTTTTTTATCCTTTTGCTCACCAGCTGAGGTTGACCATTACCAGCTTAGAGAAACAGCCGTGGGTGCAGCCCCTTGTGTGCGGGTCTGTGTCCTCCCTCTGGGCTCTGAAAGCAGCAGGGTCGTTCTGTCTGTGTGTGCCCTCAGTGTCCCTCGGCCCTGCCCTTGCAGCAGTGGGAGCAGATTTGGCAGCACAAGTGCCCCTGGCTCCCTGTGGCAGAGCCCTCCCTGCTGGGGTGTAGGACAGAGGGATGGATTGGAAGCTCCTCTCCTTGCCAGGGTGCAGGAGGGGAAGTGGATGGGGAGCCGCTGTCCCAGATGCAGGAAGGAGGAGGGATGAGGATCCCCTGTCCCTGCCAGGGTGCAGGAGGGGATGGAGTGAGGATCCCCTCTTCTTGACAAGGTGCAGGAGAGGGGTTGTGAGGAGCTGCTCTCCCTGCCGGGGTGCAGGATGAGGAGAGTGTTGAGGAGCTGCAGATTTGGGACTGTAGCAGTTGCTTTAGAGGGAAGAAGGGAGAGTCTGGGAAGTGCCCATTCTGCACTACTGGAATCTTGTGGAGTCGCTGACAGGAAAGGGATATCGTGGTGTCCTGCAGAGATGCTCAGTGATGTCGTTCTCCAACATCCCTTGCTTTCAACTTACTTTTTATTCCCCCTGCTCCATTTCTTTCCTCACTGTTCCACACCCAATGAGCAAAACTCTGTGGAATGGTTTTGCTTCAAGGCACAGGTCAGGAGCAGTTGATTGCTCCAAAAAGGTGCCCAGGGAGGAGCTGGCTGGGTCTGCACGTCTCCAGCACTACCACCACTCCTAAAACACCGAACCCCTATGCAGGGAGCAGGATAAAGTGTTGATCTTATCTCTTGGGTGATGTCCTGTACTTTACGCGTGTCTTGTGCTCTTTACACTCTTCCCACAGGAGGTATTTTGGCAAAGGCTCTGCTCTGGTGCTCTGGGTTCCTTGCCAGGCCCAGCTCTGTGTCCAACCGCACTGCCAGGACATGGAGGGTTTGGTTTTGGTCAGCCTCCCTTGGTTAGCCAGTTGTGTATTAGAAACTGAACATATTAAAATTGTCTGAAAGGATAATGTTCCTCAATTAGTGTTTGGGTTTTTTAATTCATGGATGAAAACTGTCACTTTAGCATGTAGAGTCTCTTACAGAATCCTGTGCAGTGATTCTAGAATTTTGAAACTGTATGATGTGTTACATTCACAAATTTATTTGCTATCAACATTCCCTGGAGAAAAAAAAAAAAAAAGAAAAGAAAACAACATACCACAAGCTGCTGTAATGATTTTGTGTCAAGATGATCCAATAAACTTTCAAAACAAAGTTAAATTTTTGGCTTTATAAATGATCCTTTCATAAGACCGTTCCAGTTTGGATGGACCCAAAACCAAAGCATGGATTTACCCCAGGGCTGAACTATTAATCTTCAGTGGAGGTAAGAGGAATCTGCTTCCCAAAGGAGGTGGGGAATTCCTAACGCCAGCCCTCTGAAAGGCAGCTCTGCAACAGCAGCTGTCATTAACACTGAAATTACAGGATAAAATAATTCAGGCTATCTCAATTGAATCTTCATTCATTGTTTTATTTTTTGGATCATGATTGCAGCTAAAATCCAACACTTGGAAAAAGGGGAGCTCTGGTCTGAATGAGGCCGGAATCAGCCCCTGCTGTTGCTTCCTCTTGGCCTCCAGTGAAATTTGTGACAAACGTGGTGGCATTGAGATGAGGATTAAGGTGCTGTCCTGCCACAGCAGGAATGAGGCCTTGGCTTGGCTGATGTCCCAGTGATGTCCAGTCACACCAGAACCTGTGAGAATCATCTTGGGACAGAAAATCCCTGGGGCTGAGAGTCAGGAGCCATCAGTTCTGCACTGGGAATTGCTCAGTAGCTTGCTGGCCTCATTGCTGGCAAACACTGCTCAGGAAGGGTCCAGGTTCTGAGTGCTGCACTCCCACAGGGACCTGCCATGGGATGGGGACTGCACAAATCTGATGGAAGGGGAGGGAAACAAAAGCAAACCCCAACCTAGAAAGTGCCTGGAGCAAACCTCAAATGTTCAAGAAAGCACAGGAACTGAACTTCCAGGGCCAGGAGCTGATCCTGCCCCTTCCTCAGCCCTTGGAGTGCTGTGTCCAGTTTGGGACATGGGGGCTGTGCAGGGCTGTGAGGATGACGAGGGGATGGAGAATCTCCTGTCAGAAGAGGCTGGAGGAACTGGGGCAGGGGAAGAGCAGAGATGGATATAGATCTAGACAACATCTATATATATATGGATATATGCTTTATAAAGTGCTTGGAGCTATCAGAGGCTGGGGCCAAGCAGCAGGGCCAAAGGAAATGGGAAGAAACTGGAACACAGGAAATTCCACCTGAGCACGAGAAGAACTTTGCCCTGCATGTAACCAAGTGCTGGCATAGGCTGCCCGGAGAGCTGGAGGAGTCACCTTCCCTGGAGATCCTCAGAAGCCATCTGGACACAATCCTGATGTGTCCAGGGGCCACTGCTGAGCCAGGCGAGCTCCAGTGCTGCCTCCCAAGCTCCAGTCCGTGGTTCTGTGACGGGGAGTTGCCCACGAACCTGGCACACGGGCTCCTGCCCTGGGGCCGAGCATCATCTGCTCCATGGAGGAATGGAGCCAGAGAGGCCCCGGGGCTCCTGGAGCAGGGCCCCGGCTGTTCCCGGGAGCAGGAGCGGGATCAGCTGCTCTGCAGGAGCGGCCAAGCTGCTGCCGTGAACCGGGGCCAGCTCGAGCAGCGGGACAGCCCCGAGGAGCTGAAGCTTCACCCCAGATTCTGCGGCTCAGCTGGGCTGGGGAGGGGCTGTGAACCCCTGAGGGTGAACTGGGCTCTGCAGAGGTTGTGGGGCACGTGGGATGGAGAACTTGAAGCTCCAGACAGGAGTGTTGGAAAAGCCCTCGTGGGGCAGGAGCGGGTGGGAGCTCTGCGGGGTCTGCTTCAGCTTTTGGCACCCTTTGATTTTGGGCTTCCCAGGGATTTTCCACCGGGGTTTGACTTTCCCCATCCTGAAGCTTGTGAGCAGTTCCCGGGGCTGGTTCCGGCCACTTCTCCTTTTTGTGACCTTCAAGTTTGAGGTCTGGGCAGGTCCCTGCAGCTGCTCCCGCTGGACCAACGCCCTGCACAGGGCAGAGCAGCGCCGCTGCAGCCCCTCGGAACCCCCTGAGCATCCCTGCCTTGTCCCTGCTCCCGAAAACACAAACACCGAATAAAGGGGAATAAAAGAAAACAAGCTGAACAGAACAAAAATGTGAAAATAAATTTAAAAGAAGAAAATAAATAAAACTGAATAGAAGAGAGGGAAATAATTGGAGTGGAATAAAAGGAAAAAAATAAATACAATTACAAAAAAAAAAGAATTAAAGAAAATAAATAATAAACCAGAAGAAAACATTTTAAAAGAGGAAAATTTGAAACAAAAGTGAATAGAAAATTAAAATAGAATAAAATTAAAATAGAAAATAAAATGAGAAAATAAAAAGAAGACGAAACAGAAAATAAAACAAAATAAAAACAAGATAAACCAGAAAATAAGGATAAAATAGAAAACAAAATAAAGTAGAAAATAAAACTAAAATAGAATAAAAGAAAATAGACTAAAAGGAATTCAGGTAAGTAGAATAAAATATTGAATTAGAACTTAGATTAAAATAAACGACAATAAAATTTTAAAGTACTATAAAACACGACCTATGCCCTCCAGAACATCCGCTGTGCCTTCTCGCTCCCTGGCCAGTCCCGCCCGGTCCCTCCCGCGGGCGGGGCCGGCGCAGGCGGGGGCGGCCCCTTTAAGGGGAAGTAGCGCCGGCCACGAGCGGCGCGCGGGAGAGGCGGGAGCGCGGCACCGCGAGGGACGTGCTGCGGCCCGCGGTGAGGGAGTGCTGCGGCTCGGGGAGCTGTGCGCGTCCGCCCGCGAGGGACCGCCGCCCGGCAGGTGCGGGGACTGGGGGGCTGTGAGGGGACACGGGGCTCTGTAAGGGGACACGGGAGAGTCTGTGAGGGACGGGGGGGCCCTGCGGGATGGGTTCGGAGGGGCCTCCGGGGAAAAGGGGCCTGGAGGGGCCCGCGTGTCCCCAGCCCTGCCCACGTGTGCCCTCAGCTCCGGTAGCCGCATTCCCCCGGCGGGGCCGGGCCGGGCCCTGCCTGGCCTTGGCGGGGCGGGCCGGGACCTGTTGAGCTGCGGTCTCCGCATCCCCGCTCTGGATGTTAATTGTTTGTATTTGCCTGGGGGGGGGCGGCGATGGCGGCCGCGGCCCGGCCTGAGCTCCCTCAGGAGAGCGCGGAGCCCCCCGGGGCGGGCAGGGCAGGGAGCGGAGCATGGATCAGAGCATGGATCAGAGCATGGATCAGAGCATGGATCTGCCTGTGCTGGCCTGGCCCGCAGGAGAAACCCCTCGGATGGGACATCCCCGAACAGAGCCCTGGCTGCTGGGCACAGCCGCCTCCCTTCAGAGGGGTCGGGAAGGGAACGGACCTGCTGCAGGATTCATGAGCAACCGAAAAATTCCTAATGAGGGAAAAAGAAAACATCGTAGAGAGTACGGGGGTTGGTGGCACAACTGTGAAGTTACAGCTTGCAACTTCCCTATTTTATTCCACCTCTCCCTCACGACTTTCTCCAGCCCAGCTGCCATAGGTAAAGGCATCGCCCTGAAGTTCAAACCTTTCAGTCTCTAAACTGGTCGGGGAATGGGGAATTTTCCATTTTTTTTTTCAGGTCAGAGAGAGCCACGGCTCAGCTGTCATGAGGGAGAACTTGTCAGGAGAACTTAAAAGCAAACTCTTGCTCTGCTTCTGTCACTTGCTGCGGGCTCAGGGATGCTGATCTTACAGAGCTGCCTCCGCTGTGATCTGCGGCACAGTGAGCTCAGCTCCTTCAAAGAAAGCTGCGTGAGGACAGGCAAAAGGAAAAGGCAGGAAGTCCTCTGGAGGGAAAGGACAGGGGATTTGTCCAGTGTCCAGCACAGATGTTTGGGAAAAGCATTTCTGTCAGTGCTAGTGAAAGGCAGGATTCCCTCCTTCTAGAGCCTGGATGTGCAGAGTGGCAGCTTTCTGGATTCCCACCCCTTTGTTAAAAGCCCCTTTCTAGTCTGAAAATCTTCTGCCAGGTTGCAGGGCAGTGGGGGATTTTGCTGTGAAACTTCCCCAGCCACCTGTTTATCACAGTCCCTAGGGCTTTGTCCTTGCTCTCTGCTTCCTTTCCCAACTTTAGGCTCACATCCAACTCCCTGTTGGTCTGTCGCTGCTCCCTGGACTGTGTATCCCATGTTTCAGATTCACTTTCTGTCTTACTCACTTACTGTGAGGCGAACCTGAGGTGAGTTTATGACTCTTCAAAATCCCCAGAAAGAGGGAGAGGAGCATTGGGAATTCTTGCCAGTGGTGGCAAAACCTGGAGCTGTTGGTTTATAGCAAGGAGCTGAGTGCCGGTGCTGAGCAGGGGGCTGTGCCTGGCTCACCTTGCAGCTCCTGGGATGCTCTGTTGACACGTGGGGTTGCACTGTCACCTGTGCTATCATCAGACATGGAAATGGGCTCTTCCATATGCTTGCCAAGGCTTGGGGAGCTTGGAGTAGACTCAGCATCCTGAGCAAAGTTGTCCTACTTCACTTCAGCTGCCTCTGGAGCTGTCTTCCAGCTACCTTGTCCACATCTAACGTGGCCCTTCTGCTGATGGGGTGAACTGGATCGGGGTGATTTAGTCCCATTTTAGAGGTTGGATTATCCAGATCTGTGCTGTGTGTGGTCACTCCTGCTCCTCTGTGAGGGCCGGAGATCTCCATGGCCACACTAATGAAAGAGAAAATGTCCCTTGTGACATCCCTGGGGTCAGAGCACAGAGATTGCAAAACCTTTCCAATACTGCCCACAGGTCTGGGAAGGGAATTGCTTTCAATTTCTGAGTTTTAAGTTCTAGTAAGACAGGGAGCTATTTTCTGGTTCTTGAACCATAAATGCTGCTGTAAGTGGATCCAGAACCAGCTTTGCTGGAGGTTTATCAGCTTATCTTTAGGAATATGTAATACCCAGCTAATGCTGTCAATGAAGAGTGCACCTCAGGCTGCACCTTTATCCTCCTTTTTCCAGATGCCTCTGGGAGGCAGAGTTATCCCTGAGGCCTGGTTTGATCTGCTGCCTGCTTCCCTCTGGAGCTGGTGGTGTGGTAGAGGTGCTGCTCTGCTCCTGGTGAAATTGGGTGGGTTGTTGATCCGAGTACATGAAGCAGAAGGGAGGGCAGAGGAAGGGATGGAGGCAGCAAAGGCCAGAAAAAAAACCCAGCAAAACAACAACTTTTGCAAGTGGGCGAAGCCAGAGCAAAACAATCCATCACACTCTGACAGCTTTGACTTCCCCCAGAAAACCTGGCTGAGGTCCCAAAGTGCTTGTGCTGGTGTTGGGTCAGTGTGAGTGACACCGGGCTACTGTGGTGATGCTGGCAGACACTCCTATGTGTGAGCCTGTGCTGATTCCAGGGAACTCGTGGGGCAGAAGATGAGCTGGAGGCACCCAGACTATGGCTGAGGTTGCAGCAGGAGCTGAGCTGGCCTCGTGGCTGCACTGAAAGGCCCTGTATTTTCTGCAGGCCTCTCTTGGGGCTGCCTTTGCTTCCTCCTCTCTTTCACTGTGTGATGTGTTTGGTGTTGAGGTGGTCTCCAGCTCCACATCCATGGGCTCGTTCTGTGCCTGGAGCTGTGCTAAGGGATTGAGTTACTGCCGTATCTCCTGCCAGGGCAGGAGAGGCCTCATGGGCCTCTGCTGTCAGCAGGAAACAATCCTGCCATTCATCCCAACGTGTGACATTAACAGGGGAAAAGGGATGTTTGTCCCTGGGATTATCCATGCTCTGGGAAAGGCTGGCCGTGTGGCCAGCTCATGCTCCAGCTCAGCCCTGGGGTGTGATCCCACACTTCCTGGGATCCCAGCCCGCTGGTAGAATGGTACCATAGTCATTTTATCATCTTAATGCAAATTTCATGATCCAAACTGATGTTCACTTTAACTTGGGTGGGGACAGATCCCAAAGTTAGAGGAAATGGAACTGCTGTGGGCCCAGAAATAACCCTGTCCAGTGAAGACAGTACAGAGCCTGCACAAGCACGGAGAGATGAGCAGCTCAGCTGGGACTTCATAAACACCACCCTGCCCTTCCAGTCCTGTAGCAGGGACAGCAAGAGGCCTTCCCAAAGGACCAGGCTGCTCTGGGGCCTGGAAAAGAGGGAGCTGCTCCTACCACGCCACCACTGGCCATGCTCTGCCCTGAAAATACTTGTGTGTGCAGTTAACCTGCATGCTGGAATCGTGACCCAGCTTGTCAGCTCAGCACAGCCCTGCAAAGCCTGCAGCGGATTAGCTCTGTCTCCACACGCAGCCCCATCCTGGCTGGATCCCTGGAAAGCTTCCAGCAGCGGGCTCTGACATTGCAATGGATGCAGATGTCACGTAAGAGGCAGCAGGGCCGGCCCTGAGTCAGTAACACCCGGGGGCTCCGTGGGGCTCCCTGCAGTCACTGCTGTTCCACGGGAACAGTTGGAAATTGCAGCATCTGCTGCCTGACCTTCCTCTCTGGGGAGGGAAGCGGGAGGGGACCTTTCACAGAACTTACTTTCTCGTGAGGCTTTTCTCCCTCTGTGGCTGTGGGGAGGAAGGCCAGGGGGACAAACCACGCTGGAAATTTGAGTTTCTTACTTTCCCTCTCCCTTGCCAGACTGGGTTTTCCAGCCTCCCTAGCACTCACTGCCTCACCTGCACTCCCTCAGCATCCCTGTGCGGTGTGAGCAGGGTCACCCATAATGTCCCTCCTGTCACTGCCCATGGTCTGAATGTAAATCCAGAGCCTGAAGCCAAGCTATAAACTCCCTGTTCATCCATCTGCCCGGGATGGATGCTGGTGCCTCACTGCTGGCTGACCCAGGCTCTCTGCTCCAAGCAGCAGCATTCCCACCTGCAGCTCTTGATGGGCTCTGCCAGAGCTCCCCTCACCTCTGGTGGGTCCTCTGCTATCCCAGATATGGCTTAATTTAACAGGGTTTTTCCCTTTATTCAATAAATAACTCAACTTTAGGATTGTTTGGAATGGTTGGCCTTGCAGGGGCAAACAAGATCCTAGTTAAAGCCCAGGATAACTATTTTTGGTCTTTTATTGTGCTTTTTCCTTTTCTCATTCATATGGCCTTGCAGATAGGCTCTGCCTCTGGCTTGGAGATGTGTAAATAGCCTTTCCTGCTCCTAAACCAACCTGTTCCCTTCTTCTAAGCCACCCTCTTTCCAGGAAGGGCCTGGAGACGTGTAAAGTCCCAGGAGAACTGTGCCCTTTCTTACTTGGGAATTTCCAAATTGTGCAGCAGATTGGAATAGCGAGGCCTGGGGGTGGCTGGCAAGAGGCAGGACCTTCTTCAGGCCGACTCTGGTGAAAGACAAAAGGCTCTTTGTTTGCCCAAACCTTGGGAATTCAGCATTTCCAGTGTGCCCCTGTTCAGATTTGGTTGTGAAGGCTACTGTTAAAGCACCTTCTAGAAGAAAAACGTGGATGTTATCCTGCAGAGCAGCAGAATGGAGTGGGGCTGGTGTGTGCCCAGGCAGGGGCTGGAGGTGCAGCTGGGCTGGGTCGAGCTGCTCCTTCTCCAGAAACTTCTGAACAGCTTCAGCTCCTGGGACTGAGCGCGGGGGACGGACGGGGAAGGCAGTGCCGAAGGGAGCAGCCGTGGCTCGGCTGTCCTGCAGCAACACAGAGTGATCCTGCGGCAGGAAAGACAGAACTTGCAGAGGGGAAGGATTAACTTTTGGGAAAACATTGGCAGCTCCCTGGGCCGGGAGGCTGGAGTCAGTGCCAGACAGGAAGCGGCTGACGTGGAAGTGCCGGCTGGCCGGGATTATGAATGGCCAGAGGCGCCTTCCAGCCACACTGAGCCCTCCTCGCCCTGCCCTGCTCGAGGTAAGCACGGGGCAGACCTTCGCTCCTCATATCACAGATCCATTCAAAAGAGCAGCTGGAAGTCTTGTCCCAGGAAGACAAGCCCTCGTTTGTTGCCAGACTGGCTCCGGAGGCGCAGAAACTGGCTGCCATTAGTGCAGTGCGGCTGCCAGGATTGTTCTGGTCCCTGCTCTCTGTAGTAAAATCTCTCCTTTGATCGGAGAAAACCAGGATCATCCTGTCCTGAGACACTGAGCTACTGCAGAGTGACCATGGGAAGGGATTTGTGTAAGGAGGGGGGTGGAATTATGGAAAAAATGTGCTTGTGTGTCTGTCTTGGCTGTTTTGTGCAAGTTGCCTGTTTGAAGCTGCTTTTCTTCTCTTTCTCACTCTGTAAAGTCAGGTTTTTACTTGAAATGCTTAGTGCATCTAAAATACCCTTATCAGGGCTGCTTTATCAGTCAGGGGGTTTTGTATCCTGTGTTGGGAACTCTGGCCTGGGATTAAGGGCCCTGGGAATGGCTCCAGGGGAAGCAGGGTCGTGGCTCCCCTCTCCTGGGGAGCTCTGGGGACACGGTGGCTGTCACAGGCTCTCCACCCAAGGGTTACAAGCAGCTGGACTCAGTGGGATTCGAGGACAGCAGCCTGGCTTCCCAGACAGGAAATTGGACAAATCTTTGATTTGAAGAGCTGCGTTGCTCGCTGGGCTGTGCTGAAGGGCTGTTTTAGCAGAGGCAGCAGGATGTGGCCGGCCCGGCGCTGGGGTCACAGAGGAGGGAGGTGGCCTCGTGTCTGACCCCTCCCCAGCTGTGGAGTTTCTGGGTTGCGGCCGCCCATGAAACAAACAGGGAGGTTTTTTTCCTTCTTTTGAAAAAGGAAGCTCAGCCGTGGCTCCTGCCAGCGCTGACAGAGGGTGCAGAGCAGGGCTGAAGCCTCTGCAGGAGTGACCTGCTGAGGCCAGGAACACAGGTAGGAGCTTGCTGACTGCTGCCTTGCTGGTTTTCTCCTGCCTTGCTGGTTTTCCCTTGGCTTGGTGATTTTCCCTGGTTGTTGTTAAACCCCTGTGCAGTGTTGGCAGCAAAAGGGAGCATGGAGTGCTGCTGGGGCTGGCACTGATGGAACAGTCATGAGACTCCTGGAGTCCTTTTTGGGCCATTCTGCCTCTGTAGGGAGGGCAGGATCTGTCGGGAACTCTGCTGGCTCCTGGAAAATCTCAGGATGGCTGCAGCAGGGTGCAAGGGGAGGCAGTTTCCTGGTGTTTTGGAGGAGGGAGGTGACTCTTCCCTTTTCTAGACTCTAAGCTGCCTTTACAAGTCACCAACAGTTGGGAAGTAGCCACCTGGTCATCCTCTGCCCAGAGCCTGGTGTTAAAACAAGGCAGCTCCTCATGATCCACCATTCCTGGTGAGGGAAAAGGAATGGCAGGACAGTGCCAACAGCCCTGGCAGCAAAACCAGCACAGGACTGCACAAGCAGGGAGTCAGAGAAAAGGAGCTTTTGGGATGGGAGGGGAAGGGAGGGCTAGGCCTTGAGACCCCTGGGCAGGTAAGTCCAGCATAGCAGGGAGCTGCTCCTGCCGTGTCCTTGGGATAAGCTGGAGGTGTGTTTGTGCTCCAGACAGCCCACAGGGGTCAGGGGCTCCCTGACCCCGAGCAATGGCCAAGGTCCTCTCGGAGCACTGGTGACGTCTGCTGTGAGCTTGGCTGGCTGAAAGGAGGAGGCAACAAATGTACTGAGATTTGCTTATGGGGGTGAGTGGTTTTTCCCCTCACCTTTAAAGATTGCAGATACCATCCAGGTGCTTTGCATGTCCCATTTCCCAATTGTCTCTGACCTTTCCTTTCCCTTGTGTGCGGGGGCGGTGTCAGCTGTGACTCCTGCCTGTGGAAGTAGGTGTTGTACAGATGATATCATCCCCGAGCAATGTCAGAGATGCTTTGGTCTCTGTGCCTCTTTATTTTTATTTTTTTTTCCTAGAGCTAAATGTTTCTTTTAGCTCATTGCAGTCAGAACCATAATTAAATAGGCTGCATCTGCATGATGTCTCAGCTACTCATTTTGCTAATGCTTCACACAGATACTGAATCGTCTGAGAGACAACTGCTGCTGTGTTGAGCTCCACGGTTCTCAGGGATGATGTTTCCTAGGATCAGGAATTTGCTTGTAGGATGAGTGTTGCTCTACACCAAATAAACCCAGCCCTGCACAGAGACCCTGACAAATGTGAGGGCAGGGAAATCCCCAACCATGTAACAAGTGACAAGGGCAAGTGTCAGATCCTGCCCTGGGATGGGGCAGCCCTGGATGCAGGGACAG